>CM069135.1:14696692-15060834 GCA_035221665.1 Okamejei kenojei | reverse complement strand
GGGTAAGAGAGAGAGTTGAGGTGAGGGTGGGTGTGTGGGATGGATTTTAATAAAGAAAAGGGTTAATATGAAAAAAAAAAAGAAAAATATAAGGATTTAGAGTAGAAAAAAAAAGAGAGACAAAAATAAAGAAAAAAGAGAAAAGAAAAATGATAGGAATAGAAAGAGAGAGTAAAGGTAAAATAGGAAAATTAATAGATAGGTTCAGAAAAGGAATACAATAATTAAGCTAAATAGAGTAATAACCGAGCGTTGGACTATGCGTGAGTGGGATAGGGCGGGGAAGGGAATAAGACGAATGAATAAGATTAATATAATACAAAGGGGGGGGGGTGTTAGTGTGTGTGAGATGAGTGAGTGATGTGGTGATGTGAGCGCGCAGACCAGGGGGACCTATTGGGTCCCCCCCCCCCCCAAACTTGCGAGTTGAGCGGACAGGAACCCAATAGGTTCCCCCTGGTCCAGTCACCCAAATTTCCTTTCCCCCCTCTAACCTTAAAAGGTATGCCCACTGGTCTTTGACATTTCCAACCTGAAAAAGGTTTTTGGCAAATTAAGCATCTCAAAAAAATGAAGGACAGCACCCTTAATTCCTTGGTAGTTTACACCCCAGCGTATAAAAACAATGACTTCTCTCTAACTTCAGATAGCCCTTGCTTTCCCTCTCCATCGTTTTTTCCCGCTTCCCAACAGTCTTACTGTCTTCCGCCTAACATTTCTTTGTCCCCGCCCCCTCCCCTAACATCATCTGAAGACAGGGTCTCGACCTAAACCTCGCCCATACATTCTCTCCAAGATGCTGTCTGTCCCGCTGAGTACTCCAACATTTTTGTGTCTTCCTTTATTTAACCAGCAATCTGTCAGTTCTTTCTTACACTCTACTTGTGCCCTCCTTTCATTGATCAAACCAGTGATGGCACAAATAATTTAAATGTGGAAGATAATTAAATCCTCCTAATAGCCTGACAGTAAAAGATTTATTAATTTAGCATCACAGCAGGTTAATGGAACATCCATTGCAGTTACACAAAGAATTTTAATGTTTGCAATCAAAATACAGTGGAAAGGAGGCATAAATGCTAGTGAAGGAGAGGAATAATTGTCAAATGATAGGGGCAAATAGATATTATTTTCAGAATGCTTGGAGGCCTGAAAATCCTTAGTGCTAATCTAATGAGAAAAAAATATAAAGACTCATGGAACTCACAGTGTTTATATTGTTTTAGGCAAAAATACAAACACTTCTGTCCAGTAATAAACTGCTGTGCTGAATACTAATTAAGTCAAATTCAAAGTCAAAACATAAAGCTTTTAATTAATCACTTCACAGCTTTCACAGACATCCCGATCTACAGAAAGTGCCACCTCTCATTACAACGATGGAGCATTTTTCATTAAAGGCATCATGCATTTTCATTATGTTGCCACATTATTAAATTATTAATTAAGGCATCTTAAAATAAGGAGGGAAAAAAAGCAAAATGCTGTTATTCATTCTTCATAGCAATGACACAGCGCTATAGATTGAATTATCTTCAGGTTAAAATATTTTTAAATTTTGAAGCCCACACGGGCCTTAAGAAAAAAATCCTGTGAGCATAGTGCAGCAGTGTTGAAACTGGTTATATTGGTTGAGTTAGAGGTTCGATTCAATGATCCCGCATTAAGGGGTTGGGCCACTCATTTATGACTGAGTGAAAAAAAAACTTTTCCACCCAGAATTTTTGGCGAATTTATGAATTCCCTGCCACAGAGGCCAGTGGAGGCCAAGTACTGGATGGATTTAAGAGAGAGTTAGCTGAGCTCTGGGGGCTAGTGAGTCAAGAATATGGGGAGAAGGCAGGCAAGTTATTGATAGGGGACATCACCTATGATCACAATGAATGGCGGTGCGGCTCGAAGGGCCGAATGGCCTCCCCTGCACCTATTTACCACGTATCGCAATTTTTTTTTCGGCAACTTGCCGCACCCGTCATAGTTGCGCAGGTTGCTGAAAAATGTCAACAATGTTGAAATTGTCGCAACGTTCTGCTGCGACTAAGACGGGTGGCCGGCAAGTCGCCGAAAAATTTCGGTAAGTGGACAGCCCTTAGACTTCTAACAATTAGCAGAATACTTTCCAAAAAGTACATCTGCTTAGAATCATAGAGCATGGAATAGGCCCTTCAGCACAACTTGCCTATGCCAACTAAGATCCCCATCTATGCTAGTCCCGCCATCTGGATCTGAACCGAATATCCCCATTAGGCCTCTCCAACATTCCCCATTCATGCACCTGTCTATATGTAATTATTAAATTGTAACTAAGCACTTGGCCTCAACTCCCCCTTCTCTGGCAGCTCTCTTCATATACCTACCACAATCTGTGTGAAAAGTTTCCTTATAGTTATAAGTCCTGGCAACATCCTCATAAATCTTTCTCTGTATCTTCCAGAACTGTACCTCCTTTCCTATACCAGGCTTCCAAAACTGGACTAATACTTCAAATGAGGCCTCACCAAACATCTTGTACAACTGTTACATAAGATGAAAACTTCTATAATCAATTCCTTGAGTGATGAAGACCAATGTACGCAAGTCGCCATGACCACCCTATCTACCTGTGATGGCCACTTTCAGAGAAACCTAACGAAGCTATACCTAAATCCCTCTGCTCGACAACAATCCCTTGTTTCCCTCCCAATTCACTGTGAAACAATGCCTGGGATTGACTCACTCACCAAATTGCAACACCTCAACATACAGGTTATTATTTTCTGATATATGTAAAGGAACTAATATCATAACGTCACACATCACAGCCTTCGGGAATCACTGAACTCAATCATTTCAGTTAATCCAGTCACTCCCAGTGTTATATCCAGCATTCAACATTTCACTCATCTCACTGATATTTTAGATTTCACTGCTTCTCTTATTTACATCCAATGCAAACATCCTATTTGTTATTCAACAGGCGACACGGTGACGCAGCGGTAGAGTTTACCGCCTTTCAGCGCTTGCAGCTGGGACCTGGGTTCAATCCCGATATGTGTACTTGTCTGCACAGAGTTTGTGCATCCTTCCCTCCCCGTGACTACTTGCGTGGGTTTTTCTCTGAGATCTTCGGTTTCTTCCCCACACACCAAAGACGTACAGTTTTGTAGGTTAATTGTCTTGGTATTGCAGCAGGTGGCGCTGCACAGGACTACGGGAGATGTTTTTGTATGGGGGGGGGGGGGGGGGGTGTGGTGTACTGTGTGCGGGTGTGCGTGTGTGCGTGTGTGTCCATTTTCAGTTGTCTTGCTGCCAGCATTGAGTAACACATTAACGACTTCTGTTGTAAATTAAAGACTCTCAAGTTTTGTGAGAAACGAACACGAAAGTGGGATACTTCGGACTGTGTCCAAAGACCCAGATAAGAGCCTATTTTCCATTAAGTCTGTAGTGTGTGTGTGCAGCCATTTGAGTAGTCTTGCTGCCAGCATTGAGTAAAGCGTTAAAGACTTCTGTTGTAAATTGGACTCTCAAATTTGTGCAGACCGTAGAAAATGAACCCGAAAGGTATAAGTGTCAAAATTATCCCTGATGAATGTGCAGGAGTTTTAGTGTGCGGGGTTCGCTGGTCGGTGCGGACTCGGTGCTTCTCAAAACCCCCCTACGCAGCACTTGTCTTAACTCCATTGTCTCCTTCCTGTCATCAGCATCCCGTCTTGCACACTCAGCACTTTAAACCTTGTTTAAATGACTGAATAGGTTAAATGTTTTTCAGTTTCAGATTCAGTTTATTGTCACATGCACAGAGGTACAGTTAAAAACTTTTTTTAAAGTTTAGTTTAGAGAACAGGGCAGAAACAGGCCCTTCGGCCCACCGGGTCCGCGCCAACCACGCGATCCCCACACATTGACACCATCCCACACCCACTGGACAATTTTTACATTTACCAAGCCAATTGGTAAATCCCTGTTACTTTGGAGTGCGGGAGAAACAGATCTCGGAGAAACCCCACCCAGTCACGCGAGAATGTACAAACTGGCGTACAGACAGCACCCGTAGTCGGGTTCGAACCTGGGTCTCCGGAGCTGCTTTCGCTATCAGGCAGCAAAGCAAATGCTGGGCCAACCGTGCTAACTAGTTAATGGAAAGACAATCCATGATACAATTGAACTATTTGCATTGTTCAGATACATCATGAAGGGAATATGAGTAGAGATTTAAAAGCATGGAGCAATTGTAATATGCGATTGTAGATCTGCCCTTCTGTGGCTTTGGGGATGAGAGCCTGAGGGGGCTGCAGTGAGGGAGGGGGAGAACAATGGACAACAGGGACCTGGCATGGGGGGCACCGTTGTGAGGGTGGGGGGGTTGTTGAACAAAGGAGAAGCCGGCGTATTTTGTAAACTTTGTCTGTGCGATTTATATACATTGGGTATGCAAACAAAGAATTTCACTGTGCTGACAATAAAGTATTCCATTCCATCCATTAGCATGCAAATAGTCGCCTGGGTTGGACGCCATCTCCAACGCCAATGACAGGTCATTGACCTATGACATTAACTCTGTTTCTCTGGCAACGAAGACTGTGTGACCAGCTGCATATTTCCAGTGTGCCTTTACTGTTGCAAACATCATCAATGCCTTATGTGCTATATTTTGACTGAACCAACTGGAGAGTGGTTCTGACCTACCAAGTAACTAATGGCCCTGTCCCACGGTACAAATTCATTCCAAGAGCTCTCCCGCGTTTGCCCTGATTCCAACTCGGAGATTTACGGTAATGGCCGCTCGTCGGTACTCGGGGCTCTCGTGGACATTTTTCAACATGTTGAAAAATGTTCCCGAGCTTACCTGCCATTAGCGAGTCTTCCCGAGTACCTGCCGTTAGCGTTACGAGCCGCTAAGAGACATCCTCGAGCTCTGACGTACCCGCTACGTTCATTCTCCGTGCTTACCACGAGTTCGATTTTTTTTAAACTCGGGAGAGCTCTTGGAATGAACTTGTACCGTGGGACAGGGCCATCATTGGAGACCGTCAGACTATCTATAATCGGACTTTACTAGACTTTATCTTGCACTAAATCTTATTCCCTTTAAACTGTATCTGTACTCTGTGGACTGCTTGATTGTATTCATGTCTACAGTCTTTTCGCTGACTGGATAGCACGCAACAATAAAAAGATTTTCACAGTGCCTCAATACACGTGATAATAATAAACTAAATTAATACTGCTCGGAAAAACAACCTTTTTGACAATCAATATTTGTTATTGATCATTACTAAAGATCCTACTGCAGAAAGCACAACATTGTTTATGGCGTAAAGACCAAGTAGTAAATGTCGCTCTTTCTTGCCTTTTTTTTTTTTTTTTTCTGTTGACGTCAGTGGAAAAAATGAACTCAATGCCACCATTGTTTCTTAGGAAACAGATCTGCTAACAAGGTGCGACACTCAGCCTGACCATCTTGGGATCACACGGAGGCACATATTTATTAGATTTAATGAGCAACGTGGGGTTAGCGTTTGGGTAGTGCATGATTATTCGTAAATCACGCATTATTTTGTGACATTTTGTTAAATATTGTTAAATAGTAATGATAAAAATAATGTTAACACTGAAATAGTGCACGAAAAGACCCTTTGGCTCACAATGCCCAAGCCGAACATGATGTGCAGGAAAGAACTACAGATGCTCGTTTAAATCGAAGGTAGACACAAGATGCTGGAGTAACGCAGTGGGTGAGGCAGCATCTCTGGAGAGAAGTTTCTCTGGGTGACGTTTCGGGTCGAGACCCTTCTTCAGACTGATGTCAGGGGAGGGGGCGGGACAAAGATAGAATGTAGTCGGAGACATGATGCAAGGTTAAATTTAATCTCCTCGGTCTGAACGTGATCTATATCCCTCTGTTCCCTTAATATCCATGTGTCTATATAAAAGCTTCTTCAATGCTATCGAATCGCGCTTCTTCTACCTCCACCACTGGTAGCGTGTTCCTCACTGTGTAAAAATCTTGCCTTTTACATCTCTTTTTCAGTTTTGTCCCTCTCATTTTAAAGCTTGGCATTCCATTTGTTAATATTCTCACCCTAGAGAAAAGGTTCTGACTCTCTACCCTATCTTTTGTATCTGTCAGATCTCTCCTCAACCTCCAACGTGTCAGAGAAAACAATCTAAGTTTGTCCAACCTCTCCTTATAGTCAATCCCCTCTAATCCAGGTAGCATTCTGTTGAAGGGACCTGACCTGGAATGTCACCTGTCCACGTTCTCCCGAGATGCTGCCTGATCTGCAGAGTTGCTCCAGCACTTTGTTTCTCCCCCCCCCCCCCCCCCCCCCCCCCCCCAATAAACTAGCTGCTGCATCTCTATCTCCCTTTCAGCATTCTGATGAATCTGTTCTGCACCCTGTCCAAAGCTTCCACATTGTTCCTATAATGGTTCAACAGAATTACATATTATACTCCAAATGTAGTCATGCCAAAGTCCATAAAACTACCACATAACTTCCTGACTCTTATACTCAATGCCCCCACCAATGAAGGCAGCCATACCATACTCCTCCTTTACCACTCTATCTAATTGTATCACCACTGTCAGGGAGGAGACTCATCAATTCATGCCATAGGCCATTTGGCCCATCAAGTCTGCTCCACCATTCAATCATGACTGATTTATCTTTCCCTCTCAACCCCATTCTCCTCCCTTCTCCCCTTAACCCTTGACATCCTTATTAATTTATCAATCTCCTGCTTAAAAATACCAAATGACGTCGCCTCCACAGCCGTCCTCCTTAAACCACTTGTATTATTTTCTTGTTTTAAGTAAAGAAAATTTGCTCAAACTCCTTGATCTTGTCTAAACTCTGAATTGTGAGACAAGACAGTGGTGAGAGGAAATAGAGGAGTCAAGCTTCAACATGACTATGGAAGGCCTTAATGACCTAAAGAAAGATGTACTGGAATTACACTAAGTGATTGAGCCCCATTCCAGCATTATATCCAGATTAGTTTAGTGACATAGAATGGAAACAGGCCCTTCGGCCTACCGAGTTCACGCTGACCACTGATCACCCGTTCACGCTAGTTTGGTGTCATCCCACCTTCTCGTCTACTCCTTACTCACTGGAGGCAGTTTACAGAGGCCAAATAACCTACAAGCCTGCACGCCTTTGGGTTGTGGCAAGAAACCGGAGCACCTGAAGGAAAACCTATGCAGTCACAGGGAGAACGTGCAAATTCCACACAGACAGCACCAAATAGTGTGCTCAAGGAGGGCTTTGGCACATTTGCCTTCTTCAGTATAAGTATTGAGTCAAGAAGTTGGTATATTATGCTACAGTTATGCAAGACTGGTGAGGCCACATTTGGAGGGTTATAAGGTCTTAAGTGATAGGAGCAGAATTAGGCCATTCGGTCCTTCAGGTCTACTCCGCCATTCAATCATGACTGATCTATCTTTCCCTCCTAACCCCATTCTCCTGCCTTCTCCCCATAACCCCTGGCGCCTATATGTGTTCGGTTTTGGTCACCCTGCTATAGAAAAAATGTTTGTTACATTGTTAAGGGTGCAGAGAAGATTTACAAGGATGTTGCCAGGACTCAAAGGCTTGAGGTATAGGGAGACGTTGAGCCAGCTAGGACTTTATTCCTTGGAATGCAGGATGATGAAGGGTTATCTGCTGCCACAAAACATTTCTGCTTTAAGAGGCAAGGGCTGCTTTTTATATCTGAAATTACCTATTACCTAAATGAACCCCACAGGTTAGTTCGAAGACCAGCATGAGTGAGGTTGCAGTAAAATGTTGAGTACAGCCCATTTAAGGTCAAAAGGCAGATATTTATCACACATGTAATCTCCACATCCTTTCTCCAAATTTAAACTCTTATATATCAAACGACCAGCACACCAACTGCATAATGACATGAGAAACAGTTAGACAGGTACATGAATAATGCAGGTTTGGAGGGACATGGGCCAAACGCAAGCAGGTGGGACTAGTATAGCTGGGCCTTGTTGGTCGGTATGGGCTTTAGGCCAAAGGGCCTGTTTCCACGCAGTATCACTCTATGCTTTCAAGAGAGAGTTAGCTAGAGCTCTTAGGGATAGCGGAGCTAAGGGATATGGAGAGAAGGCCGGAACAGGGTACTGATTGTGGATGATCAGCCATGATCACATTGAATGGCGGTGCTGGCTCGAAGGGCCAGAATGGCCTACTCCTGTACCTATTGTCTATTGTCTATGACAACCAAAATCAGTACTCATTTTGATAATTGTTTTTACTTTGACGCCAGTGGTTTACCTTAAAAATGGTTCAATTTCTGGTGCAGAATGAAAACTAGGTAAATGAACTCTACCTTTAGCAACAGGAAAAGGCTTTGACGTCATTCTTCCTACAAGGCATTCCTTCAATATAGAATCGTAATTGACCCAGTTGTGAATCTGAAATTTGAAGAGAATTATGTTCATAAGTGCAGAATTAGGCCATTCGGCTCATCAAGTCTATTCCGCCATTCAATCATGCCTGATATATCTTTCCCTCTCAACCCCATTCTCCTGCCTTCTCCCCATAACCCCTGACACGCGTACGAATCAATGTTCACATCACATCAATGATTAAGAAGCCAACATGTTTTTCTACAATCATATTTCAGCAAAACACAAGAGTTGGAAATACACAGATACCAACAAAAAAAAAAGGCAGCCCAGCCATTTATTCAAACTGGAAGACACAGCTCATAACAAAATGAAAGGAAAAATAAGTGGAAATTGCCATTCATAACAAAGAAACAAACAATGGTGTTCATTAAAAACATGAAGCATTTTATAAAAAGTAAATACAGGCATTGGAAAGAATGCAAAACATTCACAAAAGGTGATATTACAACTGAGAAACATTATTTATCACAGTTAAGTGATAGATGAATGAAGAACAGTTAAAAACACTTTTCTTTGAAAAATATGGCAGGCTAAAGAATCAAATAAGTCTGTTTCCAGACAAACAACACTTAGAAAAATATATTCCATTTAACAGTTTGCAAAAAATAACCATCAGCAAACCTGCACAATAATGCTGAGAACCATATTGTACACTGCATTTCTTTCCCTTCACTCTTGCTATTGTACTTGAGTTTGGGTTGAATGTATTTATAATGAATGAATGAATAAATACATTTCAATAGCCAAGTATGTATACATACAAGGAATTTACTTTGGCGCTTTGCTCGCAAGGATAACAACATGATATACAGTAGAAAATTAAAAATAAAGCATTATAATTTAAATATATGAATTAAATAAAATACCAGAACAAAAGGAGGCTACAGACTTTTGGCTGTTGAGTAGAGCTACTACCTGCGGAAAAAAACTGTTTTTATGTCTGGCTCTGGCAGCTTTGACAGTCCGGACTCGTTTCCAGAGGGAGGTGCTTCAAAGAGTTTGTGGCCAGGGTGAGGGGTCAGAGATGATCTTACCCGCTCGCTTCCTGGCCCTTGCAGTGTACAGTTCGTTGATGGTGGCTGAGCCCATGGGCGGAAATCCCGGGTGGGGGGGGATGGGGACACGTCCCTCCCATGTTTTGAGAGGTGGGAGTCAATTTCCCCCCATGTTTTGTATTCCAGATTTTGAAATTTGGTGAAAAAAAATCTATTAAAATCTCCGCTTTCCGTGAGACAGTGGGGGGGGGTCACTGTTAAGCACTTGTTAAATGTCACAATTTACATCGTATTAACACGATGTGTCAGCAATTGCGTTTTGACCTTCAAGAATTACTGAAGGTATTCACGGAGAATTTGTTAAAGCTGTCTGATGCGGGTACAATAACCATTTGAACTAATTGGATGTATTGGTGAATGGGAAAGATTTACACGGGTATCGGATTTAAATGGGTCAGGCATTAAGGGCTCCGGGCGAACGGGTTTCCTGGCTGGCTTGCAGGTAAAGTTCCTCATTCACGGTCACTCACGTTATTTAGTCAGTCTCTCTCCCTCTCTCTCTCCCTCTTCCCCCCCCCCCCCCAGGTTGGTTCTTCTATTTGCCTTTATTTGCTTCAGTTTATTTGTTTAAGTGTTATTTATCACATTGCAGCTTTTGAAAGATTCAAGCGGGTATCAGACGCTTTCTAAGGGCTGAATCGGCCCGTTCGCAGGGCCTTTCATCACCGGCGTGGCTTAAAATCGAACTGCTGCATTGAGGCGATCGGGGCTTCCCATGTTGAAGCCCGATGTTACCGTCCACAGGGCCCATGGCTGAAGCCTTCGAAACCTCGCGTGCGTGTGTGTGCGCGAGCGCGCGGCCACCAAGAAACTGTGGCCCCCAAATTGTGTCCCCCAATGTTTTTATAGCGATTTCCGCCCCTGGCTGAGCCAAACCAGACCATGATGGAGAAGGTGAGGACAGACTCTATGATGGCAGTATAAAACTGGACCATCATTCCCTGTGGCAGATTGTGTTTTCTCAGCTGCCGCAGGAAGTTCATCCTCTGTTGGGCCTTTTTGACCGTGGAGTCGTTGGTGGCCTCCCATTTAAGGTCCCTGGAGATGATGGTTCCAAGGAACTTAAATGTATAGTATTATCTGATTTGATAGCATACGAAACAAATCTTTTCACTGTACCTCAGTACACGTGTCAATGATAAACCTAAATGTAAACATGAAATATTGAATTGTCATTGGTAAATTCAATAATGTCCTTGGGAGAAATTAATTTATCCAAACAATATACCTATACATTAGTTTATAAATACATAGAAAAAGGTCCCTCGACTCATAAGGTCCACGCTGACCATCGATGTCGTCCCACTTTCTCACTCCCCACACACTCGCAACATAAACAAACATAGACCTCATTATTCACCAGTGGTTTGTGAGATTTAGTAGCAAAATTGCATTTGTGGGGAAATTTGATAAACACACAAGGAAGGTGAAGGCAGGAGAAGAATAGGATGTTCTTTGTGTATAAATAGCACCACAGACCATCTGGAGAGTCAAGAGTCCACTCAAGAGGGTTTAATTATCATATGTACTGGCATTGCAACAATTAAGTTCTTACTTGCAGCAGCTCAGGTATAGATAGGGTATAGATTAGTTTGGGATCACAGGGGGGGGGGGGGGGGGGGGGGGGGGGGTTGAGTATGACGGCCAGGGCAGTGTACTGTTGTGGATGACAGATGTGGGAGGTCAGGGAATCTGATAGCCCTCCAGCCGTCCACAACTGCGCCAGGTGCGTCAAGATGGGGCTCCTAAAGGACTGTGTTAGGAACCTGGAGCAGCAGCTCGATGACCTCCGTCTCCTCAGGGAGAGTGAGGAGGTAATAGAGAGGAGCTACAGGGAGGTAGTCACTCCCAGACCACAGGAGGCAGACAAGTGGGTCACAGTTAGGAAGGGCAAGGGGCAGAGGCAGGGGTTAGAGAGTATCCCTGAGACTGTACACCTGGAAAATAGGTACTCGGGTTTGAGTATGATTGGAGGGGACAACCTACCTGAGGGCAGCAACAGCGGCCGGGCCTCCGGCACAGAGACCGGCCCTGATGCTCAGAAGGGTAGCAAAAAGAGGACGGCAATTGTAATATGGGACTCTATAGTTAGGGGGTCGGATGGGCGATTCTGTGGACGCAGTCGGGAGACCCGGATGGTAGTTTGCCTCCCTGGTGCCAGGGTCTCGGATGTGTCGGAACGTGTGCAAAAGATTCTGAAAAGGGAGGGAGAGGAGCCTGATGTTGTGGTACACATAGGTACCAATGACATAGGCAGAAAAAGAGACCAGGTTCTGAAGGGAGAATTTAGGGAGTTGGGGGGAAAGTTAAGGGTAACAATTTCAGGATACTGCCTGTGCCGCGTGACAGTGAGAGTAGGAATGAAATGAGGAAGAGGATAAATGCGTGGCTGAGGGACTGGTGCAGTGGGCAGGGATTCAAGTTTCTTGATCACTGGGACCTCTTTTGGAGAAGGCATGATCTGTACACAAAGGACGGTTGCACTTGAACCCGAGGGGGACCAATATCCTGGCAGGGAGATTTGCAAAGGCTACTGGGGAGACTTTAAACTAGAAAGGCTGGGGGGAGGGACTCGGGTAGAGGGGGTTAGGGGACAGGGTGTGGGGCAAGAGGCAGAGAAGGGAAACACTCGGACATGAAATGTAGGCGAGAAAGAGGAAAAAGATAATAGACAGAGAATAAGGGATGGTGGGTTTCTAAAATGTGTATATTTTAATGCTAGGAGCATTGTAAGAAAGGTGGATGAACTTAGAGCCTGGATTGACATCTGGAAATATGATGTTGTGGCAATCAGTGAAACATGGTTGCAGGAGGGCTGTGATTGGAAACTAAATATTGCAGGATTTCGTTGCTTCAAGTGTGATAGAATTGGAGGGACCAGAGGTGGAGGTGTTGCATTGCTTGTCAGAGAAGATATTACAGCTGTGCTTTGGCAGGATAGATTAGAGCGCTCGTCTAGGGAGGCTATTTGGGTGGAACTGAGAAGTGGGAACAGTGCAGCACACTTTTAGGGGTGTATTATAGACCGCCAAATGGGGAGCGAGAATTGGAAGAACAAATATGTAAGGAGATAGCAGATATTAGTAGTAAGCACAAGGTAGTGATTGTGGGAGATTTCAATTTTCCAAAAATAGACTGGGAAACACATTCTGTAAATGGGCTGGATGGTTTGGAGTTTGTAAAATGAGTGCAGGATAGTTTTTTGCAGCAATACATAGAGGTATCGACCAGAGAAGGGGCAGTGCTGGACCTCCTGTTAGGAAATGAGGCAGGTCAGGTAACGGAGGTATGCGTTGGTGAGCACTTCGGGACCAGTGATCACAATACCATTAGTTTCAATATAATTATGGAGAGAGTCAAAACTGGACCTAGGGTTGAGAGTTTTTGATTGGAGAAAGGCTAGCGTTGAGGGAATGCGTAAGGATTTAAAAGGAGTGAATTGGGACATTTTGTTTTATGGGAAGGATGTAGAAGAGAAATGGAGGACATTTAAAGGGGAAATTGTAAGAGTACAGAATCATTATGTCCCTGTTCGGTTGAAAGGAAATAGTAAAAATTGGAAAGAGCCATGGTTTTCAAAGGAAATTGGACACTTGTTTCGAAAAAAGAGAGATATCTACAATAATTATAGGAGGCATGGAGTAAATGAGGTGCTAGAGGAGTATAAAGAATGTAAAAAGAATCTTAAGAAAGAAATTAGAAAGATTGGAGAACTTTATTGTCATTCAGACCTTGCGGTCTGAACGAAATTTCATTGCCTGCAGTCATACATATAGTAAATAACAAAAACACACAATAAACACATATTTAACATCCACCACAGTGAGTTCACCAGACACCTCCTCACTGTGGTGGAAGGCAAAAATCTTGTCTTTGTCTCTTCCCTTCTTGTTCTTCCTCATCCTCTGCGCTGAGGCGACCCGGGCCTCCGATGTTGTGACCGCACCGGGTGATGTAAATAGGTCCCACGGGTGAACCGCGCTCCGAGTGGGCCGGTTCGTCCGCGGGGGGCGGCCGAAGCTGCCGCCCTCCAGTCCAGCGGACGCAGCTGTTGCCGCGGGAGCTCCGGAAAAACAGGTCACCAACTTGAGAAAGACTTTTTTCACACAGAGAGTGGTGAGTCTCTGGAACTCTCTGCCACAGAGGGTAGTTGAGGCCAGTTCATTGGCTATATTTAAGAGTGAGTTGGATGTGGCCCTTGTGGCTAAGGGGATCAGAGGGTATGGAGAGAAGGCAGGTACGGGATACTGAGTTGGATGATCAGCCATGATCATATTGAATGGCGGTGCAGGCTCGAAGGGCTGAATGGCCTACTCCTGCACCTAATTTCTATGTTTCTATGTTTCTATGACCTGCGAGCTCCCGACGATATCGTCCACTGGGCCCGCAGCCGGGCCTCCGAAGTCGCTGCCGCCGCCACCGGAAAGCCACCACAGCTCCGAGTTGGGCTGCCGGAACCCGCCGCAGCCCCGAAGTCGGCCAGCCCCGCGCTCATGTTTGACAAACCTTCTTGAATTTTTTGAAGAGGTTGCTAGGGAAATTGATGAGGATAAAACAGTGGATGTTGTCTATATGGATTTCAGTAAGGCCTTTGACAAGGTTCCCCATGGAAGGTTGGTTAAGAAGGTTCAATCTTTGGGTGTTAATGGCGGAGTAGCAAGATGGATTCAACAGTGGCTGAATGAGAGATGTCAGAGAGTAATGGTGGATGGCTGTTTGTCAGGTTGGAAGCCGGTGACCAGTGGGGTGCCTCAGGGATCTGTGTTGGGTCCACTGTTGTTTGTCATGTACATCAATGATCTGGATGATGGGGTGAAAAATTGGATAAGTATGCAGATGATACTAAGATAGGTGGTGTTGTGGATAATGAAGTAGATTTTCAAAGTCTACAGAGAGATTTGGGCCATTTGGAAAAGTGGGCTGAAAGATGACAGATGGAGTTTAATGCTGATAAGTGTGAAGTGCTACATCTTGGCAGGACAAATCAAAATAGGACGTACATGGTAAATGGTAGGGAATTGAGGAATGCTGTGGAACAGAGGGATCTAGGAATAACTGTGCATAGTTCCCTGAAGGTGGAATCGCATGTAGATAGGGTGGTAAAGAAAGCCTTTGGTGTGCTGGCCTTTATAAATCAGAGCATTGAATATAGGAGTAGGGAAGTAATGTTAAAATTGTACAAGGCATTGGAAAGACCAATTCTGGAGTATGGTGTACAATGTTGGTCGCCCAATTATAGGAAGGATGTCAACAAAATAGAGAGAGTACAGAGGAGATTTACAAGAATGTTGCCTGGGTTCCAGCAACTAAGTTACAGAGAAAGGTTGAACAAGTTAGGTCTTTATTCTTTGGAGTGCAGAAGGTTAGGGGGGAACTTGATTGAGGTCTTTAAAATGATGAAAGGGATAGACAGAGTTGACGTGGATAAGCTTTTCCCATTGAGGGTAGGGAAGATTCAAACAAGAGGGCATGACATGAGAATTAAGGGACAGAAGTTTAGGGGTAACTTCTTTACTCAGAGAGTGGTGGCTGTGTGGAATGAGCTTCCGGCAGAAGTGGTGGAGGCAGGATCGATTTTAACATTTAAAAGTAAAGTGGATAGGTATATGGACGGGAATGGAATGGAGGGGTATGATCTGAGTGTAGGTAGATGGGACTAGGGGAAAGTAAATGGTCGGAACGGACTGGAAGGGCCAAGAGGGCCTGTTTCCGTGCTGTAATTGTTATATGGTTACATGGCTCCAGGGTGACCAAGGCTGGGAGCTGAACATCCAGGGATATACAATATTCAGGAGGTATAGGCAGAAAGGAAAAGGAGGTGGGGCAGTGTTGCTGGTGAGAGGAGATTAATGCAATAGAAAGGAAGGACATTAGCATGGAGGATGTGGAATCGATATGGGTAGAGCTGTGAAACTCTAAAGGGCAGAAAACGCTAGTGGGAGTTGTGTACAGGCCACCTAGCAGTAGTATTGGAGTTGGGGATGGCATCAAACAGGAAATTAGAAGTGAGTGCAACAAGGGTAAAACAGTTATAACGGGTGACTTCAATCTGCATATAGATTGGGTGAATCAAATTGGCAGGGGTGCTGAGGAAGACGATTTATTGGAATGTATGCGGGATAGTTTTCTAAACCAGCATGTGGAGGAACCAACGAGAGTGCAGGCTTTTCTAGACTGGGTATTGAGTAATGAGGAAGGGTTAGTTAGCAGTCTTGTTGTGCGTGGCCCCTTGGGCAAGAGTGACCATAATATGATTGAGTTCTTCATTAGGATGGAGAGTGACATAATTAAGTCAGAAACAAGGGTTCTGAACTTAAACAAAGGTAACTTTGAAGGTATGAGCTGTGAATTGGCCAAGATAGACTGGCAGGTGAGTCTTAAAGGGTTGACAGTGGATGTGCAATGGAAGGTATTTAAAGACTGCATGGATGAAGTACAAAAATTGTTCATACCAGTTTGGCAAAAGAATAAATCAGGGAAGGTGGTGCATCCATGGATAACGAGGGAAATCAGGGATAGTATAAAAACTATAGATGAGGCATACAAATTGGCCAAAAATGCAGCCTACCAGAGGACTGGAAATTCAGAATTCAGCAGAGGAGGACAAAGGGCTTAATTAGGAAAGGGAAAATAGATTACAAAAGGAAACTGGCAGGGAACATAAAAACTGACTGCAAAAGTTATTATAGATATGTGAAGCACAAAAGATTAGTTAAAACAAATGTAGGCCCCTTGCAGTCAGAAGCAGGTGAATTGATCATGGGGAACAAGGGCATGGCTGACCAATTGATTAACCACTTTGGTTCTGTCTTCACTAAGGAAGACATAAATAATCTGCTGGAAATAGCAGTGGACCGGAGGTCAAATAAGATGGCGGAGCTGAGTGAAATCCAGGTTAGCCGGGAAGTGGTGTTGGGTAAATTGAACGGATTAAAGGCCGATAAATCCCCAGGGCCAGATGGTCTGCATCCCAGAGTGATAATTTTTCAAAACTCCTTAGATTCTGGAGTAGTTCCTGAGGATTGGAGGATAGCTAATGTAACCCCACTTTTTAAAAAAGGAGGGAGAGAGAAAGCGGAGAATTACAGACCAGTTAGTCTAACATTGGTAGTGGGGAAACTGCTAGAGTCAGTTATTAAAGATGGGATAGCAGCGCATTTGGAAAGTGGTGAAATCATTGGACAAAGTCAGCATGGATTTACAAAAGGTAAATCATGTCTGATGAATCTTATAGAATTTTTCGAGGCTGTAACTAGTAGAGTGGATAAGGGAGAACCAGTGGATGTGTTATATCTGGACTTTCAGAAGGCTTTTGACAAGGTCCCACATAAGAGATTAGTATATAAACTTAAAGCACACGGTATTGGTGGTTCAATATTGATGTGGATAGAGAACTGGCTGGTAGACAGGAAGCAAAGGGTAGGAGTAAACGGGTCCTTTTCAGCATGGCAGGCAGTGAGTAGAGGGATACCGCAAGGCTCAGTGCTGGGACCCCAGCTATTTACAATATACATTAATGATTTGGACGAGGGAATTGAATGCAACATCTCCAAATTTGCAGATGACACCATGCTGGGGGTATAATTAGGTGTGAGGAGGATGTTAGGAGGCTGCAGGGCGATTTGGATAGGCTGAGTGAATGGGCAGATGCATGGCAGATGCATGGCAGATGCAGTATAACGTGGATAAATGTAAGGTTATCCATTTTGGTGGTGGCAGATTAGGAAAAGGGGAGATGCAACGATGTCATGGTACACCAGTCATTGAAAGTAGGCATGCAGGTGCAGCAGGCAGTGAAGAAAGCAAATGGTATGTTAGCGTTCGTAGCAAAAGGATTTGAGTATAGGAGCAGGGAGGTTCTACTGCAGTTGTACAGCGTTTTGGTGAGACCACACCTGAAGTATTGCGTACAGTTTTGGTCTGAGGAAAAATCTGAGGAAAGACATTCTTGCCATAGAAGGGGTTCAGAGAAGGTTCACCAGACTGATTCCTGGGATGTCGGGACTTTCATATGAAGAAAGACTGGATAGACACAGCTTGTACTCACGGGAATTTAGAAGATTGAGGGGGAATCTTATAGAAACTTACAAAATTCTTAAGGGGTTGGACAAGCTAGATGCAGGAAGATTGTTCCCGATGTTGGGGGAGTCCAGAACAAGGGGTCATAGTCTAAGGACAAGGGGGAATTCCTTTAGGACCGAGATGAGGAAAACATTCTTTACACAGAGAGTGGTGAGTCTCTGGAATTCTCTGCCACAGAAGGTCGTTGAGGCCAGTTCATTGGCTATATTCAAGAGGGAGTTGGATGTGGCTCTTGAGGCTAAAGGGATCGGGGGGGTATGGAGAGAAGGCAGGTACGGGATACTGAGTTGGATGATCAGCCATGATCATATTGAATGGCGGTGCAGGCTCGAAGGGCCGAATGGCCTACTCCTGCACCTATTTTTCTATGTTCTATAGATTCAGAACTTTTTTTCTCAGGGTGGGAATGTCCAACGTTAAAGGACATAACTATAAGAGATGGGGGAAACTTATATAGAGATGTGCAGGCCAATTTTTTTTTTTACACAAAGAGCGGTAGGAGCAGATGGTGAATTTACTTGTCTCTAAGAGGTGGAGGGGGTAGGAGAAAGCCAGAAATTAGGATGGGCAACACAAAGTCTGGCAGAAGAAAGAACTGCAGATGCTGGTAAACTCGAAGGTAGACACAAAATGCTGGAGAAACTCAGCGGGCGAAGTAGGAATTGGCGGCGTTTTGGATCGAGACCCTTCTTCAGGTGAATACAGATGAAGAGGGCTTTGACAGGCAGACAGTTGAACTAAGACCAGAGATGAAAAGCCAATAGATGTGAAATAAGGAATTAAGTGGTGCAAATTGTGAAGTCAGAGCAAGGAATACAGGTCGCAGAGCCATACAGTGTGGGAACAGACCATTCGACCCAACTTGCTCACACTGACCAATATGTCCCATCTACACTAATCCTATCTGCCTGTATTTGGCCCATATCCTTCAAAACTTTCAGGTCGAGACTCTTCTTCAGACGGATTCATCTTTCAAAACTTATGTACCTTTCTAGATGCTTCTTAAATGTTGCGATACTACCGGCCTCAACTACCTCCTCTGGCAGCTCATTCCATACACCCACCACCCTATGTGTGAAAAGGTTATCCCTCAGGTTCCTATTAAATCTTTTCCCCTTCACCTTAAACCTATGCCTTCTGGTTCTCGATTCCCCACTCTGGGTAAGAGACTCCGTACATCTACCCAATATATTCCTCTCATGACTTTGTACACCTCTTTATAAGATCACCCCTCATCCTCCTGCGCTCTAAGGAAATAGTCTTAACCTGCATAACCTCTCCCCGCAGCTCAGGCCCTCGAGTGCTGGCAACATCCTCATAAGTCTTCTCGGCACCCTTTCGAGCTAGACAACATCTTTCCCATAACATGGTGCATAAAACGGAACACAATACTGCAACTATGATCTCACCAACGTCCTAAGAATAAGGGGTAGGCCATTTAGGATTCAGATGAAGAAGAACCTGTTCATGCAGAGAGTTGTGAATCTGTGGAATTTTCTGCTGCAGAAGGCAGTGGGGCCAATTCACTGGATGTTTTCAAAAGAGAGTTAGATTTTGCTCTCAGGGCTAACAGAATCAAGGGATATGGGGAAAAAAGCAGGAATGGGATACTGAATCTGGATGATCAGCCATGATCATATTGAATTGCTGTGCTGGCTCAAAGGGAAGAATGGCCTACTCCTGCACATATTTTCTATGTTTCTATAACTGCAACATGACCTCCCAACTTATATACTCAAAACTCTGACTGATGAAAGCCAATGTTCCAAAGGTGGAAGGGGATAAATAGATGCAAGTCCAGGCGGGGTGCGGGGGAGATCCAGTTTAAAAAAAGGGTTGTTTGTAAGATAGTTACCTAAAAGTGGAGAATTCAATGTTCATACCCTTAGGTTGTAAGATACCCAAGCCAAACAATCGTGGGATTGCACTCAAAAGACTATCATTATCAAAACTCGCAATGCCCATTTAGTTGGCTCTGAGATATGGGGATTATTATTATTTTTTTTTTTTCAGTTTGCTCTGAGATATGGGGATTAGAACTGAAATTTGCCTCAGGAGATTCCCCACCAAAATACTCACTGCAAATCACATCTATCACATCCATTTGCCTACTCTAACATTTATTGGCCCGTTTCAGATCACATCAGATTTCAGACCACACAATAAGGAGCCAATTTAACATCTCCAAAACAATAAAACATCATTGTTAATCGTAGTTTATACTTTTAACATTCAATTATTCAGTGCAATGTGCAAAGTTTTCTTGAAAGATAGAGTTGAAATTTTATATTTGCAAGAATAGGAACCCGAGGGGTAACTTTTCCTACACAGAGGGTGGTGGATATATGAAAAGAGCTGCCAAAGGAGGTAGTTGAGGCAGGTACTATAAGAATATTTGAAGGGCATTTGCACAGGTAGATAAATAGCGGGATATGGGCCAAATGTGGGCAGGTGGGAATAGTGTAGGTCTAGTCAACATGTTTGGCAAGTTGGGCCAAAGAGTCTGTTTCCATGCAGTAAGACATTATATGACTCGAAGAACTGATTTCAATGATTGCCAGAGACATATCTATTGTTCAAGTTTAGTCATATCATTTGAGATTTTACTATCTATTGATTTTCTCAATGATAAATTTACCTGATCAAATAATTCTGTCGCATCAGCTCCAGCGCCCCTCATCAGCTCTTCCTCACCACCAGGGTGATACTCCAAATAAGGTGTCACGTTATAAACCATACCTACAAAGATAAATATTGTCAATTGTCACATTGCACATATTACTCCACTTGGCAAAGCAAACTTTGTTAGCACATTGGAATGGACTGATTTTGAGCTACAACAGGCCAAAGATCATTCCTGGGCATTGCATAATTACATAATAGAATAACTTCTACAAACACCACCTTTACTCCCCTTCCTCCACCAAAGGTCCGTTAACCAGTTGGGGGTCACGCTATCTTTAGCCAATAATCGGCTTATCAGGGAACCTCCTTGCCCGAGGTCATCTGCTGACAGCCCCTTTTTGTCCTGGTTTTCTGCTCGCTTCCAATTTAACCCCGCTGACTACAATCAGTCTGAAGAAGGGTCCCAACCCAAAATGTCACCTGTCCATGTTCTCTAGAGATGCTGCCTGACCCGTTGAGTTACTCCAGCACTGTGTCAATGTTTATAAACCAGCATCTGCAGTTCCTTTTTATCACAATTACAGGTCAGTTAGTTTAACATTTTGAGGGAGGAACATTTTAGGAATCAGTTCCATAGAACATTATAAATAATTATTTGGAAAGGCACAGTTTAATCTGGTACAGCTAGAATGCATTTGTAAAGAAGGAATTTGTTATGGTGGCAGATCCAATAGAGAGGTTTAAGAAGCTTTTAGATTGTCACATGGATATGCAGGGAATGAAAGGATATGGATCATATGCAGCAGAGGAGATTAGTGTAACTTGGCATCATGTTCCGCATGGTGAACTGAAGGGCCTGTTCCTGTACAATACTGTTCGATATACTATGTTCTATGTTAAACAATTAATCCATTTTAGGTTAGCACGGACTTGTCAAGCTGAGTATCTTTCTTTCGTAAATGTACATGATTAGATGATTGGCATAGGTTTATTATTGTCATGTGCAGCAAAATAATTTGTTTTGTTGGCTGCCCAGTTAAATCATACTATATGTAAGTACAATCAAGTTATTCGCACAAATGCTGATAATGATTAAATATTATTTTCTTGTGACAAAGCATCAAATCGTTCTCATGCATTTGGACGGCACAGTGGCACAGCTGCCATCTCACAGTGCCAGAGACCCGGGTTCGAACCCGGCCTCTGGTGCTGTCTGTGTGGAGTTTGCTCGTTCTCCCTATGACCATGCTGGTTTCCTCCAGATACTCCAGTTTCTTCCCACATCCCAAAGACATGCAGCCTGGTAGGTAAATTGGCCTTTGTAAATTCCCCCTAGTGTGTAGAGAGTGAATGTGAAAATGGGATAACATAGAAGGGTGATCGATGGTTGCCTTGGACTCAGTGGGCCAAAGGGCCTCTGACCATGCTGTATCTCGAAACTAAACTTTCTGCTTAAAAAGAGCACTCCAATATTGCAGAACATCTTTCTTCAGGAAAGAATTATCCAACCATAATAAAACTGATAACTATCAAATTTACAGTTGTATTTGAGCACATCCTCACACAGTTAGATTACTGTTTGGTGATCAATTAAAATTAATGGTGGAAGTACAACATTTCTGGTCTTAACTAGCTATCTCTCTTTCTGCATGAAAGTAAATCAAAAGGGAAGCTTATTAATATATAAAATGCCAGGCGATGAATGTGGAATTCATTGCCTCAGACGCCTGTGGAGGAAAAATTGGTGGGTATTTTAAAGTGGAGATTGACAGATTCTTGATTAGCAAGGATGTCAGGGGTTATGGGGAGAAAGTAAGAGGACGGGGTTGATAGGGGAAGATAGATCAGCCATGATTGAACGGCGAAGTAGACCCGAGTCGAATGTGGCGCCCTGACTATAACCTCAGCACGCAGAACCTATTCTGCTCCTATGGCTTAAGAACTCAAGGTATTTTTTCTGTTTGTTTGACAGAGCGATAGGACGGTGATCTTGACCTATATCAGTGCGTCATCATTGGCACTCACTCAGGGAAGTGCTGACATTTCCACTTGGAACTGCCATCGTCTCACTGCAAAATTCAGGCCGATATTTCACTGCATTCGTACCTGTTTAGCATCTTCAATATAATATGAGGAAGATGGTATGAAATTGCATCAAGATATAAACGGGCTGATGAAATTGACAGGTGCATGCCACATTATTTTTTTTGCAAGGACATTTGAGGCAATGCATTTTGGCAAGGAGGATTAAAGGCAATATAAAGGATACTGCTGTGAAGAGGATGCAGAAGTAGGAAGCATTTCATCCATCACTGCAAGTTGAGAAAGTGATAATTAAGGCAAACATGATTTTGAGCTTCACAACCGGCATTGAGTATAAAAGCAGGGAAATCATTCTGAACATTTATAAAACACCAGGCATCACATTAGAGGAAGGATAGGAGAAAGTTAGACAAACATTTGGAATGCAAAAACAAGGAACTGCAGATTTTACTTCGGAATCACGTGAGCGATTGAGTTATTGAAAATGTGTGAACATTACTTCACCAAGGGGTTCCAGCTACATCCTTAGTTATGACACTAATATCAGCACAACGATGGCAAACATTGCAAACGCTGTGGCTAGATAGGATGGAATTGGCTGCAGGTACCATTACATTTTACATTCTGATCTACACAAGCAGAGCAGACCAGGGGTGGCATGATTTAAGATCATTTTTCGGATACCCCACGGTTTCACATCTATGTTATCAAGGTCACCAGAATCCTTAGAAGTGTGGAATCAGCATTGTTTATTAATCAACAAACAACTACACAAAAGAAGGTTGGTTCAGACTATTTCCAGGTGGCTGCAGCAGGTTCTGGGTTATGCAGGTATTAACACTGACGATTGTATATCTCATTCCAACAGGTCAGCATCAACGTCAGCGGCCAGGGCAATGGACATGCCCATCGACCATATCCTCGCGACCGCAGGATGGTCAACTAAATGGTTTTTAAAAAAAATTTCCATAGGCCGGTTACTGACACGGGGTTTTGCCCATTCTGTTTTCGTCCACTTTAGCCTCCCCTGAGTTACAGGGGTTGCTACTGATTTCTTTATTAATGTAAATCATTAATACATGCGAATCAATATCATGCTAATGCATTTTGATTACTCACTCATCCCGTGTCAATCAACGCAGTGAGACGCCGAGATTTTGATCTGCGGCATGAAATCACAAAGCTTCGAACTCTTCACGGAATCACTCATGTGACTCCGAAGTAAAATAGTAAGATTAAACGAGAACTTACCAGTTTGAAGTTTGATCTTGATTTTATGAGGAGTTACATTGGGTGATTACGTGCCCGCCACGCCCAACCCTCTCTCGTAAAGATCATTTGGTAGTTCTCGAGTCACGCATCTTACTATGTCACTTTGGTGATTGTTATTTGTGATTTCATACCGCTGCTTTGAAGATTGACGTGCATGCGGCCTAGACTGGGTTCTTCACGTAATCACCAACGTAACTCCTCATAAAATCAAGATCAAACTTTAAACTGGTAAGTTCTCGTTTAATTTTACTATTTTCGCCTACAAAACAAACAGGACACAGATCAGGCAGCATCTCTGGAGAACGTGGATACATGGCATTTTGTCACCTATCCATGTTCTCCGGAGATGCTGCCTGATCCTCTGAGTTTACATAAAGTGATTTATAAGCTTAGAAACAGACAGAATCCAACAAGAATAAAGCTTGATTTTGAATTAACTTTATTGTCACGTGCATGAGCGGAACTCGCTAAAAAAACATGGAGGGGACAGGGGACACAAATCTTTGGCGGCCGTGCGAGCATGCGCGCACTCACCCACACGTGCGCATACTCACCCACATCATGTCCCGCCCCCATTACCTGCTGACTGACGTCTCTCTCGGCCAATCGGCACCCTCGATCAGCAGCCCCACCTTCACTGCCTCGTGGAAAGCGGAGACTTTAAAATCCGGATTACAAAAACTTGGGGGGGGGGGGGGGAATGTCCCCCACCTCTCAAAACATGGAGGGGACGTGTCCCCTTTGCCCCCCCCCCCCCCGGGTTTTCCGCCCCTGGTCACGTGTACCAAGGTACAGTGAAAGTATTTTGTTGTATCCTGTTTGCATGTACTTTCATGAATATTTGCCTTCAACATTTGAGCCAGCAGTAAAGAGGCAGAGAAGAGGTGTTGAAATTAAGCGGGTTTCAGGTTCGTGTTGTTTGAAAATGGTCAACAATTTAGTTAACGAAATTGACCAACAGATTGGTCAACAACTAAGACTGCACACCGCTAGACTCAACTGTTATAGAAGTGGGCGGTAAAACATGGCAAATACATTGAGATTTTCATATTCAAAAATAAAATCACTAGTGGAACAGATTATTCCAGCAAATGCATGGAGTTGTTTGGACTGCACTTCGATACGAGCTTTCTCTTCCAACAATAGTATTCAAGAAGCTGATCTGACAGTACGTAAATACTGCCACCTGTAGGAATTCATTTGATGAACACCTCACATCCCACCCACAACCACTTTATTTCAATATTTTGTTGGTGGCAGCCAGAAACACAGATTGATGCAAGAATGATCCACTATCTTATACTCGCAAATAAGAAGCATTTATGTTCAGTGTCCTTGAAGCGTGTTTATTACATTCAGATCCAGGCGAGGATCTGCCACAGCCTGATTCAGCTCATGTACAATCCAATCTTACGCCAACCTTGCTGACTGCTAGTCTCGCACAAATTTCCAAAATTATCATAAAGAAGACCACAACTTTCTAAGGTGCACAAGATCATGAGGGGCGTGGATAAAGTGATAAAGGATAAATCCCTAGAGTACAAGATTCTAAAACTTGAGGGCACAGGCTTAAAGTGAGGGGAGAGAGATTTAAAAGGGACCTCATGGGCATTATTTTGGGTATATCTCCACATTATTTGGGGTATATCTCCACATTCATTCTGTCTAGCCTTTCACTAATTGGAAAGTTTCAATAAGGGACCCTTCATCCTTCTAAACTACAGAAGTGGTGGCGCTGCCTGGCAGCCTCGGAGCTATGGTGGCATTCCAGCGGCGGCGGCGGCCCGGCTTCAGAGCTGCGGTGCTCCAGCGGTGACCCGGCTTCAGAGCTGTGGTGCTCCAGCGGCGACCCAGCTTCAGAGCTGTGGTGCTCCAGCGGCGAGCCGGCTTCACAGCTGCGGTGCTCCAGCGTTCCAGCGGCGGACTCTGCTTCAGAGCTGTGGTGGCGTTCCAGCGACGGCCCGGCTTCGGAGGCTTGGCCGCGGGCCTAATGGACGATAACATCGGAGGCCTGGATCGCCTCAGCGCAGAGGGAGAACAAGGAGGAAAGAAGCCAAAGACTTTAAGACTTTTGCCTTCCACCACAGTGAGGAGGTGCCTGGTGAACTCACTGTGGTGGATGTTAAATATGTGTTTATTGTGTGTTTTGTTTTTTATTATATGTTATGACTGCAAGGTAACGGAATTTCGTTCAGACCGAAAGGTCTGAATGACAATAAAGGATACTTTACAGCTAATACAAGTCCAGTGCTGTCAAACGCTCATCATATGTTAACCCAATCATTCCTACACATATATGGGTAGGAAGGGTTTAGGCCAAAAGCTGGCAAATTAGACAGCCTGTATGTCAATTTGGTTGGCCAAAACAGCCTGTTTCCATGCTGTACAGTTCCATGACCTCGACTCTAAGACGGCAGTATTTACGAACTGGTAGCTTCCTATCAGTTGCTCAAGCTACCTGGGAGTGAGGAGTCAATGCTTGACCCTGCCACTTACGTCAATAGAGAAATGACACAAAGTGTTGGAGTAACGCAGTGGGTCAGACAGCAGTTCTGGAGGACATGGGTAGATGGGGTCTTGTGTCTACAGTTATTTCTAGACCCTGACAACATCAAAAAAGTGAAACAAGTTTTAAATATGTTAAGAGTAGGAATGTAAAGTAGGGAGCACCAGTTTTTTTATTTTAAATGGAATTTATTAGAGAATTGCTAATAACAATTGGTTAGTTTAATTAAGAGTTATGACCAAAGTCTTATTATTCATAATCTGGTTTCATCATTCATTGAAATTAGTTCTACGTAAAAATTGACAATGTTCTTTCAAGTACTTTCAAAGGCTACTGGGGAGACTTTAAACTAGATCGGTTGGAGGGAAGGGACTCAAATAGAGAAGGCAAGTAGTCCGTTTGTGAGGCAGGAGGCAGAGAAGAGAAGCAGTCAGACGCAACACGTAGGGAGGAAAGAAGAAAAAAATAACAAACGGAGAATAAGAAGTTGAGGGTTTCTTAAATGTGTAAGCAGAGAGACAGAGGGGTGTAAAATGAGGATAGGAGCAATAGGTAGCGAGGTGAAAAATGGCAGGAAAACAAATCCAGGGCAAAAATCTAAAAGGGCCACTTTTCAACATAATTGTAAAAGGGCCAAGAGTGTTGTAAAAACAAGCCTGAAGGCTTTGTGTCTCAATGCGAGGAGCATTCGTAATAAGGCGGATGAATGTGCAGATAGCTATTAATAATTATGATATAGTTGGGATCACGGAGACATGGCTCCAGGGTGACCAAGGCTGGGAGCTGAACATCCAGGGATATTCAGGCACGGACTGGAAGGGCCGAGAGGGCCTGTTTCCGTGCTGTAATTGTTATATGGTTATATGGTTATGATATTCAATATTCAGGAAGGATAGACAGAGAGGAAAAGAAGGTGGGGTAGCGTTGCTGGTTAGAGAGGAGATTAACGCAATAGAAAGGAATGACATTAGCTTGGCGGATGTGGAATCGATATGGGTGGAGCTGCGAAACACTAAGGGGCAGAAAACGCTAGTGGGTGTTGTGTACAGGCCACCTAACAGTTGGGGATGGCATCAAACAGGAAATTAGAAATGCGTGCAACGAAGGTAAAACCGTTATAATGGGTTCTTCAATCTACATATAGATTGGGTGAATCAAATTGGCAGGGGTGCTGAGGAAGAGGATTTCTTGGAATGTATGCGGGATAGTTTTCTAAACCAACATGTGGAGGAACCAACGAGAGAGCAGGCTATTCTAGACTGGATATTGAGTAATGAGGAAGGGTTAGTTAGCAGCCTTGTTGTACGTGGCCCCTTGGGCAAGAGTGACCATAATATGGTTGAGTTCTTCATTAGGATGGAGAGTGACATTGTTAATTCAGAAACATGGGTCCTGAACTTAAAGAAAGGTAACTTTGAGGGTATGAGACGTGAATTGGCCAAGATCGACTGGCAATTGATTCTTGAAGGGTTGACGGTGGATATGCAATGGAAGGCATTTAAAGACTGCATGGATGAACTACAACAATTGTTCATCCCAGTATGGCAAAAGAATAAATCAGGGAAGGTGGCACATCCGTGGATAACGAGGGAAATCAGGGATAGTATCAAAGAAAAAGATGAAGCGTACAAATTAGCCAGAAAAAGCAGCCTACCAGGGGACTGGGAGAAATTCAGAGACCAACAGAGGAGGACAAAGGGCTTAATTAGGAAAGGGAAAATGGAGTATGAAAGAAAACTGGCAGGAAACATAAAAACTGACTGCAAAAGTTTTTATCGATATGTGAAGCACAAAAGATTAGTTAAAACAAATGTAGGCCCCTTGCAGTCAGAAACGGGTGAATTGATCATGGGGAACAAGGACATGGCAGACCAATTGAATAACTACTTTGGTTCTGTCTTCACTAAGGAAGACATAAATAATTTGCCGGAAATAGCAGGGGATCGCGGGTCAAATGAGATGGAGGAAATGAGTGAAATCCAGGTTAGCCGGAAAGTGGTGTTGGGTAAATTGAATGGATTATAGGCCGATAAATCCCCAGGGCCAGATAGGCTGCATCCCAGGGTACTTAAGGAAGTAGCCCCAGAAATAGCAGATGCCTTAGTGATAATTTTTCAAAACTCTTTAGATTCTGGAGTAGTTCCTGAGGATTGGAGGGTAGCTAATGTAACCCCACTTTTTAAAAAGGGAGGGAGAGAGAAAACGGGGAATTACAGACCAGTTAGTCTAACATCGGTAGTGGGGAAACTGCTAGAGTCAATTATTAAAGATGGGATAGCAGCGCATTTGGAAAGTGGTGAAATCATTGGACAAAGTCAGCATGGATTTACGAAGGGTAAATCATGTCTGACGAATCTTTTTTGAGGATGTAACTAGTAGAGTGGATAAGGGAGAAGCAGTGGATGTGTTGTATCTGGACTTTCAGAAGGCTTTCGACAAGGTCCCACACTAGAGATTGGTATACAAACTTAAAGCACACGGTATTGGGGGTTCAGTATTGATGTGGATAGAGAACTGGCTGGCAGACAGGAAGCAAAGAGTAGGAGTGAACGGGTCCTTTTCAGGATGGCAGACAGTGACTAGTGGGGTGCCGCAAGGGACCCCAGCTATTTACAATTTACATTAATGATTTGGACGAGGGAATTAAATGCAACATCTCGAAGTTTGCGGATGACACAAAGCTGGGGGGCAGTGTTAGCTGTGAGGAGGATGCTAGGAGGCTGCAGGATGACTTGGATAGACTGGGTGAGTGGACAAATGCATGGCAGAAGCAGTATAATGTGGATAAATGTGAGGTTATCCACTTTGGTGGCAAAAACAGGAAGGAAGACTATTATTTGAATGGTGGCCGATTAGGAAAAGGGGAGATGCAGCGAGACCTGGGTGTCATGGTACACCAGTCATTGAAAGTAGGCATGCAGGTGCAGCAGGCTGTGAAGAAAGCGAATGGTATGTTGGCATTCATAGCAAAAGGATTTGAATACAAGAGCAGGGAGGTTCTACTGCAGTTGTACAGGGTCTTGGTGAGGCCACATCTGGAGTATTGCGTACAGTTTTGGTCTCCTAATCTGAGGAAAGACATTCTTGCCATAGAGGGAGTACAGAGAAGGTTCACCAGACTGATTCCTGGGATGGCACGACTTCCATATGAAGAAAGACTGGATAGACTCGGCTTGTACTCACTGGAATTTAGAAGATTGAGGAGTGATCTCATAGAGACTTACAAAATTCTTAAGGGGTTGGACAGGCTAGATGCAGGAAGATTGTTCCCGATGTTGGGGAAGTCCAGGACAAGGGGTCACAGTTTAAGGATAAGGGGGAAGTCTTTTAGGACCGAGATGAGAAAATCGTTTTTCGCACAGAGTGGTGAATCTGTGGAATTCTCTGCCACAGAAGGTGGTTGAGGCCAGTTCGTTGGCCATATTTAAGAGGGAGTTGGATGTGGCCCTTGTGGCTGAAGGGATCAGGGGGTATGGAGAGAAGGCAGGTACAGGATACTGAGTTGGATGATCAGCCATGATCATATTGAATGGCGGTGCAGGCTCGAAGGGCCGAATGGCCTGCTCCTGCACCTAATTTCTATGTTTCTCTGTTTCTATGTATGTTATTAAATACATTTTCATAAATTAACAATGAACAATGCTATTAAAATGTTTAGTAAGTCGCATGCCACCTTTTTTTATCTGCATTTAACAAGCAATCTTTTTAATGGCAGCCTGGTAGTGGATGGAACTGGTTGGTTCTTTATCGCAGGAAGCTTCCTGGAAGGATTTAGGTATTGTCTTTAAGTCTTTTAGTTTACAGACACAGTGTGGAAACAGGCCCTTCGGCCCACTGAGTCCAAGCCAGCCAGTGATTCCCACACATTAACACTATCCTACACACACTAGGGACAATTTACACATACACCAAGCCAATTAACCTACATACCTGTACGTCTTTGGAGTGTGGGAGGAAACCTAAGATCTCGAAGAAAAACCACGTGGTCCACATGGGGAGAAGGTACAAACTCCGTACAGACAGCACCCGTAGTCGGGATTGAACCCGGGTCTCCGGTGCTGCAAGCGCTGTAAGGAAGCAACTCTACCACTGCACTGCCATCCCTTATTCCTCACAAAACCAGTGGCAGGTGTATAGAACGAGATGCCAGAGGAGTCAGTTGAGGCAGGTACTATGGCAAAGTGCAAGAAACATTTATTTAGATAGGTACATGGATAAGACGGGCTTAGAGAAATATGGGCCAAATGCAGGCAGGTGGGACTAGTGTAGATGGGACATGTTGGCTGGTGTGGGCAAGTTGGGCTGAAGGGCCTGTTTCCACACTATCACTCTATGACTATAAAACCCAGCATATAATACAAAGTGTCCTGTCCTACCTCTGATGCATATCCAGCAATCCGTCTTCTCCTTATGTTTTGCAAGCTCTTCTGGTGTTACCCGAATTAACTTTCCCCTCAGCCCAGTCATGTCCTTCCCACTCTTAATCAGACGGATCCAGTCCATCAGACTCCGACCTGGCTTTAGAAGCATCTTTAGGGGATGAAAACAATGCTTTAGTACCAGCATCTTGGGAAATGCATATGGGCTTTACAGGAAAAATTATTTAAATACTTTACAAATGGAACAGCATATACCCCAAGATTTACATGCACTAAAATTAATCCTTTTGGTGATGAAAATAATGCTTTAGTACCAGCATCTTCATAATTGCATGTAGCTTTGCATGAAAAATTATTAAAATACTTAAGAAATATATACACCATACACTCCAAGATTTAAATGCATTAACATTTATTGGGATATAATTTCAAATTAGCAAATATTTTTAATCTGCAATTTGAGGAGAAGGTTAAATTGGAAGTGGCAGTGATGCAGTTGAACAAAGGGGACCATGAAGGCATGAGAGAGGAGCTGGCCAGGGTAGACTGGGAAGGGATCCTAGTAGGAATGACAGTGGAACAGCAATGGCAGGAATTTCTGGGGATTTCATTCCAAAAAGGAAGAAAGAATCTAAGGGGAGTAGGAAGCTGACAAGAAAAGTTAGGGATAGAATAAAAAAAAAGAAAAGATGTATAAAACAGCAAAGAGTAGCCGGAAGCCAGAGGATTGGGAAACGTTCAATGGGCAACAGAGGGAAACAAAACGGGCAATACGGGCTGAAAAGATGAAGTATGAGGAGAAGCTGGCCAGGAATATAAAGAAGGACAGTAAAAGCTTCTTTAGATATGTTAAGGGAAAAAGAGTAGCAAAGTCAAATGTGGGTCTCTTGAAGGCAGACACGGGTGAAATTATTATGGGTAATAAGGAAATGGCAGAAGAGTTAAACAGGTACTTCGGATCTGTCTTCACTAAGGAAGACACAAACAATCTCCCAGATGCACTGGAGGACAGAGGATCTAAGGGTGTAGAGGAACTGAAATAAATTTTCATGAGGCGAGAAATAGTACTGGGTAAGCTAATGGGACTGAAGGATGATAAATCCCCTGTGCTGGTTGGTCTGCATTCCAGGGTCCTCAGGGAGGTGGCTCTAGAAATAATGGTCGCATTGGTGATCATTTTCCAATGTTCAATAGATTCAGGATCAGTTCCAGTGGATTGGAGGATAGCTAATGTTATCCCACTTTTCAAAAAAGGAGCGAGAGAGAAAACAGAGAATTACAGACCAGTTAGCCTGACTTTGGTGACGGGAAAGATGTTGGAGTCAATTATTAAAGAGATAATAATGGGGCATTTGGATAGCAGTAAAAGGATTAGCCCAAGTCAACATGGATTTATGAAAGGGAAATTATCCTTGACTAATCTTCTGGAATTTTTTGAAGATGTGACAAGTAAAATGGATGAAGGGGAGCCAGTGGATGTAGTGTATCTAGACTTTCAGAAAGCCTTTGATAAAGTCCCGCACGGGAGACTGGTGACTAAAATTAGAGCACATGGTATTGGGGATAGGGCGTTGACATGGACAGAAAATTGGTTGGCAGACCGGAAGCAAAGAGTAGGAGTGAACGGGTCCTTTTCACAATGGCAGGCAGTGGCGAGTGGAGTGCCGCAAGGCTCGGTGTAGGGGCTGCAACTGTTTACCATATATATTAAAGATTTGGAAGAGGGAATTAGGAGCAACACTAGCAAGTTTGTGGATGACACAAAGCTGGGTGGCAGTGTGAACTGTGAAGAGGATGTTAGGAGGTTGCAGGGTGACCTGGACAGGTTGAGTCGTGGGCAGATGCGTGGCAGATGCAGTATGATATAGATAAATGTGAGGTTATCCACTTTGGCGGCAAAAACAAGGGGGCAGATTATTATCTCAATGGGGTTAGGTTAGGTAAGGGGGAGGTGCAGCGAGACCTTGGTGTCCTTATACACCAGTCACTGAAAGTTGGCCTGCAGGTACAGCAGGCAGTGAAGAAAGCTAATGGAATGCTGGTCTTCATAACAAGAGGATTTCAGTATAGGAGTAAAGAAGTTCTTCTGCAGTTGTATAGGGCTCTGGTGAGACCACATCTGAAGTATTGTATACAGTTTTGGTCTCCTAATTTGAGGAAGGACATCCTTGTGATTGAGGCAGTGCAGCGTAGGTTCACGAGATTGATCCCTGGGATGGTGGGACTGTCATATGAGGAAAGATTGAAAAGACTAGGCTTGTATTCACTGGAGTTTAGAAGGATGAGGGGGGATCTTATACAAACATATACAATTATAAAAGGACTGGACAAGCTAGATGCAGGAAAAATGTTCCCAATGTTGGGCGTGTCCAGAACCAGGGGCCACAGTCTTAGAATAAAGGGGAGGCCATATAAAACTGAGGTGAGAAAAAACGTTTTCACCCAGAGAGTTGTGAATTTTGTGGAATACCCTGCCAGAGGACAGTGGAGGCCAAATCACTGGATGGATTTAAGAGATAATTAGATAGAGCCCTAGGGGGCTAGTGGAATCAAGGGATATGGGGAGAAGGCAGGCATGGGTTATCGATTTGGGACGATTAGCCATGATCATCACAATGAATGGCGGTGCTGGCTCGAAGGGCCGAATGGCCTCCTCCTGCACCTATGTTTCTATGATACTGGTAATGTTTCAAATAATTTGCTGAATATACGTAAAATTATGGACGTGTTAATTTCAAGACTACAATGATCATACAGTTTGCTCCTGTAATACAACTACGTATTATTTATGTGGCTACATGAGACATTGACACCACCTTTTCTGGGTCATTGCATGTGTCAGCTCTGATTTGTTTTGTACGTTTTCATACCTCTAACTTCCCTCACCCCTGACCCACAGACTAAAGAAGGGTCTTAACCCGAAATGTCACCTATTCCTTTTCTCCAGAGATGCTGCCTGACCTGCTGAGTTACTCCGGCATTTTGTGTCCATCTTCGGTGTAAACCAGCATCTGCAGCTCCTTCCTACACACTAACTTATGATTGCATTTCACGACATGTCAATGGTCAATACTTAACCTGTATTTGTTATCTATCTTCTACATATTACTAAAACTCTCATCTTGATCACTTCCTGTCTGCGTTGTAATAAAATTTGCGGAAAAACGATCACCCGTAGCGATACGATTTGTTCCGATCAGTTAAATAGTACAAGTTATGAAGGTTTTGAAGGTTACCCCTCCCCCACACACCCCCTCCCTCACCCACACCCTCCCTCCCCCACCCATCCTCCACCCCCCACCCCCTCCCCCACACAGCCCCCCCTCCCCAGAGTGGTGGAACATTGCTTTGGGGGAACGGGTTGAGTTGGGGAACAGATGAGTGGTGGAATATTGCGTTGGGGAATGGGTTGCATTGGGGGGAGGACCAGGCCTTCCGTGTGACTGGGACTCAACGGGTCCCACTTAGTCTAGTCATCACGAAGAGCCCTGATCACATGCAGCCTCACACATTTGCCTATGCTGTTTGGAAGTCAAGGCCACAGTCACACTCAATCTTCTAACCTCCATACCACTCCAAGCTGAGTTTTCTTTGCCCACAGTTTGTTATTAAGTTTGCGTTAAGGTGATGACCCAAACTCTCAACCCAAGGAGGCTTCATTCACTATTCCCTCAGCCCACAAGAGAAGGGAAAAAAAGATACGGGATACAAACTTCTCTTACAAACTTGGGCGGCATTGTGGTGCAGCAGTCGAGTTGCTGCCTAATCGCAACAAGGACCCGGGTTCGATGCTGACCAATGGTCTGTATGGAGTTTGTATGTTCTCCCTGTGACAATGTGGGTTTTCTCCAGGTGATCCGGTTTCCTCCCATATCCCAAAGATGTACAGGTTTACAGGTTAATTGGCTTCTGTAAATTGTACCTAGTGTGTTAAGACTAGGTCTGGACTAGGATAGAACAAGTGTTAAAGAAGGAACTGCAGATGCTGGAGAATCGAGGGTACACAAAAGGCTGGAGAAACTCAGTGGGTGCAGCAGCATCTAAGGAGCTGAAGAAGGGTCTCGACCCGAAACGTCGCCTATCTCCTTCGCTCCTTAGATGCTGCTGCACCCGGTGAGTTTCTCCAGCCTTTTGTGTACCCTAGGATAGGACAAGTATATGTGCTCAGCATGTGCTGAAGGGTCTGTTTCCATGCTGTATCCCTAAAACTTCTACATATGTGCCACAGAAAGTACACCATCATGCTGCATCACAGCTTGCTTTATTAGCTGCTCTGCCCCAAACCGGAAAGAATTGCAAAGTTGTGGATGTAGCCTTTTCCATCACACAGACCAGACTTCCCACCATTAACTCCATCTACACTTCATGCTGCCTTGGCTAACAATCCAACATAAAGACTTGTCTCATCCTCGTCATTCCTTCAATGGTTCAACAGAGCTTTATTTGTCACATGTGCAGACAGTAGACAATAGGTGCAGGAGTGGGCCCTTCGAGCCAGCACCGCCATTCACTGTGATCATGGCTGATCATCCACAATCAGTACCTCGTTCCTACCCTCTCCCCATATCCCTTGACTCAGCTATCTTTAAGAGCTCTATCTAACTCTCTCTTGAAAGCATCCAGAGAATTGGCCTCCACTTCCTTCTGAGGCAGAGAATTCCACAGATTCACAACTGTCTGGGTGAAAAAGTTTTTCCTCATCTCCGTTCTAAATTACCTACCCCTTATTCTTAGTTTAGTTTAAAAACATGCCTCTTCAATTAACTCAGACAGCTTTACTAGCACTAGAAGCTCTCCATGTGGAGCACACACTGGAATATTGCATCCTAATGTCTAGATTAATTCAAGGATTTCTTTCAAACTGGAGACAGAAGAGATTCCAGATGCTGGAATCCAGAGCAAAGAGTAGCTGCTGGAAGAATTCAGTGGTAAAGCAGTATCCGTGGAGGTAAAGGCATGGTCAACATTTCCGGTCAAGACTCTGCATCAAGACTCACAAAGGGATGATCAACATTAGTTGATGTCATTCACTCTTAAGCGTAACTCCAGTCACTCTTTCTGCTGTCTGGTTTAAAAGATTCCATGCTTAGTTATAGCTACCAAGAGATATATGGATTATGTGCAGGCAGGTAAGGATTGGAACTTGTGTTACATTTGGCGCAGACATTGTGAGCTGAAGGGCCTGTTCCTGCACTGCACTGCTTTGTGTTCTCAGGTCTATATCCAGTGTAACTAGTCTGGGGCAGGACTGCCACACTGTACTGTCTGCCACTTTGACATTTGTCTTTTTATGCAACTGCACAGTGAATTATCTTTTGCCTATATTACACGTTTCAGGTCGAATCATCAATCTGATGAAGGGTCTTGACCCGAAATGTCACCTATTCCTTTTCTCCAGAGATGCTGCCTGACCTGCTGAGTAATTCCAGAATTTCATGTTTAGCTTAAATATGTTGACAGAATGCTCTTGTAGTTTATGAAAGAACAAACACCAGACTTTTTTTTTTAAAGAACCGAATTTAGTTTATTGTCATGTTTGCCTTTGTTACGTGTTAACCAGACAGTAGAAAGACAACGTTTTGTGTCGGAAGGCACAGCAGATGCTGGTTTAATCCGAAGATAGAAACAAAAAGCTGGAGTAACTCAGTGGGTCAGGCAGCATCTCTGGAGAAAAGGTTCTGTTTCGGGTTGAGACTCTTCTTCAGACTAGTGATATTTGTACTGAACTGTATACAAAAATGTATTTCACTGTACCCTGGTGCATGCAACAAATAAAGTACCATGCATGAATGAGAGCTATGCACACACAGTAAGTTAGTCAGCAAATGTTAAAACACAAAATGCTGGAGTAACTCAGCAGCACAGGCAACATCGCTGGAGAGAAGGAATGGGTGACGTTTCTGGTCGACACACTTCTTCAGAGTGATGGGTCACAAAATGAGACTCTTCTTCAGACTCAAAACGTCACCCATTTGTGAGGGATAAAGTGATTAAACCCCACTATTGTAAGGTGCTTTAAAGAGGATTCAAACTGATAGGGGCCAGGGAGAGGGTTCTGACACAGCTGTGTATAAAAGTTACCAGACCCATCCTTGAGTAAGAAGTAATAGCATTGTATAGCGGTAAAAGGGAGTGATGTAGATAGATCCCTATCAGTAGAATGGAGTGATAGATGGGACCCTTGTCACTATAGCTTAGCTTTAGTGGTGATATAGGAGGACTGAGAGAGTTCACTTGAAGGCGAGTAAAACTAGGATAGGTCATGAACAACTGAGCATGCTTAATAAAATAAATGAATATTACAACACACCCCTGGTCAAGAAACTGCTCATTACCATGAACATGCGATGTATGATGTGGGAGGTACTGGGAGATGTACCTACAGATTGTGCACCTCAGACCCCAATTGGAGAAGGGTCCGGAGGGGAGGTTGGATGTAGAATTGTGTGTATAAAGGGGGATGACTTTTCTGACTTCGGGGTGTCTCAACTTGGAGAGGCACCCGGTTCTGCAGACTCGTAAAATAAGAAAGAATCTCTTGCTTCCAAGATTTAGTCTTTGAGTTGTGATTGTGAGCACATTGCATATCTCACACATTCCTTCTAGTAACGTTACAATCCCCTCTATCAGTGGCGCTCTAGATCTGCCCACTGCCTGTGCGTGCGACTTGAGAGCCTTCCAAATCACGGAATCAAGTTCAGGACAAAACAAAAGGTATGTAGGACATTTATTTAACATCTTATCTAGTTTTTAGTGTAATATCATTTTAATCTGATGATGTGAAATAAGTTATTTTGGCCCCGATCTGTATGCACTGCTGAAGTTTTTAGTCAGATATTAGTATGAAAATATTGATCATGGATAGACTATTACACAAAATACAGTTAATTTAGATGTTCTTATGACATTGTTCAAAAAAAAACTGATTTTGATTATCTTGAGTGGATGCTTGAGGATTTTGAACACATGTCTGTGTAAACGGCCCTTGCCCTCGATCACAGCTTTTGTGTTGGTAATGGAAAAACAATAGGGAACATGATGCTAATTTCCGAGTGTAAATGACCACAACTTTTTTAATATTGAAGATATTAAAGTGAATTGGGTATCAAATTACAGGTTATTTTTAATGCTTTATCTGATGGGATAACATTACAGGCTTGATTTTTAACATCCCTATTCCTTCTCTCCAGAGATGCTGCCCGTCCCGCTGAGTTAAAGCATTCTGAGTATATTCGGTGTAAACCAGCATCTGCACAATCAGAGCTGTGCACACACACACACACACTAAGTTAATCAGCAAGGGTGACACAAAATACTGGAGTAACTCAGCGGGACTGGGGCAGAGAAGGGATGGGTGACTGAGAACGGGTCTCGACAACCAAACGTCGCCCAGAGATGCCGCCGCCGCCTGTCCCGGGGAGTTACTCCAGCATTTTGTGTCTTATCTTCTGTGTAAACCATCAACTGCAGTTCCTTCCTACACAGTTAGAGCTATGCACAGTGAGTTACAGTCAGCAAAGGGAGGCAGGTTTGCAAACAAGCTGCAGCCCCCCGGCAGGAGTGGGTGGGGGGGGCGTCACGTGCAGGCGGTGCTGTGATTGACATTCCCGGCTGGGGTCAGTCCCCGGGGACGGTCGTCGCTCACCTTCCTCGTCCAACTGCCCCCCGTCCCCGCCCGCTGCTGCGACCCCACAGCGGGGAACTGCGACGGGCCGTCCATCCTCGTCCGCGAGCAGGAGATGGAGGCGAAGAAGAAGCTGGGGATGGGAGGGGCGAATTCCTGCTACCGCTCCTCCTCCTCCCCCCCGCGGCCCCCGACCGATGTCACCCCGGCGCTCCCAGCTCTGCTAGGCCCCAGAGGGGCCACTGGGCATGCGCGAGGAGCAAGGGCATCACGGGAGTTGTAGTCCCACTGTCACGACGCGGTGACGTCACTGCGCCCGGCAGCCAAAATCCTGCAGATGTTAACAATCCGAAGCAAAGGTTATAGAGCAGAGAAGTATCTTTGACAAAATGCTGGAGAAACTCAGCGGGTGCAGCAGCATCTATGGAGCGAAGGAGATAGGCGACGTTTCGGGCCGAAACCCTTCTTCAGACTGAGGAAGACTTATATTTGATCCGAAGCTGGTGAGAGTGGGAGCACCATAGCATCATCAGTGGAGAGAGAGAGGCGCATTCTACAGTTCAGGTCAAACACCCAATTAGTCAAGAGGGTGGTGAATCTGTTGAATTGTTTGCCACAAAAGGCCAAGTCCTTTTGGGTATTTTTAAGGCAGAGACGAAAGATAGATTGTTGATCAGTACAGGTGTCAGAGGTCATGGGGAGGGGTGGGAGATTGCAACCTTCACGTGGTCCACCCTGTTTCAACAAATGCAATCAACCTGGCGCGCACAAACAGAAGATCAAACGGAGCAAGTTGTGTTACAACTTTAGGCTGTGCACGCCATACGCAAGAAGAAGAAGAAGGTCATGGGGCGAAGGCAGGAGAATGGGGTTAGTAGGGAGAGATTGAACAGCCATGATTGAATGGCAGAGTACACTTACTGGGCCGAATGGCTTAATTCTGCTTCTATTCCCTATGACCTTAATTAGCCCACCTATACATTTTGGGAAAAATGGATGTAATCGCCTGTTTCAGTTTAGTTTATTGTCATGTATACCGAGGTGCAGTGTTGCTTGCTATTCAGTCAACGGAAAGACAATACACGATTACAATTGAGACAAAGACAAGATTTTTGCATTCCACCACAATGAGGAGGTGTCTGGTGAACTCACTGTGGTGGATGTTAAATATGCGTTTATGGTGTGTTTTTGTTATTTACTATATGTATGACTGCAGGCAACGAAATTTCGTTCAGACCACAAGGTCTGAATGACAATAAAGTGTTCCAAGTTCCAAATCCAAGAGTCATTTACAGTGTATAGATGCATGATAAGGTTTAATGTAAGGACAAGTCTCACCCCGATAATTCCCTCTTCTCCCGTCACCCACCAAGCAAGAGGTATAGCAGGGCTGCCAACATTGGGTGAGAGTTGAGAGTGAGAAATTGTGAGGGAGCGTAGCGACCGGGGGGGGGGGAGGTTCCCCCTCCCACAGTAAGGAGCTTTTACATTTTTCAGCTTGAAATTGTGCAATCTGGTGCATGCTGTAGCGGGTCTTTTAACTTACACTTGGATGCAACATTTATGCTTTAAATTGGATTAGGTATGAATAAGGTTAGGCTAAATTACATTGCGAATTACATTCCACAATAGAGCCAGGCTCTGCTCAACAGGTGCAGCACATGAATGACTACATTCATGTATGGAAATCAGATTATATTCATGCTGTTGTGCATATATATAGAGAAAAACTCAGAGAAACTAAGCAATTCAGACTTCCATCACTGTTCTACACAAAGAAATCAATCAACCTTGTTCAAGAAGGAACTGCAGATGTTGGAGAATCGAAGGTAGACAAAATTGCTGGAGAAACAGCGGGTGCAGCAGCATCTATGGAGCGAAGGAAATAGGCAACGTTTCGGGCCGAAACCCTTCTTCAGACGGTTTCAACCTTACCGTTTGAATATAGAAACAAGACGAAAATAATGCCACATATTCAATCATATATGGTTCAATGAAATTAAGATATATATGTAAAAATATATATGGAAACAGGCCCTTCCGCCCACCAGGTCCACACCGACCAGCAATCTATCATACACCAATTCCATCCATCACGCCAGGGACAATTTACAGAAGCCAATTAACCTACAAACCTGCACTTCTTTCGGATATGGGAGAAACCGTAATATCCAGAGAAAACACGTGGTAGTAAGGCAGCAACTCTACCGCTGCGCCACCGTGCCACCCCATTAAATTATTTTTTCTGTAATATATTTATTATGGTGTCACGTGAATAAAGATGAACACATGATTTTGATTTCTGCCCTTAGTTGGATAACACACATGTCCAGTCATTGTGTTTTATGGCTGGTTTTCAACCTCTTCAGGCTGAAGGTCTCGACTCGAAACATCACCCATTCTTTCTCTCCAGAGATGCTGCCTGTCCTGCTGAGTTTTTCTAGTTTTTAGTGTCTATCTTCAGTTTAAACCAGCAACTGCAATTCCTTCCTACACTATTTGTTAAGCAAAACAGGTCCTATTCTCATTATATAATTTTGTGATCAGCGTGAGAGCATGATAATTTTGTGAAATGCGCGAGTCTCACGCTCAATGCGTGAGAGTTGGCAGCCTTGCTAATAATTCAAACATTTTATGCAAGTTCCAATTGTTTGGACAAAAATCACTTATTACTGCTTTATAACAGTTGTTACTTTAAGACTATTTCAGAAATTATGGCAGTCGACAAAAAAACAACTAACAAATTAAAGCAAACTAAAAAAAATAACATGTTCCCTTTCCTGACTACCTCATAAGTACTTTAACAGAGTAAAGGGATATTAATCTCAAGAATCAAAATGGGGAAAGTGAGGGCAATTTTGCTTAAATGGTAATTCTAAGCCCATTCAGATCTGCATAGAGTCAGTTATACAACATGTACATGGCTGGCCCAATTTGTCCATACTGATCAAGTTGGCATTCTGCGTGCCCCGGGACTGGCTGCAGTTCCCAGGTCAGCTCGAGTCCCAGGGACTGGCTGCAGTTCCCAGGTCGGCTCACCTGCCCCGACCCCGCGAAAACAAATTGAAAAAAACCCCGCGGTTTTTCGGGTTACAGGCCGTGTGACCGTAGTCCGAACCCTGTCCTAGATGTTTGGCCTCATTGTGGTAGTCGTCGCTCCCCCCCACCCCCCCCATGTTTGACAACTGCTTCACCTGGTAGTTGTTGTCGGCAGCTGCACATTCGACCAAAGAGAAGAGAAGAGACGCAACGTTACTCACAGCCGTCAACCGACGTGCTTCCCCAGACCGCACAGATCGCTGGCAGGCGGCGCAAAGGGACAAACTGGCACAGGGACTGAACTCAGCGTGAGAACTCGGTCATGAGCGTGAGGGCATGAGAAATAGCTGCAAGGCGTGAGTTTAGTTTGCCAACTAGAGTGGGGGAGGGACAGAAAGAGAGGGGATGCAAGGCTTACTGGGAGGTAGAGAAATAAATATACCGCTGCCCAAGTGAATTATGAGGGGGAATGGAGGGGAAGAAAGAAGAAGTTAGAAGAAAGAAGAAGAAATGAGATAATTCAATAATTCATTGAAATCTCTTATTTTTTTTAATTCTGTGGTGAACACAGGCTCAATTCTCATTCAACAGAACCCACAAGCCACAGTCTGGTAAAAATGTATTCAGTCCCTCAATGGCAAGTGTATTCATGCTTTGTTTAAGAAAGAACTGCAGTTGCTGGAAAAATCGAAGGTAGACAAAAAATGCTGGATAAACTCAGCCAGTGAGACAGCATCTATGGAGAAAAGGAATAGGCGACGTTTCCAGTCGAAACGTCTTCAGTCTGAAGAAGGGTCTCGACCTGAAACGTCACCTATTCCTTCTCTCCATAGATGCTGTCTCGCCCGCTGAGTTTCTCCAGCATTTTTTGTATTTATGCTTTGGTAATGTGAGGGATAAAGTGATTAAACCCCACTATTGTAAGAGGCTTTAAAGAGGATTCAAACCGATAGGGGCCAGGGAGAGGGTTCTGACACAGCTGTGTATAAAAGTTACCAGACCCATCCTTGAGTAAGAAGTAATAGCATTGTATAGCGGTAGAAGGGAGTGATGTAGATAGATCCCTATCAGTAGAATGGAGTAATAGATGGGACCTTTATCACTATAGCTTAGCTTTAGTGCTGATATAGGAGAACTGAGAGAGTTCACTTGGAGGTGAGTAAAACTAGGGTAGGTCATGAACAACTGAGCATGCTTAATAAAATAAATGAATATTACAACACACCCCTGGTCAAGAAACTGCTCATTACCATGGACATGCGATGTATGATGTGGGAGGAACTGGGGGGACATACCTACAGGTTATCCACCTCAGTGTCTGATTGGAGTGGGTCAAAGGAGGTTGGATGTAGAATTGTGTGTATAAAGGGGGTTTACCCTTCTGACTTCGGTGTGTCTCAACTTGGAGAGGCACCCGACTCTGCAGACTTGAAAATAAAGAATCTCTTGCTTCCACGATTTAGTCTTTGAGTAGTGATTGTGAGCACATCGCATATCTCACAAACTGGGGGCTCGTCCGGGATCGCCACTCCGGCTGCTCGGTGGAGGCAAAGAAGGAAGGGAAGGTGCACCATGCTGATTTCAGCAGTCTCTGATCTCCTTGCTTGCCATCAGCGGTTTGAGTGAGTGAAATTCGGGCAAAAGACTCAGGAAGCAAGAGGGAGTGTCAGATAAATAAACAAGGGATGGTCGAGCGATTCTTGTGCACAAGACCCGGGTAAGAAAACTGACTATTAAGTATTGCATGGGCGACCGGGGGTCTGTCGGACGGGAATATTCCGATAAGATAAAGATAACCGGAACGGGAAAAGTAAGAGTCCGAGGGGAAACAGGACAAGGCTCACACTGGTGAAGAGCCGCACATTCTGCCTGATAGTCCATTAGGGCGACTGTGGCAATCTTGGGGAGAAGGAAGCCCCGGGGGTAAAGATAAGGAGACTACGATTAAGTTCTGTTATTTTGACTAACCAAAGGAACCAATAAGGGGGAGTTCAGTCTGGTGGCACTGGACTGTACAAAATATTCAGAGTATCTAAGAGAAATCTAAGGAAAATCACAGTGCCAAATGTTTTGAGTACGAAAAGTTAAAAAGAAAGGAGAAGCACATGAAAGACCTGGGTGTCATGGTACACCAGTCATTGAAAGTAGGCATGCAGGTGCAGCAGGCTCTGAAGAAAGCGAATGGTATGTTGGCATTCATAGCAAAAGGATTTGAGTACAAGAGTAGGGGGGTTCTACTGCAGTTGTACAGGGTCTTGGTGAGGCCACACCTGGAGTATTGCATACAGTTTTGGTCTCCTAATCTGCGGAAAGATATTCTTGCCATAGAGGGAGTACAGAGAAGGTTCACCAGACTCATTCCTGGGATGGCACGACTTCCATATGAAGAAAGACTGGATAGACTCGGCTTGTACTCGCTGGAATTTAGAAGATTGTGGGGTGATCTCATAGAGACTTACAAAATTCTTAAGGGGTTGGACAGGCTAGATGCAGGAAGATTGTTCCCGATGTTGGGGAAGTCCAGGACAAGGGGTCACAGTTTAAGGATAAGGGGGAAGTCTTTTAGGACCGAGATGAGAACATCGTTTTTCACACAGAGAGTGGTGAATCTGTGGAATTCTCTGCCACAGAAGGTAGTTGAGGCCAGTTCGTTGGCCATATTTAAGAGGGAGTTGGATGTGGCCCTTGTGGCTGAAGGGATCGGGGGTATGGAGAGAAGGCAGGTACAGGATACTGAGTTGGATGATCAGCCATGATCATATTGAATGGCGGTGCAGGCTCGAAGGGCCGAATGGCTTGCTCCTGCACCTAATTTCTATGTTTCTATGAAAGAAATATTGAGTTGTTTCACACAATCTCATTGAAGTAAGAATGGAACTAATGTGATTTGTGTGTAAAAAACGGTTTTGTATGAATGAGGAAGTTTGTATATGTGATAGGGTTGTTTGCTGTAGGCCACATGCTGTAAGGGTAGGTGTGTGTGTTCCTTTAAGAAATTGTAAGCAATGGGGGAGGTTACGAACAGCTGTAAGGTAACGGACAACGCTTTGTATCATCGCAACTTAAAAGGGGAAAGTTGGAAAATGTAGGTTGCTTGGCTTCTATAGATTTCTTTTCAGTAAAGTTAATTTGGAAAATTGTTAGTCGTATGTATTTAAACTAGGAATTGGAATTTGGGAATTGTAGGGTGAATGGTTTGAACAAAATTAGAAATAAGTTAATTGCTGAACAACAAGCAGCTTTTATGGTTTGTTTAGATAAACATTCTGGTTGGAGAAGGGTAATAAATTAATGGGGCCCAGTGGAGAAAAAAAAAAGGTTGGCAGACAATGAGTTAAACATGAGTTATAGGTGTTCACCTTTGATCGCCCCTGTTCGACAGAAAAAGTGAAGGTTGTATGGTTTGCTTTAATATGTTGTATTTTACCTGTTTTTAAGATGCAAACAATTGATATAGTGCACAAAGAAAGATAATACAATAAGTAAGATAACTGCAGTTGAATTGCTAAGTAAAAAGTTCCCTGTATCTAAAGAAAGCACTCTGAGAAATGAGGAGAAAGAAAGGAAATTGGTGAGGAAGTGGCCCAAGGAAGATACTGTCAAGATAAATGTGTGATAAGATGGAAGTGTTAATTATGAATTATATGCCACAGATAAGTTGGAAAGGTGGGAAAGGCGAAAATGATGTTGCAGGCAGTACAGCAAGGGGTAAAGAAGAAGGGAGACGAAGGTGATAGAAGGCCGGGTGCTCATGGAGACCGGGGAAGGGGAAGAGGCAGAGACAGAGGACGAGGAAGAGGTGAATGGAGGGACCGAAGTTGGGGTCCCCGGGAAAACAAGGAACAAGGATCAGGAGGGTGGTACACGGGGCCATCCCGGTGTTACTATTGTAACGAGGAGGGTCATTTCAAGAGGGTATGTCCCAGGCTACGACGGGAGGTGCAGTCGTACACACTCATGGAGGAAGAATAGGGAAGTCGGGGGTCCTGCTCCCTGGGTATATGGGATACACACGGGAACCTCTGGTAAACTTGAAATTAGGACCCCAGGGAGAGGATATGGTATTTATGGTAATTCGGGAGCGGAGAGATCAAGTGGAACTAAGGTACCAGAAGAAATTGGATTAGGTGAAAAACAAGTCAGAATCTCGGGGGAAGGGGGGAAAGTGATGACTGCCCCCGAGGTAGAAGGGGTGGTGGTAAAATATGAGAATCGAGAAGTCAGTGGAAGATTTTAAAAGGAAGGTGAATAAATTTGCAAAGGAGGATAAACTATCTGAGAAGTAAGAAATTGATTTTAGAATGAGAAAGAAGGCAGATCAGAAAGGATTAAAGTGGGAAGCAGAGGGATAAATTGATGAGACTGCTTTAAAAAGATAAGAGCACGCCAGATACAGATTATCCTTTGGGGCACCCATAAACTGAGAGGGCTAAGAAATACCTTACCCAATATTCCTGATGGGGCAGGAAATGGATTGTGGCTTTGGAGGACGATTATTGGCTATGGGAGATTTGAAGGCACTGTTGGTGAAAGTGATAGGAACCACTAAACTGACAGAACTCCTGAAGATGGCTGGTATAAAAATGCTGTGAACAATGCAATAAACAATGGCATGCTGTTTGACACAGTCAGGCAGAGGGTATGGCAGGCCCTCAGACAAAAATCCAGCAGCCTATCTGGAGAACAAGCTGAAAAGGTGGAGACTGGAAACTGAACAAAAATAGAAGGCAACCAGTTAATGAACACTATATTTTGAACCACTGTGGTGGATGTCATTCCTCCTAAAGTCAAGTCTAGATTGGAGGAGGTGGTGGGATTGTAATCTATTTCCCACCCCTGATTCAGTGATCATTTGGTCAATGAGGTTGAGAAATATCGCAAAGATAGGAAAAAGACTTGCAGACCAGCAGGAAGAGGTGCAGAGGAAAATGATGCAAATGTAACTTGAAGAGCTCAAAAAGAAAGAGCGTGAAAAAGGAAAGACAATGTTGTCAGTAACAACAGACCTGATTGAAAAGTCTGAAATAAGTGATGCATCGACACACAGTGAGTCCTATGACAGAGCCAAACAGGGGCCAGAGATTCCATGCCAATAATAAATGTATTTGGGAGTGTGTTTCTCAAATGCCCCATCAGGAGTGAAATAAATCTGGATATAAGCCCAGACAGGACTGGGGTCCCCAAGGGAGGGAGGGATCTCAAGGAAGAGGTCAAGGAAGGCTAGTAAGGAGATAGGTAATGGATAAGGTTTTGGGGATGTGAACAGGTACGATAATCGGGAAATAATAATAATAATATTAAGATAATGGTGAACATAGCTATGGTAAGAACATTAAGAGGTATTAAATACACCTAGGCTAGGATGCGGCAGGGTTTTAAATACTAGCCCCATGATTTTAATCAGATGTTGTAGGCGGATTTGGAAGGTGTTGATATAGTATGTGGATGATTTGTTGGTTTGTTCCACAAATGAGAAGCAATGTGAGAGAGACATTGTAATTATCTTGGAAAAAATGGCATAGGAGGTCATAAAGTATCAAGGAAGAAGTTGTTGTTTTGTCAGCAGCAGGTAGAATATTTTGGACGAGTAATATCTAAAGAAGTAAAAGCTATAGCGCAGGATCAAATTGAAGCGATAATTGAAGTTCCCAAACCTCAGACAGTAGAACTGATGATGATGATATTGGGAATGGCAGGATATAGTTCAGACAAGATTGGGAAGTATGTTGAAATTGTGATGCCATTAAGAAAAATAATGAAGGAAGAAGGACACACAAGTCTGAGAAATGTTTTACAGTCAGAGCCTTTGAATGAAGGACAAAAAGGTTTTGCTTGTGGATGTTTCTTGTTAATGGGATCATAATAGCAAGTATACAGGGTTTGAAGTGATGCATCAGGATGAATTAGACTTTAAGGTAATCAAATTGGAAGCTTGCCTGCAATCTTGCTTAGCTCAATTGGCAGAAATTAAGGCTTTAAGAGCTGCATATGTACATGGAGTCTGGCACATGTTTGGAGCAGTAGGGAAACAGAAAGGCTTTGAGAAAAGCAACGGAGACCCCATGCAAAGTTAGCAGTGTCCCCCTATGAAATGTTGTATGGGTTACCTTATTTGGGAAAGATAGAAGGAATACCCACCATAGAGGGCAGTGATGTATTCTTAAGGAACTATTTACTGGCAGTATCTCGTTCCCTTACAGAATTAAAAGCTAAAGGACTATTGGCTCAAAGCCCACCACTCGATTTTCCAGTACATGCTGTAAAGGCTGGCGACTGGGTACTGGTCAAGAATTGGAAGGAGGAGAAACTCCAGCCCAGGTGGACCGGCCCATACCTAGTATTACTGACAACCGAGACAGCAGTACGAACGAAAGAAAAAGGGTGGACCCACGCAATCCGGGTTAAAGGACCCGTTGATCCACCCGCTCCTGATCAGGAGGAACAGTGGATGGTGAATCCAGGAAATAAGCCCCTAACATTAACTTTTAGAAAAAAATAAATGTATAACTAGCAGCATGAAAGGAGCAGTCGTGGTATTGTTTGCTCTGCATGTAATTATGGTAAAAAGTATTAATAACTGTGATAAATGTTATCATCCTATCAGATATGGAGGGCGGACAACCAGATCATTTACCTATCATTCCCATGTGAACGATGCTTGCTATAACCTGAGGACTAGAATTATTTGTGAGGACAGGGGAAAGAAGTATTATAGGGTAGAGAATAGAGGATATGTAGGGAGGTTTGGGTACGTTACCTGCTCAAAGGGGGAGAGATGGGTTTGTATGACTAGGACAGGGCAGTTAGCTGGAATCCTGAATGAGACTAACTGTTGGGTCTGTGGTGGACCACTGATGAGCTCACGTTGGCCGTGGAGAGGATACATTGTTGAAGTATGGGACCTGATGGAGTGGAACCTGACAGTTGGACAAGACCAAGATCCCCAGGCATGAGTCCTGACAGACGCTCCAGTTGGGACTGAGTGTATCGCTAGGCCCTGGGCAAAGGATGCCGTCCTAGTAGGCAGCAGCCCCTGCCAGCACATCATCACCCAGTGGCCAAATCAGTCCCGAGTGTGGTGGCCAGAGGAGCCTAAATGGTATCCAACTAAGAAAGACGGGAGAAACTGCACTATCTGGATGAAGACCGATGGAATGGAATTGACTGGACTATGGAACTGCACCGGGAACAACCCTTATCAAGGAATCCCGGTGTTGCGAGACATATGGAACAAGGTTACCTCTAGTGTACTGGCCCCTGAAGGTCTGTTATGGATATGCGGACACAAGGCATACTCGGTGTTACCGACAAATTGGAGCGGGACTTGCTTTATTGGACTGGTACAACCAGGATTTTTCCTATTGAATACCGAAGAAGGGCGGTCGCTAGGAACGCCTGTATTTGCGACCTATATCAGAAGAAGAGGAAAATGGAGAATGGGAAGATGATGAATGGCCACCCGCAAGAATCATCTCATACTATGGACCAGCCACTTGGGCACAGGATGGATCCTGGGGCTACTGAACCCCGGTATACATGTTAAACCGGATCATAAGACTTCAGGCAGTACTGGAGGTAATTACCAACCAAACTGCGGCGGCACTGGAGCTTCTGGCAAAGCAGCAGACACAGATGAGAGCAGCAATATACCAGAACCGGTTGGCCCTAGATTACCTCCTGGCAGAAGAAGGAGGGGTATGCGGAAAATTCAACCTCTCTAATTGCTGCCTAAACATCGATGACAACGGACAGGCAGTGATGGACATATCAGAAGGAATCCGTAAGTTGGCACATGTTCCAATACAGAAGTGGAATTCGATTATGGGAACCCGATGGTGGGATTCCATCCTCGGAGAAACATGGTGGAGAACGGTGGGACTCATGTTTCTATGTGCAGTGGCTGGACTGATCTTTATCCCCTGTTGCATCCCTTATTTTAGGGAACTTATTACAAGGAGTATAAGTCAGATGCAGGCTGTAGTCATGCCTATGGGAGAGAAAGGGGAAATACAGAAAATAATGATAATGTGGCCAGGAAAGGTCCATGATCTACAGGAAAAGGAGATTAGGACAATGTTATGTCAATTCGAATTGAGGAAACTTGAAATTGAGGTTTAATCAATAGATGCGTAGCAAAAAAAAAAGGGAGGATTGTGAGGGATAAAGTGATTAAACCCCACTATTGTAAGGGGCTTTAAAGAGGATTCAAACCGATAGGGGCCAGGGAGAGGGTTCTGACACAGCAGTGTATAAAAGTTACCAGACCCATCCTTGAGTAAGAAGTAATAGCATTGTATAGCGGTAGAAGGGAGTGATGTAGATAGATCCCTATCAGTAGAATGGAGTGATAGATGGGACCCTTGTCACTATAGCTTAGCTTTAGTGCTGATATAGGAGAACTGAGAGAGTTCACTTGGAGGTGAGTAAAACTAGGGTAGGTCATGAACAACTGAGCATGCTTAATAAAATAAATGAATATTACAACACCTGGTCAAGAAACTGCTCATTACCATGGACATGCGATGTATGATGTGGGAGGCACTGGGGGGACGTACCTACAGGTTGTCCACCTCAGTGTCTGATTGGAGCGGGTCAAAGGAGGGGAGGTTGGATGTAGAATTGTGTGTATAAAGGGGGTTTACCCTTCTGACTTCGGTGTGTCTCAACTTGGAGAGGCACCCGACTCTGCAGATTCAAAAATAAATAATCTCTTGCTTCCACGATTTAGTCTTTGAGTAGTGATTGTGAGCACATCGCATATCTCACAGTAAGGTGAATAAAACCGCAGACAAAACTCCAGGTTTGGTCTCAAAAAGGCACCACATAACTGAAGTAAGACATCCTTTCTCCTCTACTCGAAAATTATTTAAGTGAAGGGCAACATATCCTTTGCCTTCTTAACTCCTCGCTACACTTGCATGTTTGCTTCCAGTGACTGGTGTACAAGGACACCCAGATCTCTTTGTAGGTCAATCTTTCCCAATCAATCTCCATTTAAATAGTAATCTGCCTCTCTGCTTTCCTACCAAAGTGAATAAATACATATTTATTGACTTTAGACTGAATCAGCAATGTATTTGTTCTCCTTACTCAAGGTGTCCGAATCTCCTTGAAGCCTCTTTACATCCCGAACATGATTCAATTCCATTAACCTTTGTGCCATTGGTGAACTTAGAAAGAATATATTCAGATCTCTAAACCACATTGTTAATGTGTAGGTTATAAACGGGACTACTGTGGATAGGGTGAGCAAATGGGGTGAAAGATTGCAACCTTCACGTGGTCCGCCCTGTTTCGACTAATGTGGCCCTTGTGGCTGAAGGGATCAGGGGGTATGGAGAGAAGGCAGGTACAGGATACTGAGTTGGATGATCAGCCATGATCATATTGAATGGCGGTGCAGGCTCGAAGGGCCGAATGGCCTGCTCCTGCACCTAATTTCTATGTTTCTATGTTTCTAATCAACTCGATGTGCACAAACAGAAGATCAAATAGAACAAGTTGTCCTACAACTTTAGGCTGTGCACGCCACACGAAAGAAGAAGAAGAAGGTGAGCAAATGGGACTACTGTGGATTGGGGAGTCCACAGCACAGAGGATCTGACATGGACAACACACACTGCTGCACTGGTGAGTAAGGCAAGGCAGCGCCTTTACCACCTCAGGCAGCTGAGGAAATTCAGAGTCTCTCTGAGGATCCTCCAATCCTTCTACTCTGGTGCTTGTGAAAGTATCCCGACCGGAAACATCTCTATCTGGTTTGGCAACAGCTCTGCCCAGGACAGGAAGGCTTTGCAGCGAATAGTGCGTTCGGCCGAATGCACCACAGGAACTACACTCCACCCCCCAACCCCCCCCTGCAGGACCTATACACCAGGAGGTGCAGATCAGAGCCAGCAAGATTATGAAGGACCCCTACCACCCCAGCAACAGACTGTTGCAGCTGCTATGTTCAGGCACGCGCCTTCGCTGTCACGCTGCGAAAACAGAAAGGATGAGACGGAGTTTCTTCGCACAGGCCATCAGGACTGTAAACTCTGATCTCACCAAGGCGTAAATACTATTGTGTCATCTTTTTTTAATGTAAATATTGGTTCTGTTCTGCTCTGTTTTGCACAATCCCGCAAGCATTGCCACTTTCATTTCACTGTACATCTTGAATGTGTATGTGACAAATAAAGTTGACTTGTACAATAATACGTGGTGGAAAATTAAAATGAGACGACTGGAAGCTCAGCGTTGCTCTTGCGAACAGAATGGAGCTGTGCTGTAAAGTGGGCGCACAATCTGTTTCCAAATCGTGAACACCAAATAGAAGCGGCTTGTTCTCAACTTTGCACTCCCACTTTAGTGTCTTGCAAATGATCCAATTAATGTTTTAGTTTAGAGATACAGCACGGAAACAGGCCGTTTTGGCCCACCGAGTCCGCGCCGGCCAGCGATCCCCATACACTAGCACTATCCTACATACGAGGGACAATTTTACAGTTTTCACTGGCCAATTAACCTACATCCTGTACGTCTTTGGCATGTGGGCGGGGGGAACTGGATCACCATGAGAAAACCCACCGGGTCACAGGGAGAAAGTACAAACTCGGTACAGACATAGTCAGGATGGAACCCGGGTTTCTGACGCTGTAAGGCAGCAACTCTACCGCTGCACCACCGTGGTTGCGCTTTTTCCAATGTATAGTAAATCCTCACAATAACGGATCTCTATAGCGGATTTTGGTTTTAGCGGACTGATGCTCCTGTTGAGCTGCCCCCACCCCCTCCCCCCCTCCATGTCTGCCAGGTTACCCTAAAGATTTGGCGCCATGTAATGTGCTTCCAGTCGTGAGAACGGAGGGAACAAGCAGCACGAAGATGGCGTGATTACCAGGCACGCTCCTGGCGCACCGTTTATGGGGCCGGGGTCTCTGCGGCTCACTGGCCTGTGAAATCCCACTCATTTACTCCCCCCCACACCATACTGAGTTTCCTCCCTCCCGGCCTCGGGTTAAACCTTATTCCCAACTCGGTTATGGCGGACAATCGGCAATACCGGGAGATCACCATCCTCCCCCGTAGTCCGTTACTGCGATCTATACTGTATTATCTTTTTTTGATTCCCTCACTGAGGTTTGTGCATTCATCACTAATCAATCCCCAACATATACCTTCTGACAACATTCATACTAATCCAATGATCAATGTGGATGGGAGGAACTGCAGATACTGGTTTACACTGAAGTTCGACACAAAAAGCTGGAGTAACTGAACGGGTCAGGTGACATCTCTGGAGATAAGGGATAGTTAGCATTTTTGGTTGAGACCCTTCTTCACACAGATTCAAGGGAAAGGAGAGATATAGGACCGTTCCATCTGAAACTTCCCGATCAACACGTACCTTCCCACCCAAAACACCCCTCCCAAGGTCCCCTGCAACCGCAGGAGATGCAACACCTGTCCCTTTACCTCCCCCCTCGGCTTTGTCCAAGGACCCTGACCAGGCACGTGCCGTGAGTAATTACTCAGGGTAGGCAGTCAGCCGGCTTTCAAAAAAAAAAATCTTAAAACGCGCATGTGCAGATGGTTCTCTTCGTAAAAAATAAAAAATAAGTAACAATTCAATTTTACCAAGGCTTCTCAATCTCCTTCATTTTTTAATCACTGAATATCACTAATCACTGCCATAGAGGGAGTGCAGAGAAGGTTCACCAGACTGATTCCTGGGATGTCAGGACTGTCTTATGAAGAAAGACTGGATAGACTCGGTTTATACTCTCTGGAATTTAGGAGATTGAGAGGGGATCTTATAGAAACTTACAAAATTCTTAAGGGGTTGGACAGGCTAGATGCAGGAAGATTGTTCCCGATGTTGGGGAAGTCCAGGACAAGGGGTCACAGCTTAAGGATAAGGGGGAAATCCTTTAAGACCGAGATGAGAAAGACTTTTTTCACACAGAGAGTGGTGAGTCTCTGGAACTCTCTGCCACAGAGGGTAGTTGAGGCCAGTTCATTGGCTATATTTAAGAGTGAGTTGGATGTGGCCCTTGTGGCTAAGGGGATCAGAGGGTATGGAGAGAAGGCAGGTACGGGATACTGAGTTGGATGATCAGCCATGATCATATTGAATGGCGGTGCAGGCTCGAAGGGCTGAATGGCCTACTCCTGCACCTAATTTCTATGTTTCTATGTTTCTATGAATGGGTGGGGAATGGAAGATGAAGGCAGGTGGAGAGATGGTGGGAAAAACAGGAGCACACCGGGACGTTGAATCAGTGTCATCTTATTGAATGACAATACTAATTCAAGGGTCCAATTGAGGGAGAGTTCCTTTCACAGCGTGTGGAGAGTCTGTGCCAGGGGTTAAAGATACGGGGAGTGCAGGAGTGTTGAAAAGGAGGGGAGTCTGAGATCATGTCAGACTCACTCACCGCTGCCGCAGCGCTCCGGGCACGGACAGCAGGACTGGCCGCCACTTCCGGGGATAGAAGCAGCTCGGCTGCGAGCGGCCGCCGGGACCCGACATCAGAACCAGCTGCCATTTCTAGCGCCTTCTGCCGGCCCGCTCACCTCTGGCATTGCTCTTCGTCTGAACATCTCTCACCTGCCGCTCGCCGGCTTCGCTCAGGTCAACCGTGTCCCGCAAATCCTTACATTCCCACAGCCAAGTAACCTCAACTGGTCCCGTGAGCGCGCTGTCGGAATTTAAAGATTTGCGGGAAGCCGGCCGGCGAGCGGCAGGTGAGAGATGTTCAGACGGAGACACTGCCAGAGGAGACGGGGACTAGCAGACGGGGCTGAAGTGGCTGAAGTGGCAGGGTCTCGGCGGCCACTCAAAGTCAGTCACCCGAGCTGCTTCCTTCCTCGGAAGTGGCGGCCAGTTCTGCTGTCCGTGCCCGGAGCGCTGCGGCAGCCACCCAAGCTAATTCACTCCCCGGCCACAATAAAACCATATAGCAGTCTGAAGAAGGGTCTCGACCCGAAACGTCGCCTATCTCCTTCGTTCCTTAGATGCTGCTGCACCCGCTGAGTTTCTCCAGCCCTTTGTGTACCCTAGCAATTACAGCACGGAAACAGGCTATCTCGGCCCTTTTACTCCGTGCCGAACACTTATTCTCACCTGGTCCCATCTACCTGCACTCAGACCTGAGCGTGGCAAGTGGGTTACTGACCCCAATCCCCTCCTTCACAACGCCGGACTCCCCAACCACTGTGAACGGAGCTCTCCCCCCACCCCGGGAAATACAGCATTTAAAAACATAAAGCACCAAGAAATGCACTTACCACATTAAGTCCATTCTTCACTCTGGGTTTCCTGAGATACTATTAAAATAATGGCAATCCATATTTGAAAATCCCGCCAAGAAACCCGCGCTGCGCATGCGCATCAGGCTGCTGCGCATGCGCAGTGCTGCAAAGGCAGAATTTCTGCTGCCTTCAGCTCCCCTTGAAACTGACGGCTCAGCCAGCGCTGACGGCCCGTGGGCTGCACAGACCTTCCCGTGTTACGCGCTGCGGATGAAAGGCACGGAGAATTATGCCTACCTAGGAGATCGATCTCTTACATAGGCATAATTCTCCCATGCCTTTACTATTTATATTTAAGAATTGCCATTTCATAATTTTAGTCAGGGTAGGCAGTGCCTACCTTGCCTACCCTGACGGCACGTGCCTGACCCTGACAGACTTTTCAGGTGAAACACAGGTTCACTTGCACCTCCTCCAACCTAATTTACTTAGCAAATATCTTCATGCTGTTGATGCACTGGTTTAAAAAGACACCTCACCACCACCTTTATATGACCATTTAGGAATGGGCAATAAATTATGTTCATGTATGTTCATTCTGTGTATAGAAAAAAATCAAGCACAAATTTTAATATTTTTAATAGGGGGCATAGCTCAGTGGTAGAGTATTGAGGATGTTTAGTTTAGTTTAGAGATAAGCGCGGAAACAGACCCTTCAGCCCACCAGGTCCGCGCCGACCAGCGATCCCCAATGTCTTGTACAATTTTGGACATTAACGCCATCCTACACCCGCTAGGGACAATTTTTAGATTTACCAAGCCAATTAACCTACAAACCTATACATCGTTGGAGTGTGGGAGGAAACCGATGATCTCGGATAAAAGCCACGCAGGTAAGAACGTACAAACTCCATACAGACAGCACCCATAGTCGTGATCGAACCCGGGTCTCCGACGCTGCATTTGCTGTAAGGCAGAATCTCTACCGCTGCGCCACCGTGACCAGGAACTGTGGGCCTTGAGTTGTAAAGAGAGACTGGCTTTGATTGCCCCGACCGTGGGAGAAAAAGAGGAAAGAGGTTATTTGCCTTCCATCACAGTGGGGAATGTGAGGGCGCTGAAAAAACAAGATGGACGTGCAGCCTGCACTGGAGAGAACTCAGAGAGAGTGCCGTGAGTGCAGTGATCTTGGTGTTTTGCGGGGACATGGCTCCGTGAGGACATCCCGGAGTCTAGTGTGAGTGTGGACGGCTTTCTGACTGTTCGGGCAGACAGGGACTGCAGAGAGAGTGACAGCGGTCGGTAAATAAGATTATAGAGCAGACCTCCTCTAGTATCTTTGGTCGGTACAACGTGTGTGAAGGAGCGTGTGTGGGACCCGGACATTGAACTGTTGGAAGTGGGTCTCCGCTTTCACTGTGTGCCCTGGGGATTCTCACACGCCGTTGTTGTGGCTGATTAAGTCTATGTTTAATTTTTATGTGATTATGTATCTTGTTGCTTTTCTGTATGGCAAATCAAATTCCTTGTATGTGTACGTACTTAGCTAATAAATTAATTACAATACAATGTATCATCTTTCTGCTGATTGGAAAGCACACAGCAAAAAGCTTTTCTTTGCACCTCAGTACAGATGACAAATAAATAAACTAAACTGTAGGTAGCCACTGCCGTTTTCCCAGGGCAGGGGAGTCAAGAACTAGAACGCATTGGTTGAAATTGAGAGAGAAAAATATTAATAGGGATCTGAGGTGCAACGTTTTCCACTCAGAGGCTGGTGTGTTTATGGAATGAGCGGCCAGAGGAAGCTGTCGAGACAGATACAAGATTTTGACAGGAGCATGGATGTTAAAGGTTTAGAAGGATATGGGACAAATGCCGGTAAATGGGACTAGCTCAGATGGACATAAGTTCATGTTCATAAGTCATAGGAGCAGAATTAAGCCATTCGGCCCATCAAGTCTACTGTGCCATTCAATCACGACTGATCTTCTCCCTCTCAACCCCATCTCCTATCTTTTCCCCAAAACCCCTAACACCCTTACTAATCAAGAATATGCCAATCTATGCCTTAAAAATACCCATTGACGACCTCCACAGCCGTCTGTGACAATTCATTCTACAGATTTGCCATCCTCTGACTAATGACATTCCTGGTACGTCCTTTTATTCTAAGGCTATGCCCTCTGGTCCTAGACTCTTTCAATAGTGGAAACACCCTCTCCACATCCACTCCAGGACTTTCACTATTCAGTTAGTTTCAATGAGATCCCCCCTCACCCTTCTAAACGCTAGCGAGTACAGGCCCAGAGCTGTCAAACGCTCATCATCATGTATTAATCCAATCATGCCTGGGATCATTCTCATAAACCTCCTCTGGACTCTCACCAATGCCAGTACATCCTCCCTCAGATATGGGGCCCAAAACTGCTCACAATACTCCAAACACGGTCTGACCAGTGCCTTATAAAAAGCCCCAGCAATACATCCCTGCTTTTATATTCTAGTGCTCTCGAAATAAAAGCTGTTGAGACAGATACAAATTTAATGTTTCAAGACAGGAACATGGATGGTAAACGTTTAGTGGGACACGGGACAACTGCAAGCAAATGGGACTAGCTCAGATGGACCTCTTAGTCTGTCTGAAGAAGGGTCTCGACCCGAAACGTCACCTAGTCCTTTTCTTCAGAGATGCTGTCTAACCTGCTGAATCACTCCAGCTTTTTCTGTCTATCTTTAATCAACATTGATGAGTTGGGCTGTAGGTTCTAAATAACTCTGTCTCTAACAAAGGACGAGAACTTAATGAGGCTAAATAGCAGATCAAACATGATCTAATAAAATGCTGAAAGGGCTCAAAGGACTGAATGCCTGAATATTCCTAATAACATGTCATGAATCTATTTATGCTCACATCAATGAGTGTCAAATATTCTGTAAATTACACTGGAAGATTAGTCAGACAATTAGGATGGCACAGTGGTGCAGCTGGTGGAGTTGCTGCTTCACAGTGCCTAGGACCTGGGTTTGATGTACGTGATGGTATTTCAGTCTCAGTCACAGAGGCCGGCGTCAGAAAATCCTTCAGAGGGGTGAACCCTCGAAAAGCGCCTGGACCTGATGGTATACCCAGTCGTGTTCTAAAAACCTGTGCGGACCAACCGGCTGGAGTTTTTATGGACATTTTCAACCTCTCACTTCTGAGGTCTGAGGTTCCCACCTGCTTTAAAAGATCATTAATAACACCAGTGCCCAAGAAGAGCAAGGTGACGTGCCTCAATGACTATCGACCAGTGGCACTAACGCCTGTGGTGATGAAGTGCTTTGAGAGGTTGATCATGGCGCAAATCAACTCCTACCTCGACAAAAACCTGGACCCACATGCAGTTCGCTTACCGCCACAACAGATCAACGGTGGATGCGATCTCGCTGGCTCTCCACTCCGCTCTGGACCACTTGGACAACAAAAACTCATGTCAGGCTGTCATTCATTGATTACAGCTCAGCATTTAATACAATCATCCCCTCCGAGCTGGTTACCAAACTCACAGAACTGCGCATCTCTCTGCAGTTGGATCCTCGACTTCCTCATTTACAGACCACAGACTGTTCAAATTGGTGGAAATGTGTCAGACTCGATAACAATCAGCATAGGGGCACCTCAAGGCTGCGTGCTCAGGCCCCTGCTGTACTCACTCTATACTCATGACTGCGTAGCTGGTCATAGTGCGAACTCCATCATCAAGTTCGCTGACGACACCACTGTTGTGAGACGTATCACTGATGGGGACGAGTTAGAGTATAGAAGAGAGATCGACCGACTGACCAAATGGTGCCAGCACAATAACCTGGCCCTCAACACCAGCAAAACCAAGGAACTGATTATGGATTTTGGAAGAGGCAGGATGGGGACCCACAGTCCCATTTATAACAATGGGTCGATGGTGGAAAGGGTCAAGAGCTTCAAATTCCTGGGCGTGCACATCCATGAAGATCTCTCCTAGTCCGAAAATACTGATGCAATCATAAAGAAAGCACATCAGTGCCTCTACTGACCGGTTGCATCGTGGCTTGGTTCAGCAACCTGAGCACCCAGGAGCGGAAAAGACTACAAAAAGTAGTAAACACTGCCCAGTCCATCATCGGCTCTGACCTCCCTACCATCGAGGGGATCTGTCGCAGTCGCTGCCTCAAAAAGGCTGGCAGCATCATCAAGGACCCACACCATCCTGGCCACGCACTCATCTCCCCGCTACCTTCAGGTAGAAGGTACAGGAGCCTGAAGACTGCAACGTCCAGGTTCAGAAACAGCTACTTCCCCACAGCCATCAGGCTATTGAACTCAACTCAAACAAAACTCTGAACATTAATAGCCCATTATCTGTTTATTTGCACTTTATCTGTTTTATTTATTCATGTGTGTATATATTTATACAATGGCATATGGATACACTGACCTGTTCCGTATTCATGCCTTCTATAATTCTGTTGTGCTGAAGCAAAGCAAGAATTTCATTGTCCTATCTGGGACACATGACAATAAACTCTCTTGAATCTTGAATCTTGAATCTTGATCTTGACTTCAGGTGCCGTCTGTGTTTGCACCTTCTGCCTGTGACCGTTCTCCGGTTTCCATCCACATTCCAAAGGTGCCCGGGTTTGTAGTTTAATCAGCCTCTGTAATTTGCCCCTAGTGTGTAGGGAGTGGATGCAAACATGGAATAACATAGAACTGGTGTGAAGGGGTGAGCATTGGTCCATGTGGATTTGATGGGCCAAAAGGCTGTTTTAATGTTGCATCTTTAAAACTTTAGAACTATTACTAGTTCTATTACTAGTACGAGGATTGAACTTTATTGCCTTCCCGCACAGTGGAAAACGTTGATTCCGCTGTGGGGGATGTTTATGTTAAATTCTATCGTTTATTGTGTTCTTTTTATTCCTATGGCTGTAACAAGTCGATGGCTGCGCCGCTGTGTTTGGCTGCTTGTCGTCGCCTCTTGCCGCTCCTGTTTGCCCTGGCTCTGTATGTGTCCACCTGCTCTGGTCTGTACAGCACTTTGGTTAACGTGGGTTGCTTTTCAATGTGCTTAATAAAGAAATATGTATGTGTATGTATTACCCTAGATTACCACACGATGGCAGCATATTCCAACTTTATAATAAAACGGAACAATGCAGAAGGTTGGTTTTCTGAGGACTCCATTTGTTGTTCGAAATAATTTTATCTAAATTGTCCAGTAAAAGTCTTTATGTTGAAGCATGGTGAATTCAAGGGTGGAAAAAACATTAACTTGACGCAGCGGTAGAGTTGCTGCCTTACAGCGCCAGAGACCCGGGTTGGATCCTGACTACAGGTGCTGTCTGTACGGAGTTTGTACGCACTCCCTATGACCACGTGGGTTTTCTCTGGGTAATCTGGCTTCCTTTCACAAAGACGTACAGGTTGTAGGTTATTTGGCTTTGGTAAAATTGTAAATTGTGTCTAGTGTCTTGGATAGTGTTAGTGTGCTTGGATCGCTGGTCGGCGCGGACTAGGTGGGCTGAAGGGCCTGTTTCCGCGCTGAACTAAACTAAACTTCATCACTTCCGGCCCAGCATCATCTCAAGGAGAACCATCTCCAACTTATTTTCAATGCAAGGAAAATGTTTTTCTGATTGTTACTGATATTGTAAAAGCAAACCTGAAACTACTCAAGGGAACTTTCAGTTATTTTAAGCAATGATCATAGAACTCTGTTGGAATTAGTTAACAATTTTAATCATCTTAAAACATTTTATGATATAAAGCAATTCCTCCGTCTACGTCGCACCTGCACCCAGAATGAGATGTTCCAGACCAGGGCATCAGATATGTCCTCATTCTTAAGGGAACGGGGGTTCCCTTCTTCTATTATAGATGAGGCTCTCACCAGGGTCTCCTCTATATCCCACAGCTCCGCTCTCACTCCCCATCCCCCGACGCGTAACAAGGACAGATTCCACCTTGTCCTCACCTTCCACCCTCCCAGCCGTCGCATACAACATATAACCTCCGACATTTTCGCCGCCTCCAACGGGATCCTGCCACTGGCCACAGCTTCCCATCTCCTCCCCTTTCTGCTTTCAGCAGAGACCGTTCCCTCCGTAACTCCCTGGTCAATTCATCCCTTCCCACCCAAACCACCCCCTCCCCGGATACATCCCATTGCAACCGCAGGAAATGCTACACTTGTCACTTTACCTCCCCCCTCGACTCCATCGAAGGACTCAAGCAGTCTTTCCAGGTGAGGCAGAGGATGCACCTCCTCCAACCTCATCTATTGCATCCGCTGTTCCAGGTGTCAACTTATCTACATCGGCGAGACCAAGCGCAGGCTTGGCGATCGTTTCGCCCAACACCTCCGCTCAGTTCGCACTAACCAACCTGATTTCCCGGTGGCTCAGCACTTCAACTCCCCCTCCCATTCTGTATCTGATATTTCTATCCTGGGCCTCCTCCATTGCCAGAGTGAGGCCCAGCACAAATCGGAGGAACAGCACCTCATATTTCACTTAGGTAGTTTACACCCCAGCGGTATGAACATTGACTTCTCTAATTTCAGATAGTCCTTGCTTTCTCCCTCCTTCCCTTCCCCCTTCCCAGCTCTCCCACTAGCCGACTTTCTCCGCCTCTTCCTTTCTTTCCCCCCCCCCCCCCCCCCCCACCGACATCAGTCTGAAGAAGACCCAAAACGTCGCCTATTCCTTCTCTCCATAGATGCTGCCTCACCTGCTGAGTTTCTCCAGCATTTTTGTCTACCTATGATATAAAGCAAGGTGGCTTTGTATTAAAGATAGACGTGAAATGGTGGAGTAACTCATCGGGTCAAGCAGCATCTCTGGAGAAAAGGAAAAGATTACGTTTTAGGTTGGAACCCTTTTTCAGACTGACCCAAATCATCACCTATTCCTTTTCTCTGGAGATGCTGCCAGACCCGATGAGTTATTCCAGCACTTTGTGTCTTATCTTCGGTATAAACCAGCATCTGCAGTTCCTTCTTACACATGCTTTCGTATTAATTCAGTGTTCATAAGTATCATTAACAGTGTTGGTGCTAAGGTCATAAATAATAGGAACAGAATTAGGCCATTCGACCCATCAAGCCTACTATGCCATTCAATCATGACTGATCTATCTCTCCCTCCTAACCCCATTCGCCTGCCTTCTCCCCATAACCCCTGACACCCATATTAATCAAAAATCTATCGATTATAAAAGATGTAATAGCAGTGCATTTGGATAGCAGTAACAGGATCAGTCCGAGTCAGTATGGATTTACGAAGGGAAAATCATACTTGACAAATCTTCTGGAATTTTTTGAGGATGTAACAAGTAAAATGGATAAGGGAGAGCCAGTGGATGTAGTGTACCTGGATTTCATAAAGTCTTTGATATGGTCCCACATAGAAGATTAGTGGGCAAAATTAGTGGGCAAAAACAACAAAACCTGGGTGTCTTTGTACATCAGTCACTGAAAGTAAGCATGCCAGTATAGCAGCCAAGCAGTGAAGAAAGCTAATGGCACGTTGGACATCTTAACAAGAGGAGTTGTGTATAGGAGCAAAGAGGTCCTTCTGCAGTTGTACAGGGCTCTGGTGAGACCACCCCCTGGAGTATTGTGTGCAATTTTGGTCTCCTAATTTGAGGAAGGACATTCCTTCTATTGAGGGAATGCAGCGTAGGTTCTCGAGGTTAATTCCCTGGATGGCGGGACTGTCATATGCTGAGAGAATGGATACTGGGCTTGTATTCACTGGAATTTAGGATGAGAGGGGATTGTATTGAAACATAAAAAATTATTAAGGGATTGGACATGCCAGGTGCAGGAAACATGTTCCCGATGTTGGGTCAGTCCAGAATCAGAAGCTACATTTTAAGAATAAGAGCCATTTAGAACTGAGATGAGGAAAAACGTTTTCACCCAGAGAGTCGTGAATTTGTGGAATTCTCTGCCTTAGATGGCAGTGGAGGCCGATTCACTGGATGCATTCAAAAGAGAGTTAGATAGAGCTCTTAGGGCTAGCGTAATCAAGGGATATGGGGAGAAGGCAGGGATGGGGTACTGATTGTGGATGATCAGCCATGGTCACATTGAATGGCGGTGCTGGCTCGAAGGTCCGAATGGAATACTCCTGCACCTATTGTCTATGTATCTATTTATCTATATACTCTGCCTTAAAAATATCCATTGGCTTGGCCTCCACAGCCTTCTGTGGCGATGAATTCCACAGATTCATCTGCCTCTGACTAAAGAAATTCATCTCCTTCCTAAAGGAACGTCCTTTAATTCTGCAGCTGTGACCTCTATTCCTGGACTCTCCCACTAGTGGAAACATCTTCTCCACATCAATTCTGTCTAAGCCTTTCATTATTACAACACTGATTTTATATATAAACGGCAAAGTACTGCATGGGAACAAGCTCTTTGGACCACTGTGTCTGTGACAACAATGCCAAATTAAACTAATCCCAGCTGCCAACACATGATATGGATGATCAGTTGTCTTAAATAACTGCAAAGATTTTTCAGAGACATTGAATGGAGATCTTTAAACCCTGTTCCTGCTTAGAACACATGATTAAAATCACCAAAATGACTGTTGACTTTCAAAGGTTGATCCCACTGAAACCAAAGGAGGGGTTGAAATAGGGGCCTTGCCGCAGAGAAAAGGATTGGGTGACGTTTTGGGTTGAGATCTTTCTTCAGACTCCAGTGTAAACTGCCGGTGTAAACCGGCATCTGCAGTTCCCTTCTGCACAAGTGATAGGTGGGTACAGATGGGAGGCTGGGGGGGGGGGGGGGGGGGGGGGGGGGTGTTGAATGGCCGATGGATGAAATGAGTGGCGAAGGCTGGAGATGAAAAGGAGACAAAAGGGTGTCAGATAAGGAGAGAAGAGGAGTGAAGTGTAAAGGTAGAGGAAGGGTCAGAGATGGAAGGGAGGGGAGGGGACAGCAGGATAGAGGGAGAAATGAGATGAGGAGCCACATGAAAGATAGACGGGGTAGGAGGGGTTATTACTTAAAACTGGAGAATTCAACGTTTACGCTGTTTGGTTGTAACCTACTAAAGTGGAATAAGAAGTGTTCTTCTAGTTTGCGGGTGGCGTCGTTCTGGTATTAATTATAAACTTCTTTCAACGTATGAGCATGAAATGTCTGATTACATTTAGGTACCTTTCAATTAAGTTTTTCTTTCTTAGAGACACAGTCTTACAGCATGGAAACAGGCCCTTCTGCCCAACTTGCCCACACCAGCCACCATGCTAGTCTACACTACACTAGTCCCACCGCTGTCTGTGTTTGGCCCATATCCCTCTGAACCAGTCCTACTCATGTAGGAAACCATATGTATAACATCATCAACCTTCAGTTATTTGGGTGAAGGATTGAAATGTATCTATGTCTTTGTGACTATTGATTAGACAAGAACAAATTGTGAAATTAAGTTTAAATTAAAAACAATTGAGAATATGTATTTAAATGCTAACTAATCCAATCAAATTACTTGTTAAAATGTTGAAAACATTAACACTACGCATAATTAAAAATATTAAAACTATGCATAATTGAAACACAATAACAGCAAGGGGGGATTTAAAATATATTCTCTCAGAGCATGTTGATCGTCTTAATATCCTTCTTGTATACTTTGCCTCCAGTTTTTCTGTGAATTTAGCTGCACGATCAATGATGCTGATCGATGATGCAGCCCAATAATAATATCAGTGACTGCAATAACAGAAAGGGAAAAAAAATCAATGAGTAGATGTCTTTGGAGATTGTTAATGTTTTTACCTTCAGGTTGTTTGTAGTTGAGGATGATCCATTCAATTACCCAGATGGTGAAAGCTTGAAGATAATTTATTTCTGAGGCACTTAACATTTCACATTTCATCTGTCAGACATTGAAATGCATCATTAGTTTAAAATAAAAGAAAGTAACATTAGTATACATGTATAATTAAGATAGGCAACCTTGAAATGTAAATTAAAAAAAAAATTGAATTGAATTGAAAGCTAAAGGAAGGAAACAGGCCCCTCGGTCCATCAGGTCCATGCCGACCATCGATCACCCGTTCGCACTAGTTCTATGGTGTCCCACTTTCATATCTAGTCCCTAAGGGTGATTTACAGCCAATTTAACTTACAAACCCACATATCTTTGGGATGTGGAAGGAAACCAGAGCATCTGGAGGAAATTCATGCGCTCTGGTTGTGAATGTGCAAACTCCACACAGACAGCAACTGTGGTCATGATCGAACCTGGTTCCTCTAACACATTGAGGTAGCGGCTCTATCAGCTGCACCATTGTGTTGCCCTCGTGTAATAGTTAAAATGTGAAAACAAAATCATATTCATGACTCTGTTTTTAGTTCAGTGGACTTTGGGTTGAGTTTAATATTTACAACAAAATGGACAGTTGATAAGAGTTATTGCAACTCCAAATTGTTGCTGAGGTCATGAGGACAATTAACTTGAGACTTGGATCTCTACACTGTAAATGAATCGATTCTAAATCATGTATTGTCTTTCCGCTGACTGGTTAGCACGCAACAAAAGCTTTCCACTGTACCTTGGTACACGTGACAATCAACTAAACAACTGAACTGAACTAAACTGAACTGGATCTTTACTTACATGGATCTCTTGAGCTGAACAATCAAAAAAAGTACTGGTAGCCGCTGAGAACAAAGACCCAGTGGGCTGCTGCCCACAGAGGGAAGCTTGTATACCCCGAAGACCAGGGAATTGAGGAGGGAGCCGCTGGTGACGACAGACGTGAGGAGTAGGCTGGTAGGAGACGGACCAGGATAAAGTCTCCAGCGCCTTCAGGGTCGGCTGCAGGAGGCGTCTCGGGACACAGCGCCTGTCGGGCGAGGAGAGGGACGTTGGGCAGCAGCCTAGGGCTTTCCTGGGTTTACCTTAGCAATGTTACATAATTTTGAGATTTTAAAAATGAAGTCTGCAATTTATCCCATCAGATAAAGCATAAAAAGAAGTTTAATTTGACACCTAAATCACTTTCATATCTTCAGTATTAAAAAAGTTATGGCCATTTTCATACTCGGAAATTAGCATCTTGTTCCCTATTGCTTTTCCATTGACTTAACTCAAAAGCTGTGATCAAGGGCAGTCAAAAGCCCATAACTATCTTAAAAATTAAGAGAACTGAATGAAATTTTCAGTTATTATAGATTGCAGCATTCTGAAACAAACATGAAACAATCTTACTTGGATGACCTGAAATTAAAGCATATAATTAGTTAATTACCTAATTGTAGCTAAATACTAAATTCAATTACTAGGTCTAAACATCTATCCATTTCTTAAGAAAAGGTTAACATTTTTAAATAGCCTAAGTGTCTAAATAACATTCACACAATAATTCACAATATAATTTTTTAATTGCCATCTTTTAAATTGTATCAAAGTGTGTCTTACGTTAATTGAGCATTTATGCACATTTAATCTTTCCACCTTTCATTGGAAATTTTTATGTTTAATTTGTTTTCCCACTCTCCTCTGATACCTTCAGTTGTTGGTATTACTGTGTTTAGTATATTATATATATATTAAATTAAATTGGCTGAGTCCGCCTTTGTATTCATTGCTACATCTAATAAGTCTGATGGCATTTTGTGAAATTATTGTGCATGTTTTTTCAGATAATCACATATTTAGAAATATTTAAAATACTGATTGTTACCCAGATTGTATTTTAGTTGTAATTGTTTAAATGATAGTAGTTTTCCCGTTTCATACAAATCTCCCACAGTTTTAATTCCTACTCTTTCCCATTGTATAAATGCTTTATCTATAATTGAGGATTTAAACAGAGGGTTTTTAACGATAGGAGATAGGAGAGATAAGTTTCTTAATTTTAAATTGTATTTTATTTGTTTCCAAATTCTGATTGTACTATGTATAATTGGGTTTTTGTTGTAATTTGTATTATTCACCGTCATTGTTGAGAGAAGGATCACGCCAATATTAAAAGGGGAGCAGTCCTCTTTCTCCATCATGATCCACTCCGGCTGTTGAGGAAAGTTATCCAACAATTTAATAATATTTCTGATATTTACAGACCAATAGTAATACATAAAATTAGGGAGTGCTAATCCCCTACTACTATATCTTAATCCCCTTTCTCTAACTCTTTGACCAAGGGTTTTATTTTTCTCCCCTTTGGCACGCTCTTTCACTTTCACAACTCTTTTCACCTACTTCACTCTCTTTGTTTCTATTCTCTTTCTTTAAAAGCCATAAAATTATGGGGTACAATGATTGTAACAATATATATGTGATATACACTGATGTACTTACCTCTATTAAATAGAAATATTAAACAAATAAAGAAATAAAATAAATAAACAGCCTGACAAAGATCGATTTCAACAGGCTGGGGAAAAACGGCATTTTAAACCCGCCCCCTCTCAAAGGTGCCAAAGTCATGCACACGACCAGTGACAGAACTGCAGCGCCGATGAAGGTAAGTTTTGTGACATACCTACTTACCTGGATCAGAGGTGCTCCAGTACTTCCAGCATGTGGACCGGACTTGGACTTTGAATTTTTTTTTTGTAACCGGCACCAAATTATGGCGACTGTGTATTTGTAAGTTGTGCAAAGGAATTTCACTGTGCTATGCATATGTGACAAAAAGAACCATTGAACCATCAAGGTATTTCCACGGAGGTTGTTGGATTAGGAGGACAGGATAGGTTCGATATGATATGTGTAGCAATGTTACAAAATTTTGAGATTTAAAAAATCAAGTCTGCAATGTATCCCATCAGATAAAGCATAAAAAGAAGTTTAATTTGACACCTAATTCACTTACATATCTTCAGTATTAAAAAAGTGATGGCCATTTTCATACTCGGAAATTAGCATCTTGTTCCCTATTGCTTTTCCATTGGCTTAACACAAAAGCTGTAATCGAGGACAGTCAAAAGCCTATAACTTTCTTAAAAATTAAGAGAACTGAATGAAAAATTAAGAGAACTGAATATGAAACATCTTACTTAGATGACCTGAAATTAAAGCAAATAATTAGTTAGTTACCTAAGTGTAGCTAATTACAAAATTGACCGTTGTGACGGAAATAGTAATAAACACCCAGACTGCCTTGAAAATTAAAAAATGTGATATTCTCAAGATCAGAACTTTAATATTTTGTATTATATGCTGTAAGTCCGCAACAGGCAGGTAAAGAAATTACAATTTATAGCAAAAGACCAAGTCTTTATGGAGAAGATCAATTGCTAGCTGGTACATTGTCATATCATAATCAGTAGTATCATTATTCTCCTCATATTGTAACCAATAAGCAACTCTGTGCACCTTGTTTTTCCTCAACTTTTCAATTTTGGCATTGCAAACTTCTTCAAACCACGCATGACATGCCTTTCTGCCCACTACTTTCCCATTTAGAATGTCCTGTAGATCATCACATTTGGAGTATTCCAAATTCAGATAATCTCTGCCAATGCTGTCTAAATCAGTCTCTTTTGCTGAGCATTTGGATTGACAATTTTGCATTTCTTCTTCGGAGACAACTGTTTAAAATGTAAAGAAAAAAAACACCGAACAGTATTAACAGAAACAAGTTATTATTTGCAGTTTTAGAAAAAAGGTAGAAATGATAAAGTTAAAAGCTAAAACAAATAGTAAATACCTAACAAAAAAATCATATTAATCAGTTTCATCTAATCAATTAAATTCACCTAAATTCAATTACTAGATCTAAACATCAACCATTTCTTAAGAAAAGGCTAAATTGTTTAAATAGCCTAAGTATCCAAATAACAAACTAATCCCATTCACACAAGTATTCACAATATAACATGATTTTTAAATCTCACTGTCATGAACTTATATGCCAAATCGAAGGAATTGAATGTTTAATTCCCATAAATTAATTTAGAAACATCCACTCTCAATATAATCAAAAAATGTTTTGCAAGTTTTTTTTGCACAATACATCTGACTAAAACTGTTGTGGTATATTTAGTATTAAAATATTGATTATGGATAGACAATTACACAAAATATAGACGATTTATGACATGATTGTCCAAAAAAAAAGAGGATTTTAATCATCTCGAGAGTGGGTGTTTCTGGAATGCGATCGATTGGAACGTTGCCGTTGCCGTGAATTTTAACTCCATATCGGCAGGCAAAGACATGGCCGAATCGGTTGGGGACTAAATAACATTTTCGCGTCGTAAAATTAGACTAAAGCTAAGTTGTCCAGCGATTTAAAAAAAATAAAAATAACGGGAACGGAAGTCCGATCGATTTTTCTTCATCAACTAGAAGCCCGAGGAAATCCCTCTCCGACAAGCGATACAAACCTGCATTTTAATCCCCCCCCCCTCAAAGGTGCCGGAGTCACACACACAGCCTTTGGCAGATCTGCAGCGCCGCTGAAGGTAGGTTTTGTAACATCGCTAATGTATGGCAGCAAGAAAAAGAGGCAGAAAAAATTTTCAGACTATGGAGCGTACGTTCATTAATGAATTTTTTTTTTTAATGTATGTTTCCATCAGGCTTTGTAGGACACAAGAACCCAAGAAAATAGAAGCAGAAGTTAGACCACTCTGGTCCGCCCTGCCATTCAATATGATTATGGTAGATCCTACAACTTGTCTGATATGGGTGCCATAAGCAGGGTAAGAATCAACTTGTTATGCAAACAGAGAAATTTAATTCATGGCCAACCTTACTTAATTATGAGGTAGGGCGGCACGGTGGCGTAGCGGTAGAGTTGCTGCATTACAACGCCAGAAACCCGGGTTCGACCCTGACTACGGCTGCTTGTCTCTACAAAGTTTATACAGTATGTGACCTGCGTGGCTTTCCTCTGGGATCTCCGGTTTCTACCCACACTCCAAAAGATGTAGAGGTTTAAAAGCTAATTAGGTTGGTATAATTGTCCCTAGTTTGTTGGATAGTGTAAGTGTAAGTGTGAGGGAATCGCTGGTCGGTGCGGACTCAGTGAGCCGAAGATCCTGTTTCCGTACTGTATCTCTACACTAAACTAAAAAGTCCTGTTAAAAGCATAGAACAGTACAACACAAGAGCAGGCCCTTCAGCCCACGATATCTGTGCGGAATATAATCCCACAATAAACAAATCTCATCTGCCTGCCCGTGATCCATGTCCTTCCAGGGTATGATCAGGATTTAAAAAATGAGAAGCCTCTGGTTGCAATAAAATATCAATGAACCTTTATGGTCAATGCTTAAATTCAGAACTTATATTTAATGTTGAGTTCATGTAATTCATTATATTTATTTTGAATTGATAGTTTGGCTTACTTTCATATATGTTTGCTTTGAGATACAGCGTGGAAACAGGCTCTTTGGCCCACCAAGCCTGTGCCGACCAGCAATCATCTCGCACGCTAGATCTATCACACACACTTGAGATAATTTACTGAAGCCAATTAGCCTACAAATCCGCACATCTTTGGAATGTGGGAGTGAACCGGAGAACCCGGAGAAAACCCACACGGTCACAGAGAGAACGTGCAAACTCTGTACAGACAGCACCCGTAGCCTGGGTCAAACCCAGGTCTCTGGCGCAGTAAGGCAGCAACACTACCGCTGACGTAGTTTGTAATCATGCATTGACTATCCTCATGTTTCTCCCCATAGTGCTCCACTCTCTGAGAAGCTATGATTTCACAGATCTGGACTCGATCCTGACAACGGGTGCTGTCAGATGGAGTTTGTATGTTCTCCCCGCGACCGCGTGGGTTTTCTCCAAGATCTTCGGTTTCCTCCTACACTCCAAAGACGTACAGGTTTGTAAGTAAATTGGCTTGGTAAATGTAAAAATTGTTCCTCGGTGTGTAGGATAGTATCAATGTGTGTGTAGATCGCTGGTCGGCGCGGACCCGGTTGATCGAAGGGCCTGTTTCCACGCTGTATCTCTAAACTAAACTAAAAAGCATACACAGATCACTGCGACATTAAATGGACTGTGGCATCAAATGTTTCTTGCACAATGCAGTACGAGCCATTCAGTTCAGAAATCAATGCAAAATGGAAATCCTTTAGTTCTGTGAAGAAGCAAGGGAACTGCAGATGCTGGTTTACAAAAAAAGACACAAGGTGCTGGAGGAACTCAACGGGTCAGGCAGCATCACTAGAGAACATGGATAGGAGACGTTTTTGGGTCGGAAGCTTTCTTCAAATTGAAGAAGGGTCCCAACCAGAAAGCAGAACATGGATAGGTGACATTTCTGGTTGAGACCCTTCTTCAGTTTGAAGAAAGGATCCGACACAATATCAAACCTATCCATGTTCTCCAGAGATCCTGACCCGCTGGGTTACCCCAGCACTTTGTACCTTTTCTTTTCCTTTAGTTCTAGATTGCCAGAGCATGGGTGAACTTCTCTGCAAGCTGGCGGCTGAATGTGGGCTGGTTTTAGAGCTGTTCCAGTTTGTAATGTGCAGGATGCCTGAGGCAGCGAACCTGTTTCAGATTACATTCCACAGTCTCTCCATGTGATTTCTCAGGCGGGTATGTTCAACAATTTTGGATTAATGAATTACTGCAAATGAGTAGGTTCATACACTAGCACTAATATCCTTTCCTTCCCCGATGATGAAATTGGTGCATGAAGGTATTTAAAATGTTTAAGATTTAAATGCCCAACAACACTTATCTTTTGAAACGTTTTCTGAGCTTTTCTTGAAGCATAAAATGATCCAGTTGGATTCAATAATAATTGTATTCATTAACAACTAATTTTGATTATTAGTTACATACTTTCATTAAAATAATTTTCAAATTAACTCATGTGATGGGTGTAGTTACATTAAAGATCACAATGTAAAACTAAGCCATAATTCTTCTTGAAGCCTGACTGCTATTTACAGAAACATAAATGTTTATTTCATGTTTTTTAGTTTAGTTTAGAGGCACTGCACAGAAACAGGCCATTCAGCCCACTGAGACTGCATCGACCAGCGTTCCTCACACACTAGACAGTAGACAATAGACAATAGGTGCAGGAGTAGGCCATTCGGCCCTTCGAGCCAGCACCGCCATTCAATGTGATCATGGCTGATCATCCCCAATCAGTACCCCGTCCCTGCCTTCTCCCCATATCCCCTGACTCTGGTATTTTTAAGAGCCCTATCTAGCTCTCTCTTGAAAGCATCCAGAGAACCTGCCTCCACCGCCCTCTGAGGCACTGAATTCCACAGACTTACCACTCTCTCTGAGAAAAAGTGTTTCCTCGTCTCCGTTCTAAATGGCTTACTCCTTATTCTACAATAACACTATCCTACACACACTAGGGACACTTATCCCAAGCCAATTAACCTACAGACCTGTAGGTATTTGGAGTGTTGTGTGGAAACCGAAGATCTCAGAGAAAACCCACGCAGGTCATGGGGAGAACGTACAAACTCAGCACAGACAGCACCCGTAGTCGGGATCGAACCCGGGTCTCTGGTGCTGCAAGCGCTGTATGGCAGCAACTCTACGGCTGCGCCACCGTGCTGCCCAATATATATATATATACCAGACTAAGTGGGACCCGTTGGGTCCCAGCTTCACACGGGAGGGCTGGTCCCCAACACAATATTCCACCTCTCCACCGATTCCACGATTGCTGGCCAGTGTGGGGGGGGGGGGGGGGTGCTTTCTGGAGTGCTAGCATGGGTGTTGTGGGCTGAAGGGACTGGTTTCCAGAGGGCTAGTATGGACATTGTGGGCCGAATGGATTCTTGGGCTTCCAGCTCAGTCACTCAGGCCTGGCAGCTCAGTAACTCAGAAACTGCCAGAAATTCTGCCGAAAACAGGCCAGAAACTGTGAGAGAGGGGGAGAGGATGGACAATCAATTTTTGACATTTTCATCTTTTTTTACAGTTGCAAAAGGCATACAGTTGCAATAGGCACACATTTCAATAGTCACACAGTTGCAAAAGGCACAGTTTAAAAACACATAAAGGGCACTCACAGGTCAGTATTCTCAGTGTTCTGTAGATTTCTAGCTCAGAGATTCGTGACCCTCTCCCTCCCCCATCTTGCAGAGACTGGGCCACTCCCACACTTGGTTCTTGGTTCTTGGTTACTTGGTCCTCCGAAATATTCCAACTGGAATTTAAACTGGAGGTGGTGAAGGGAGGGGTTAAGCCAGAGAGGGTTATTGGGAAGAAAGTGCCACTTTAAATTTAGTTGTATCTGGCTAGGCAACCGTGGCTTGAAACCACTATACAGCCATACAGTAAAAAATAAAGAACACAAACTGGAGTAGAAATTCAACATAAAACATAAAACATCCCCTCACAGCAGCATCAAAGTTTCCCGCTGTGAGGGAAGGCACCAAAGTCAGTCTCTTCCCCCGATCTTCCCCACTGTTCACCCGTGGTCGGGGCCTCCCCGAGCCCTCCGCAGTCGCCGCTACGGGCGGCCCGATGTTCAGGCCCGCTCGGCGGGGTGATGCAAGTCCGACATCGGGGCTGGGGGATGTCATCAGTGGCCTGGACCTCGAGTCGGCCACCTCCTACCGGAGTCCGCAGCTCCCAAAGTCCGCAGGCCGCGCCGGGTGGAGACACAACGCTGGCGGCCCTCGGCAAAGGGCCCCAGGACTCCATGGAGTTCAGCGCCGCCCGCGTTGGAAGCTCTCCCAACCAGAGCTCCACAAAGCTCCGGAGCTCCAAATGGCGACCGAGGTAGGTATCGCCCACTCCGCGGTGACTCCAGCGCCGCCGCCGTTGCAACTCTGGTCCGGTTCCCGGTCCCCGGCAAGAAAGGTCGCTCAAGTCCAGGAGGTAGGCCGCGAGGTGGGGGGGCGAGGATGCGACTCGTAGAAATAGTCGCGTCCCCGCCAGGAAGCGACTGGGAGTTAGTTTCCCCCTTACCCTGCCCCCCTCCCCCACATATAAAAGTTAAAGTTTCCCCCCAAGACAGACTTTTAACGGACTAAAAATAAAAAAAAGATGTAAAAACAAACGGGCTGCAGGCAGAGGCTGCTGTCAGTGCAGCGCCCCCTAGATGGAACAACTTCTGGGGTTTATAGCCCCTCCCACCACCAGAAGGGGCGTGGCCTTAATGGCTTGATTGACAGGAGAGAGAATCTCAACATTTATTAAACATTAATAAGTCTTATATTTTTCATCGATGGGAACAATCCTCTGGCCCTGACAGCTGGAGGCAGACTCTGAGTAAGATGGCCAAAAATCACAGCCGTAAGTGGTCGCGTTTTTTGCTAAAATCAATATACAGTGCAAACAGGAAGTAATCAAGTTTAGACATTCAATTATATAGATATATATTTTTATATGTTTATTAAAATCACGAGAGGAATAAATTGTGTAGATGCGCAGATTCTCTTGCCCAACGTAGGGGAGTTGAGAACCAGAGGACGTAGGTTTAAGGTGAAGAGAAAAATATTTTATAGGTATCTGAGGGGTAACTTTTTCACACAAAGGGTGGTGGGTGTGTGGAACAAGCTGCCAGAGAGGTAGTTGAGGCAGGAACATATAATGGTATATGGACACACTGATCTGTTTTGTAGTCAATGCCTACTATGTTCTGTTGTGCTGAGCAAATAAATAATTTCATTGTCCTGTCAGGGACACATGACAATAAACTCTTTTGACTTGACTCTTTTGACTTTGAATTTTGACTTGACTTGACTATCCCAATGTTTAAGAAAAAGTTGGACAGGTACATGGAAGGACAGGTTTGGAGGCAGGTGGGATTAGTGGGCAGGTTGGGCCGAAGGGCCTGTTTCCACGTTGTACGACTCTGACTCTATTGCTCTGTCAGAATAGCATCTTAGCTTAGGCTTAAGCTAAGACCCACCGTGTCCACACCGACCAGGATCCCCGCACACTAACACTATCCTACACACACACTAGGGACAATTTACAATTTTACCGAAGCCGATTAGCCTACAAACGTGTACGTCTTTGGAATGTGGGTGGAACCGGAGCACCCGGAGAAACCCCACGCGGTTATGGGGAGAACGTACAAACTCTGTACAGACATCACCTGTAGTCAGGATCAGACCTGGGTCTCTGGCGCTGTGAGGCAGCAACTCTACCGCTGACCACCGTGCCGCCCTTTTGCGGAGAGAGAAAGCAAGTTAACATTCAAATGATAACCTTCATTCATAGTTGGTGGAATTAAGTAAACTAATGTATTAAGTTGGAGAGAAGGGGAGGTGTGGGCAGGAGATTGGAAATCTATGTTGTTAAAGAAGAAACTGCAGATGCTGGAGAATCGAGGGTTACACAAAAGGCTGGAGAAACTCAGCGGGTGCAGCAGCATCTAAGGAGCGAAGGAGATAGGCGACGTTTCGGGTCGAGACCTTTCTTCAGACTGGTCAGGGATCAGGGAAACGAGAGATATAGACGGTGATGTGGAGAGATAAGGAACAATGAATGAAAGATATGCAAAAAAGTATCGATGATAAAGGGAACAAGCCATTGTAAGCTGTTTGTGGTGTGAAAATGAGAAGCTGGTGCGACTGGGGTGGGGGAGGGAGATAGAGATAGAGGGAATGCCAGGGCCCGAGGGCTGAGGGAGAGGTGGGAAGAGGAGGAGACAGCAAGGGTTAACAGAATTGAGAAAATTGAATATGATTGGATGTGAGGAAGAGACTCTGTCAATAGACTGAAATGTATCAAGAATGATCTATCTTGGCCTCCCACTAAGTTCTGCTCAATCACAGATGAAGGACTCTTAACTTGTGTTCCTCTTTGCACAGATTTTGTCGGAGGTGCTGTGCTTTCAGCGTTCCTTCTTTTATTCCAATCTTCAGCCAGTTAAATTCTACTTCATGAGGTATCAATAAGGTGGGACCTCATTGAAACTTACCAAATAATGAAAGACCTGGATAAAGTGGATTTGGAGAGGATGTTTCCACTAGTGGGAGAGTCTAGAACCAGAGGATATAGCCTCAGAATAAAAGGACATACCTTTAGAAAGGAGATGAAGAGGAAATTCCTAAGTCAGAGGGTGGTGAATCTGTGGAATCCATTGCCACAGACGGCTGTGGAGGCCAAGTTAATAGATATTTTTAAGACCGAGATTGGTGGATTCTTGATTAGCACGGGTGTCAGGTGTTATGGGGAGAAGCCAGGAGAATGGGATTGGGAGGGAAAGATAGATCAGCCATGATTGAATGGTGGAGTAGACTTGATTGGCCGAATGGCCTAATTCTGCTCCTATCACTTATGTCCTTATGAACTCTTGAACAGCATTCAAAATCCTCAGAGCTTGCTTTCTCCGATGTTGTTCCTCTCTTTGATGCTTCCCAGGTCAGGTTCATTTTCCATGTGAATGCCGGCACTCTGTGCGGCCACAGACAACCTCGTCTTTGAGCAGGGCAGACCAGCTTTAACCTTCACCAGCCATTCACAGTATTGACTCCTACTGTGGTGTGCAGTCAATCGGAAGCACAATTAGTGCTGGCTGGGTGCTCTAATCATGGAAGTGCTCGCAGTACCACCTGTACTGCGATCTACATGTGGCTGCTAATCGCACATTGCAATGCCTGTACGTTTTTGCAACGCCTAAACAATTTAGCTCGTTGATTTTAAGCTGTCACTGTAGTTTTTAGTTTTGTTTAGTTTTAGAGATACAGGATGGAAACAAACCCTTCAGCCCTCCAAGTCCTTGCCAAACACCAATCATCTGTACACACTCGTTCTATGCCATCCCACTTTCTCATCCACTCTCTCTACACATTAGGTGTGATTTTACAGAGGCCAATTAACCTACAAATCCACATCTTTGAGATGTGGGAAGAAACTAAAGCATATTGGGGGGCATGGTGGCACAGCGGTAGGGTTGCTGTCTCTCAGCGCCAGGGACGCAGGTTTGATTCCGACTATGGGTTCTGTCTGTATGGAGTTTGCACGTTCTCCTATGACCATGTGGGTTTTCCCCGGACACTCCTGTTTCCTCCCACACTCCAAAGCTGTACAGGTGTGTAGGTTAATGGGTTCGGTAACGATTATTAATTGTCTCTAGTGTGTGTAAGATAGTGTTATGGGCCTGTCCCACTTAGGCGAGTTTTCAGGCTTTTTCTGTCAAGTCGCCGGCAGAAAAACGGCCTGAATAAACAGCCTGAAAAAACGCCGACTGGAACGGCAATTGTCAGAGTGGAACACACACACACACACATCGCTTCCTTCACCAGCCCATTATGCAGGCGGGGGACAGGGCGAGCAGGGGGAACGCTGTCCGAGTGAAATTGACAAGGTGCAAAGCCAAAGTGATATAGACACACACGGTGATGAACAGGAAGGTTGGCGCTGTAATTAAGACGGTGAAAGCACTGTCTGAAGAAGGGCTTGACCAGAAACATCACCTATTCCTTCTCTCCATAGATGCTGCCTCACCCGCTGAGTTCCTCCAGCAGTTTTGTCTACCTTCGGCCAATCATTGGATGTTTTCAAGAGAGCTAGATATAGCCCTGAGGGCTAAAGGAATCATGGGATGTGGGGTGAAAGCAGGAGCGGGCTACTGATTTTGGATGATCAGCCGTGATCATATTGAATGGTGGTGCTGGCTCGAAGGGCTGAATGGCCTACTCCTGCACCTATTTTTTTATGTCTCTCGAGATTATTGCACCTTACAATAGAGGCAGGGCTGATTTTATATACTTCAAATTTAACTTTCTACCCCTTCACCATAAGCTTTGATTTCCTTTTTTTCCTATCTATGTTTTAGTCCAAACAAGCAGAAAACCTTCCAAAAGAAATCCCTGTACTGTTCCAGCACATAGAAATACCGCTGCACCTCCTTTGATGTTCCAAAGATATATTTGCCCACAAATTTGTCTGATTTCTCCCAGCTCTGTATCAGCAGCCGTTGCACAATTGTTATTTACATAACAAACTATAATAAAACTCCCAGCATAATACTAAATTGTCAGGTATTCCTTACTATTAAACATCAAATTACTAAGCTGTGATTTCCTTACAATTTAAACTTCTACTAGACTAAGTGGGACCTGTTCCCCCAATGCAACCCATTCCCGCAACACAATATTCCACCACTCATCCATAGCCCCTAACTGCGTAGGCGTGGCTCATTTCCCCTCATCCCCGAACACTCCCTCCCCTCCTCTTCATGTGTGGGAGGGGAGAAAGGGTGGGGGGGAGGGAAGTGGGATGTGAGGTGGGGGGGGTGAGGGGTGGGCGAGTAAGAGGGGTGTGTGTGGATGGGGAGGTGTAGGGTGGGGGGGTGTGGTGGAGGGGGTTGTAAGCCAGGAGGGGGTGTGGGGTGAGGGGGGAGGTGTGTATGTGGGTGGGAGGGATGTGGGCTGGGGAGGGGGTAGGTGGGGTGTGGGGGAGGGTGTGTGTTTGGGAGAGGGGTTGTGTGGGTGGGGGGGTGTGCAAGGGAAGTGTGTGTGGGGGGATGTGTGTGGGGTGTGTGAGTGGGGGTGTGTGAGTGGGGGTGTGTGTGTGGGGTGTGTGTGTGGACGGATGGGTGTGGGCGGGGGGGTGTGTGGGCGGGGGGGTGTGGACGGGAAGGTGTGTGGGCAGAGGGAGGGGTGTGTGGGGGCAGGGGTTTGTGGTGGCGGGGGAGGGTTGTGGGGGGCGGCGGGGTTATGGAGGCGGGGGGTTGGGGAGGAGAGGTTGTCGGGGAGCTGAGGTTGTGGGAGGGGGATGTTTGTGGGGGTGGGGGGCTTGGGGGCTGGAGGTGTGTGGGAGAGGGAATGTGGGAGGGGGTGTGTGAGAGAGGGAATGTGTGGGAGGGGGTGTGTGGGCATGGTGGGGTGGTGCCTGCGTGTGTGCGGGGGGTGTGTGGGCAGGGGGGCTTGTGGGGGCGAGGGGAGTATGGGTGGGGCTGGGCTGCTTGGGGCTGTGCTGCTTCGGGTCCCTCCGAAAATTGTGTCCAATGGGAAACCTCTGCCGGCCATCCTCAGCTCCAGTAAAGACACAATGGCGCAGGAAGGGGCGGACCGTCCCGGGGAGTGACAGGGGAAGAGACTAAACTGTGCGGCGCTGACTGGCAGGAGTAGAGATTGATTTTAAGATTTTTAAACCTCGCTAACGTTTACGACATTAACCGATTGGAACGAAACTTGATGCACTCGTAGCACAGGAGAACGGTGAGGGAACAGGCGAAAAATCGTAGCACTTTCGCGAACTGTTTTGCGCAAATAGGAAGACTGCGCAAACCGGAAGATAACAAGGTCAGAGTTTTAGTTCTGTATAGATATTGATTTTAGATGATGCGACATGATCATATTGAATGGCGGTGTTGGCTCAAAGGGCCAAATGGCCCACTCCCGCACCTATTTTCTATGTTTCTAATCTTTTCTCCAGAGATGCTGCCTGACCCGCTGAGTTATTTGAGCATTTTGTGTCTGCCCTGAGAATCTTGCTTGTTTTAATAAGATTATCTCTTTTTCTTCTGAACTCCAATGAGTAGAGTTGCAATTTTTAAGTGAAACCAAGGCATGATCTTCCTTGTGAATGGTTCCAGCCTGTTTGTTTATAATGTTTATCAAGCTTTCCTGTTTGTCACTAATTTCATTCTCACCTTTAAATTCCTCCATCGTGGGTTTTCAAGCTAAACACTTTCTCATAACATGGACTTTCATTTCTAGCTTCTCTACGTTCTCTAGCTTGTCACGATATGAAGGCGAGGCAACTTGGAAAAGTTAATGGAGATGCCTTGGGGCCAGTCCATTTCATAGTCGAGGAGGTGCTGAATATCCTGGGATATATGGAGGTGGATAAATCACCCAGGCCTGATCAGATATATCCAAGGGCAACGTGGGAAGCTAGAGAAGAAATTGCAGGGGTCCTAGCTGAGATATATGAATCATCGTTCGACATTGCAAGGTACTGGAAGATGGTCACGACTGTGTCTCTATTTAAGAAGAGCTGCAAATAAACAAGGAACTATAGACCAGTATGCCTAACATCTGTGGTAGGAAATTTACAGGGCGAGGTCTGAAGAAGGTTCTCGACCTGAAACGTCACCCATTCCCTCTCTCCAGAGATGCTTTTTGTGTCTATCTCCTGAAGGCTAAGATATACATGTATTTGAAAAGACAGGGTAGGGGTTGCTTGGGGATAGTCAGCATGGTTTAGTGCATGGGCGACGATGTTTCACAAATTTGATTGAGTCTTTTGAAGAATTAAACCAAGAAGGATAACAAGGGCTCAGTCATAGACATAGTCTGCATGGACCTCTGATAGAATTTGATAGGGTTCCGTATGGAAGGCTGCTCTGGAAGGTTAGATTGCATGTTATTCACAGAGAGCGAACCGACTGGATACAGAATTGGCTTTATGATTCTGGTACGAAGCAGAGAGTGGTGGTGGAAGGTTGTTTTTCAAATTGGAGGCACATGTTTAGTGGTGTGCCTTAGGCATTGATGCATTGGGGTGGGAGATTGCAACCTTCACGTGGTCCGCCCTGTTTCGACGAATGCAATCAACCTGGCGTGCACAATCAAATAAGATCAAATGGAACAAGTTGTCCTACAACTTTAGGCTGTGCACGCCATACGCAAGAAGAAGAAGGCATTAATGCTGGGCTCATTGCTGTTTGTCATCTATATCAATAATTTGGAAAGAATGTACAAAGCACGATTAGTAAGTTTTCAGGTTACATTAAAACAGGTTGTAACATCGACAGTGAAGATGGTTATTGAGAATTACAGCGGGATCTTGATCAGTTGGGCAAGTGAACCAAGTAGGGATGTTGCAAAAGTTTGAGATGTTAAAAATCAAGCCTGTAATTTATCCCATCAGATAAAGCAGAAAAAGAACTTTAAATTGATACCTAATTCACTTTCAAATCTTCAGTATTAAAAAAGTTGTGATCATTTATGGTCATTTAGTTTAATTTAGAGATACAGCGCAGAAACAGACCCTTCGGGCCACCGGGTTCGCGCCGACCAGCGATCCCCGCACATGAACACTATCCTACACCCAATAGGGACAATTGTTTTTTCATTTACCAAGCGATTTAACCTACAAACCTCCACGTCTTTGGAGTGTGGGAGGAAACCAAAGATCTCGGAGAAAACCCACGCAGGTCACGGGGAGAACGTACAAACTCCGTACGGACAGCACCCATAGTCGGGATCGAACCCGGGTCTCCGGGGCTGCATTCGCTGTCAGGTAGCAACCCTGCCACTGCGCCATCGTGACCGCCTTCATCATTCAGGGAATTGAGTATTATAATTGGGACATTATGTTACAGTTCCACTAGATGGTAGTGAGGCCATATTTTGGAGTATTATGTTCAGTTCTGATCACTCTGCATAAGGAAGGATGTTGTGAAGAGAAAGTGTATGAGGATGTTGACAGGACTTGAGAGGCTGAGCTATGGAGAAAGGTTGTACAAGTGAGGAGGGAAAGATTTAGTAGGAAATTGAGAGGCAATATTTTCACAAAAAGAGTGGTAGGAATGTGGAACGGGCTGCCGGAGGAGGTAGTTGAAGCAGATACAAAACAGCACTTAAATGTCTTTTCAAAGACTGCTAATGAAATGTTGGCCTTCATAACAAGAGGATTTCAGTACAGGAGTAAAGAGGTTCCTCTGCAGTTGTATAGGGCTCTGGTGAGACCACATCTGGAGTATTGTGTACAGTTTTGGTCTCCTAATTTGAGGAAGGACATCCTTGTGATTGAGGCAGTGCAGCATAGGTTCACGAGATTGATCCCTGGGATGGCGGGACTGTCATATGAAGAAAGATTGAAAAGACTAGGCTTGTATTCACTGGAGTTTAGAAAGGTGAGGGGGATCTTATAGAAACATATAAAATTATAAAAGGTCTGGACAAGCTAGATGCAGGAAAAATGTTCCCAATGTTGGGTGAGTCCAGAACCAGGGGCCACAGTTTAAAGAATAAGTGGTAAGCCATTTAGAACGGAGATGGGGAAAGAGACTAAAGGGGAGGTCATTTAAGACTGGTGAGAAAAAACGTTTTTACCCAGAGAGTTGTGAATTTATGGAATTCCCTGCCACAGAGGGCAGTGGAGGCCAAATCACTGGATGGATTTAAGAGAGAGTTGGATAGAGCTCTAGAGGATAGTGGAGTCAAGGGATATGGGGAGAAGGCAGGCACGGGTTATTGATAGCGGACGATCAGCCATGATCACAATGAATGGCGGTGCTGGCTCGAAGGGCCGAATGGCCTACTCCCGCACCTATTTTCTACGTTTCTATGTTTCTATGTCATTGTATCTGCTTCAACAACCTCCTTTGGCAGCTCGTTTCATATACCCACCACCCTTTTTATGAAAACTATTGCAAGGTATTTGGCTAGGAAAGGTTTAGGGGGATAAGGGCCAAATGCGGGAAAATGGGACTTTTAATTTAGTTTAGAGATACAGCATGGAAACAGGCCCTTTAGACCACTGAGTCTTGAGCCGACCAACGATCCCCACACACTAACACTATCCTCCACACACTAGGGACAATTTACAATCTTTGGACGCCTTTGGAGTGTGGGAGGAAACCGGAGCTCCCAGAGAAATCCCACGCAGGCCATGGGGAGAACGTACAAACTCCGTACAGACAGCACCTGTAGGCAGGATCGAACTCGTGTCTCTGGCAATATAAGGCAGCGACTCTACCGCTGCGCCACCATGCTGCCTTAATTGCTTAGACGGGGCATCTTAGTCAGCTTTGATGAGTTGGGTCGTAGGGCCTGTTTCCATGCTATATGACTCTATGTTAACCATGTACCTTTTTTTATATTTATATGTTTTTACAGATCATAATTTTCAAATTATGATGCTATAGGTTATTTCATACCCTGGCACCACAAAATAATTTCCATTATATTTGGCCTAATTAGAATTGTACAAAAATTAGTTTTAATAATGGTGAACAAAAGTTGATTACAATTAGTAACCACATAGCTGCATTTAAACAATAAGCTGGTGTTCACTCACCTCATTGTAGGCATAGCAGTCTACTGTTTAGTGTAAATCACTAGTTTGTGCATTCATGCACTATTTATAAAGTTTCCATATGTGAGATAATAGTTAAATAATTGAGTAATTAGCATTGGATAATCAAGCATTCGCCAGCTAAACTTTGCCTAATACAGTATGACTCCAGTGGACCCTATGCATAGTTGCTCAAGTTCAATGGTTGCAACGAACCACTACTCTAATGGTGCCTCATTTATAACAAAAAGTCAATATGTTGTTCATTTATTTTTAGAGATGCAGCACATAAACAGCCCCTTCAGCCCAGGGGGTCCGCATGACCCTGGATCACCCCGTACACTAACACTATCCGACACACGGGGGACAATTTTGTATTGATGCCAATTAACCTACAAATCTGTATGTCTTTGGAGTGTGGGAGGAACCTGGGGTACCTGGAGAAAACCCACGCGGTCACAGGGAGAACATGCAAACTCCATGCAGATAGCACCCGTGGTCAATATCAAACCTGGGAATCTGGAGCTGTACGGCAACAACTCTACCATGGCATCACTATGCCGTATTGAAATAGCAACTCACATTAATTTTATCATGTAACTCAAAATCCCAAAGTATTTATTAAGGAGAGTAAATGAATGCAAACTTGCTGGAAGCTTTGAAGAAAGTTTTAGAAGCTGCAGTGTTAGAGAGTGCTGGAAGGTGTTGAGAATGGATGGAATATGGGGAACAATGCTCATGAGTCACAGAGTTATAGAATTATACAATATGGAAATATAGACGTCCAGCCCAACCTGCCCATGGTGTCCAGGTTGTCCCCCATCTACGCTAGTCCCATCTGCACGAATTTGGCCCATATCCCACTAAACCTTTCCTTTCCATGTATCTGTCCAAATGTCTTAAAGATTGCAAAGAATCTGGCTTAGCCTGGCAGTGTGTTTGGATTAGAAGGAAGGGTCGGTAGAAAGGAAGAGCACTGGCTGGTGTGACTTAAAGAAGATGACTTCAGTCTTCCTGTTGTTCAAATTTGGAACGTACAAGTTTAGTTAGTTTAGTTTAGTTTAATTTATTGTCACGTGTACCGAGGAACAGTGAAAAGCTGTTTGTTGCGTGCTATCCAGTCAGCGGAAAGACAATACATGATTACAATCAAGCCATTCACAGCGTATGGATACAGGATAAAGGGAATAATGTTTAGTGCAAGATAAAGTCCAGTAAAGTCTGATGAATGATAGTTCGAGAGCCTTTAATGAGGTATATGACTGCATTCTAGTTGTTGGTAGGATGGTTCAGTTGCCTGATAACAGCTGGGAAGAAACTGTCCCTGAATCTGGAGATGTGCGATTTCATACTTCTATACCTTTTGCCAGATGGGAGAGGGGATAAGAGGCAGAAGCCGGGGTGAGACTCGTCTTTCTCTGTCCTTTTGCTAGCTGTCCTGCTGAGTGTCTTGTTTTTATGCTGGTGGTTGCCAGCATGAGCCGACGCCTTGATCCGTTGTATCCGTTCTGTGGAATTCAATGCCACAGATGGCTGTGGAGGCCAAGTCAATAGATGTTTTTAAGGCAGAGATAGATAGATTCTTGATTAGCACGGGTGTCAGGGGTTATGGGGAATGGGGTTAGGAGAGAGAGATAGATCAGCCATGATTGAATGGCGGAGCAGACTTGATGGGCCGAATGGCCTAATTCTGCTCCCATCACTTATAAAGAGGTCCATAAGACTGTATATATAACTTTGTTTCCTCATCCAAAACATTGATAGAGATTGTGAACAGCTGGAGACCCATTGCAAATCCATGTTGTATCCCACCAGTCACAGGGCCCCTCCAAAAATAACAATTTTATCTAACTCACTCCTTTCTGTGTACGAACCATTCCTTAATCCATGCCACAACCATTCCTTAATCCATGCCACTTATAGGAGCTTTTCCAGTTTATTAACTTCCTTGCACACAAATTCCCTTTACTTATCACTGTCTTTTATTTGCTTTGCTGAACACTGCAATGTTCCCAGTCCTCAGGCATGCTGCTTTCATTGGCAAAGTTACTGTGCTGGAGTCAAAGGGTTATAGTCATATAGTTAGAAGAACAACCTTCAGACCTGCAGATTTACTCCAGCAATATATATTTTTTGTTAACCTGTATGTGTAGTTCCGGATCTGCTGTTTGATAGAAACATAGAAACATAAAAAAAATAGGTGCAGGAGTAGGCCTTTCGGTCCTTCGAGCCAGCACCATCATTCAATATGATCATGGCTGATCATCCAAAATCAGTACCCCGTTCCTGCTTTTCCCCTATATCCCTTGATTCTGTTAGCCCTTACATCCAGTGAATTGGCCTCCACTGTATTCTGTGGCAGATAATTCCACAGATTCACAACTCTCTGGTTGAAAAAGTGTTTCCTCAGCTCAGTCCTAAATTGCCTACCTCTTATTCTTAAACTGTGACCCCTGGTTCTGGACTCCCCCAACATCGGGAACATTTTTCCTGCATCTAGCCTGTCCAATCTCTTAATAACTTTTTATGTTTCCATAAGATCCCCTAAATTCCAGTGAATACAAGCCCAATCGACCCATTCTTTCATTGTATATCAATGTTCAAGGGTCTCGATCTGAAACCTATTCCTTTTCTCCAGTGATGCTGCCTGACCCGCTAAGTTACTCCAGCGCTGTATCTATTTGCGTGTAGACCATAGTATAGATCCCACAATCTATACTAATCCCACCTACCCCACCATGTTATAGGAAATATGTTGTCAAGCTGGCAAGGGTACTTAGAAGATTTACGAGGATGTTGCCGGGACTAGAGGACTAGGGAGAGGTTGATTAAGCTGGAACTCAACAGGAGCACATGAGGACGGGCTCATAGAGGTGTATAAAATCATGAGAGGAATAGATCTGGTAGATGCAGTCTCTTGCCCAGAGTAGGTAAATGGAGAACCAGAGATCATAGGTTTATGGTGAAGGGGAAAAGATTTAATAGGAATCTGAGGGGTAATGTTTTCACACAAAGGGTGGTGGATGTATGGAACAAGCTGCCAGAGGAGGTAGTTGAGGTACATTTAAGAAACAGTTAGACAGGTACATGGATAGGACAGGTTTTGAGTGATATGGACCATACGTGGGCAGGTGGGACTAGTGTAGCTGGGACATGTTGGCCAATGTGGGCAAGTTGGGCCGAAGGGCCTGTTTCCACACTGTTTGTCTCTATGACCCACACTTCCGTAGCCTTCCATGTCTTGGTGATTTAAGTGAGCAAATTATCAATTTATACCTTTGATGTCAGATAATCTTTGACGTATTTTTATTTTAGAGATACAGTATTGATGCAGGCCGTTTTGATCACCGAGTCCACACTGACCATCAATCACCCATTCACACGTGTTATCCCACTTTCTCATCCACTTGCTACACACTAGGGGCAATTTGTCATTCGCTCCATAGATGCTGCTGCACCCGCTGAGTTTCTCGAGCATTTTGTATACCCTTTGTTAGATTATTGTTCATTAAAGAGACACATATATCTTCTCAACGACATATTAATTCCTTAACCATTAGTTATTGCTTCCCTCCCATCAGATTTTCTGATATCGTATTTTTGATACGATTTGCCGATCTACCATTGCTACCTGGTGCTGCATGTGTTTTTAGTGTCTGAAGAAGGGTTTCGGCCCAAAACGTTGCATTTCTCCTTCGCTCCATAGATGCTGCCTCACCCGCTGAGTTTCTCCAGCATTTTTGTCTACCTTGTGTGTATAGTTTGCTTTGTTTGGATTTAAAACCCTAGTTCCTAGACTAAAGTATATCACTTTCAATCTTAACCATAGAATATTATCAGCATTTTTAAAATTATATTAAAACTATTCAAGCCTTAATGTGGGTTCTTCACATGCATGATTGGAATTTGGGGGAGTCCAGAACCAGGGGCCACAGTTTAAGAATAAGGAGTAAGCCATTTGGAGTGTGTAGATGATATGTGGAGGTGTTCCAAAGCGAGGTGTTCCAAAGGATCATGGAACAACTGTTTGCTGGGCTCCCGTGTGCCATCATTGTCGGCGACATCCTGGTTTACGGGAAGAATGTCGCTGAGCACGACCACCACCTTCGCCAGGTGCTGCAGCGGGCCCGGGAGGTCAACCTGAAGCTCAACCCGAAGAAGTGCCAGTTCCGGGTCCCTGAGGTCACCTACGTGGGGCATGTCTTCACAGCATCGGGGCTGAAGCCCGACCCGCAGAAGACGGCCGCAATATCCGAGATGCCTGCACCTGCGGACGTGCCTGGCCTACAGCGCTTCCTGGGCATGCTCAACTACCTGGGAAAGTTCATCCCCGATCTAAGTGAACTGAGTGCCCCTCTGAGGGACCCGGTTAAAAAACGTCACTGCCTGGGCCTGGTTCCCGCAACACCAGAAAGCATTCGACACCCTCAAATCCAAGCTGATCAGCATGCCAACGCTGAAGTACTTCGACCTCCAGCGCCCCATCGTCCTCACATGTGATGCATCTAAGTTTGGCCTCGGGGCCGCCTGCCTGCAGATCCATGACGGGGTGCAACTGCCTGTGTCCTACGCATCCCGCACAATGACGTCCGCTGAACAACACTATACCCAGATTGAAAAGGAGCTGCTGGCAGTTGTCTTCGCATGCTCCAAATTCAAGGACTATATCCTGGGCAACTGCTTCACTGTCGAGACGGACCACCAGCCTCTGGTCACCATCCTCAACAAGCCGATACACATGGCCTCCTCCCGGCTCCAGCGCATGATGCTCCAGCTACAACGCTTCACTTTCACAGTGGTTTATCGCAAGGGCAAGGACATGTTTGTTGCTGACACGCTGTCTCGGGCGCCTCTCTCATCCACAACCCGACATCCGTACGAGACGTCCGATCTGATAGTCCTAAACGTTAACTTTGTGCCCTCCGGTCAGTTGAAGTCCCTGGCCAAGCACACGGCGGCTGACGCTTCGCTACAGCAGCTGGCCGCGATCATCAAGCAGGGTTGGCCAGACCGCCGTTCTTCCCTGCCGGCCGCAGCGGTGCCTTACTTCTTGGTTCGTGACGAGTTGGTGCTGCGTGATGGTGTGATTGTGAAGGGGCACAAGGTGGTGGTGCCCGAAGCACTACGAGAACAATACTTCGAGACCGCTCATCGTGGCCATCCCGGGGCCGAAGCAACCCTTTCCATCGCTCAGAGCCAGTTCTTCTGGCCCGACATGCCCCGCTACTTCCGGGATAGGGTCTCCGCGTGCCCTACCTGTAACAGCCTCGCTCCACAGCAACAGCGGCAGCCGCTCCTGCAGCAGCTAGCTGCTGACCTGCCATGGTCTGCGCTAGCAACCAACATCTTCGAGTGGCACGGAAAGCACTTCCTGGTGCTTGTCGACTCTTACTCCAGCTGGTTTGAAGTTGACCAGCTCCACTCCCTCTCTTCCTCCGCGGTCATCGAGAAGTTGCGCCGCCACTTTGCCACCTTCGGGTCCCCCGTCAGCCTGCAGTCGGACAACGGCAGCCAGTTCACCAGCGCCGAGTTCCGTGCTTTTGCCGAACGATGGAACTTTCATCACTACACCAGCAGCCCGGAATACCCACAGAGCAATGGACTGGCCGAGCGCGCGGTCCGCAGTGCTAAAGGATTGTTGGAACGTTGCCGCCTATCCCGCTCTGACATCTACCTGGCCCTGCTGAACCTCCGCAACATCTCCCGCAACCATGCCCTGGGTTCCCCGGCTCAGCGACTCATGTCCCGAGTCACGAGGCCCACGGTCCCGGTGTCTCAACAGTCCCTGTCTCCCTCTGTCCTTAAACCTGCCTTGGTCCGGAAACACATTGCCCGTAAACACGGTATACAGAAGCGTTCCCACGACAGGTCCTGCCGTGTCCTCCGCCCTCTTCTCCCCGGCCAGGTCGTCCGTATGAGGTCCATTTCTGGCCGCTCCAAGCTGGCCGTGGTCTTCGGTTCTGCCGGCTCCCCTCGTTCGTACCTTGTCGACCACGACGGCAAGGTGTACCGCCGGTCCTGCCAGCATCTCCGGCTCGTGAACGAGCCTCTCCCCCCCCCCCCCCCCCCACCCGGTGGCTCCGTATGCCCCCCCCACTGCCACCTTCGCGGCCTAGTGCCTTGCCCGTTCCTCTGGGGTCCCCCCCTCGTCCTTCTCCTGTCCGTCTTGCGGCTGCGGTCCCGCTTTCTCCGGCTTCCACGCACTCCTCTTCGCCATCCTGACCGATGCCTTCATCGCCCAGGGGTTCTCCTGTCCGTAGCCCCCACCATGACCCGGCGTCGTCCCCGCTTGTTCCCGTCGGGGAAGGAGGTGATGGCGAGGTTCGGACCCGGTCTGGTCGCCTGCTCAGGCCACCGGTCCGTTACGAGTCAGGGGATATGGGGAGAAGGCAGGAACGAGGTACTGATTGGGGATGATCAGCCATGATCACATTGAATGGCGGTGCTGGCTTGAAGGGCCGAATGGCCTACTCCTGCATCTATTGTCTATGGTCTATTGTCTATTGTCTATAACTCATTGTTTATACCACTCATTAAAATCGGACACAATTTTTGCACATCTATAGTCAAGATTAAGTTCAAGTTCAAGAGAGTTTATTGTTGTGTGTCCCAGATAGGACAATAAAATTCTTGCTTTGCTTCAGCACAGCAGAATATTGTAGGCATTAATAAATACAGAACAGATCAATGGTGCTCTACTTGTCACACGTGCAACTGCACAGTGGAATTCTTTTTGCATATTTACAAATGCGGGCGCCACCATGTTTTGACTGAATTTCCCAACTCCGGTCCAACCGTGCACTCGGTCAAAAGGAGCAGTTCCTGATCCAGGTAAGCCCCAGGCTCATGCAGGGCCGTCCTCCATCACCTTCGACCGGATTGGCCCATGAACTGATGTCTCTCTCCTCTCCTCGCCCGGCCAATTAGTGTCCCGGGCACACTTCCAACAGCCGACCTACAGGCGCTGGAGGCATTACAACTCCTCTCCTCCTACCGGCCCTTACTCCAAGCGCTCGACGACAATATATTAGTGGCCATGGGATCTTTATTGTTGGCTGAAAATCATCAGAACATTATAACCTGCCGGTCAACAGTAGTAGAACAAAATACACCACATTTCTGATGGAACTCAAGGACAAAATTCAATTAATTGTACCATGAGAAAGTAAATCAGTTTTAGTTTTAGCATCCCCTGCACACAACTTCTATCCTAACACGAGGGACAATTTGCAGTACCAATTAACCTACAATCCTGTCCGCCTTCAGAGTGTGGGAGGAAATGGCACCTGGGGAAAACCCACGGGGTCACAGGGAGAACGTACAGACTCCGCACAGGCAGCACCCAAAGTCAGGACCGAACCCGTGTCCCTGGCACTGTTATGGGCCTGTCCCACTTAGGTGACTACAGGCAACTGCTGCAAAACGTTCATAGCAAAAGGATTTGAGCAAAGAAGGTTCTACTGCAGTTGTACAGGGCCTTGGTGAGACCACACCTGGAGTATTGTGTACAGTTTTGGTCTCCTAATCTGAGGAAGGACATTCTTGCCACAGAGGGAGTACAGAGAAGGTTCACCAGACTGAATCCTGGGATGGCAGGACTTTCATATGAAGAAAGACTGGATAGACTCGGCTTGTACTCACTAGAATTGAGAAGATTGAGGGGGGATCTTATAGAAACGTACAAAATTCTTAAGGGGTTGGACAGGCTAGATGCAGGAAGATTGTTCCCGATGTTGGGGAAGTCCAGGACAAGGGGCCACAGTTTAAGGATACGGGGGCAGTCTTTTAGGACCGAGATGAGAAAAACATTTTTCACACAGAGAGTGATGAATCGGTGGAATTCTCTGCCACAGAAGGTAGTTGAGGCCAGTTCATTGGCTATGTTTAAGAGGGAGTTAGATGTGGCCCTTGTGGCTAAAGGGATCAGGGGGTATGGAGAGAAGGCAGGTATGGGATACTGAGTTGGATGATCAGCCATGATCATATTGAATGGCGGTGCAGGCTCGAAGGGCCAAATGGCCTACTCCTGCACCTATTTTCTATGTCTATGTTTCTATGTTGAAAATTTTTCGCCGACAGTGGCGACAATTTTTGCTCTCGTAGGTTGTCGCCAGGTGTCGTAGGTGAATTCCATTACAACTCGTCCCTGGCAGTCGCCTAAAGAGTCGCCTAAGTGGGACAGGCTCTTAAGACAGTAACTCTACAGCTGTGCCACAATGTCGCCCCTAATTCAGGATTAGTAGTTTTATTTTCAGACTTCAAATGTAGTTCTACCTGATGATTTATAATAAAAATCGACAAAACGATCTCCCGATTTCTACATCAACTGATGTTACAAGGGGCTGTCACAAGATGGAGTATAACCTAAGGTTGCCTATTCGTGACTTCACTACATTCAGTCAAAGCCCTATTGCTCCCACCAAAACAGCATTTGGAATGTTAAAAAATGTTCATAATTTTATTTAACTTATGATGGTAGCACAGATGCCAAATTCGTTAGGAAAATAGTCATTTGCAGAATGTCAGCCATCTGAATACATCGATCATTGAATATATTTTTGTTGCTGAACAGTCTCTCATCTGTAAAATTTATTCAGATATGTGGACTGGGACTAATTTCCTCCTCAAAAATAGCCGCAGGTAAAGTACTCAAAACAGTAGGTTTAAATAATTTATCACAACGCAGGTTCCAATCTCGGTAAACAGAAACTATTTTAACCCTTCAAGAAGTGCAGCTGTACTTGGTCCTTTGGGTTCCTGATCGGCATAGTTTGTTGGCAGTTCTCTCACTGATTTGATGCAAAAAAGACACAAAGAGCGGCTGCGGTGTAACATTAAGGAGAGCGGCAGGGGCAACACGGTGGCGCAGCGGTAGAGTAGCTGCCTTACAGCGCCAGAGATCCGGGTTCAATCCTGACTACAGGTACTGTCTGTACAGAATTCGTACGTTCTCCCCGTGACCTGCGTGGTTCTTCTCCGGGTGATCCTGTTTTCTCCCACAGTCCAAAGACGTGCAAGTTTGTAGGTTAACCTGTTCACTGCCAAGTTTTATTTTCACTATTGGCCATGCTCCGAGTATAGTCGGGGGTGACACTGAACAGGCCAGTTGGCTTTGGTAAAGATTGTAAATTGTCCCTAGTGTGTGTAGAATAGTGTTAATATTACAGGTCGGCGCTGACTCTAAACTCTAAGAAACATTTGGACAGGTACATGGATAGGGCAGGTTTAGAGCAATATGGGCCAAACGCAGGCAGGTGGGATTAGTGTGGATGGGGCATGTTGGGTGGCATGGGCAAGTTGGGCCGAATGGCCTGTTTCCACTCTATCATAGAAACATAGAAAATAGGTGCAGGAGTAGGCCATTCGGCCCTTTGAGCCTGCACCACCATTCAATATGATCATGGCTGATATCACCTCTATATATTTATTATATTGCCAAGAAAAAGTCCAAGCCTTAAAAAATTACTAAATTTGTCTTCTAATTGCGCCTATTTTAGCAAAAAATTGAAATGTGAAAATCTAATATAATTTTTTTTAAAAGCTGCTACTTTATGACCGTCACTGTCTGTCATCACATGGTTTTTTTTATGTCTCAGCTGCTTTGGACGTTCACCAAACCCTTTTAATCTATGACTACCGTCACAATCAGGGCCCCCCAGCAGTTACAGGTTCAACTCCCAATCTTCATGCTGTTGACAGCACTGAATATACTAGTTAGATGGTGAGATGTGTTCGGCCAACATGAATACCTAATAAAGATGCTGAATCTCCCCCCCCCACCCCGCCCCCCTCCACTCCCAGTTCAAACCGATCTATTCATAGCTGACATTTCCTTTCAGCTTTTCAGAAAGATGCGCGTCTGCCTAGTGACCATGCAGGTACATTTTCCTCACTGCTAAAAAAAAAGGAGTTTGAGCTTTAAATAAAAACAAAAGCAATAAAGGTCTGAAGAAGGTTCTCGACCCATAATGTCACCTATTATTTCTGTCCAGAAGTGCAGCCTGTCTCACTGAGTTTACACCAGCTTTTTGTATCTATCCAAAGGTTAATAACATGTCTTATAGCATGTCTCTGCCACAGAGGTAGTTGAGGCCAGTTCATTGGCTATATTTAAGAGTGAGTTGGATGTGGCCCTTGTGGCTAGGGGGATCAGAGGGTATGGAGAGAAGGCAGGTACGGGATACTGAGTTGGATGATCAGCCATGATCATATTGAATGGCGGTGCAGGCTCGAAGGGCTGAATGGCCTACTCCTGCACCTAATTTCTATGTTAATAACATGTCTTTTTGCTTTTTTTTTTAATAGCAATCAGATTCTTCACAGGAAAAGCATAATATTCTTGGTATTGCATCGGACGCCAATAGATATTTACTTTAATTTAGATTGGAGATATAGCGTGGAAACAAGCCCTTCGGCCCACCAAGTCCGCGCCGACCAGCGATCCCCGCATACTAACACTGCACAAACAAGGGACAGTTTACAATTATACAAAGCCAATTAACCTACAAACCTGCATGTCTTAGGAGTGTGGGGGGAAACCACACAGGTCAAGGGGAGAACGTACAAACTCCGTAAAGACAGCACCCGTAGTCGGGATAGAAGCTGGGGTTCTAGTGCCGTAAGTCAACAACTCTACCGCTGTTGACTTACCACCACGCCACTCTTAAGTTCCTTGTTGTCTTCCTATGGAGTCAACCATTTTCGTAAACACAAATTCCTGCAGTAACTCAGCGGGACAGGCAGCATCTTTGGATAGAAGGTATGGGTGACGTTTCGGGTCGAGACCCTTCTTCCTACACAACCATTGTTGTGCATTTATATTGATCAGTGGACAGTGAAACTGTTACCTACTTATCAACAGATAGTTTGGATGAGAAAACAGTGCCGCCAAAATTATTGCGCCATTATACTCACTGAGTTCCTCCAGCACTTTGTGCCCTTTCTGTAAACCAGCATCTCCGGTTCCTTGCACCTGCATCAATATATAATCTGTTTGAATTAAAATAGTTCAATGGTTTCTTTATTGTCACGTGTAGCAGGCACAATGAAATTCATTGTTTGCATGGAGCTCAGCAAGACTATCCTCGTACAGAAGCACAATCTGTACAGTGTGCACAGAACTGCTCACTGAGTCCATTTGCAAGAGGTGTCACTTTAAAGAAACACATGCAACACTGAGAATTTGAAATGAAAGTAAAACAGTGAAAAATAGATAAACAATTGGTCAGCAATCAGTAAGAGACTGCAAATATTTTCTGTGGAACTCATCAAAATTCTTGTGATGAAGGGTTGTCTCTTAAAATGTTAATCCCGAGATTTTGCAGACACTGACAAATAAATGCCTTATTTCCAGCAAATGTATTTGTTTTTTTTTGTCTTGAAGGGTTGCTCTTTGCACTCTGGTAACAAGATGGCAATTATATTTGCTTGGGGGTTACACAAAATGCTGGAGAAACTCAGCGGGTGCAGCAGCATCTAAGGAGCGAAGGAGATAGGCGACGTTTCGGGTCGAGACCCTTCTTCGGACAAATTATATTTGCTTGCTTAAGTTTGCTACATGGATCCTAGATTTACCTCGTCACTACACGAATGAGCTTCAATCTGTATAACTTAATCTCCAGATTCATTGTTCTAACTTGCTTTAAGTTACAGTCAAAGATTGAACAGGCCATTAATTCTTAGTGCCAATTTCACTGGAGCAGGAAAAGTCATCAAATGGCAAATGGCACATAAAGCTGGAAAATGTTGATTTCAATGATGTTTTTAAATAGCCTGATCAACAATAATTAATCAAAATGTTGTTCATCACAGGGACGCATGCAACACTGATTTTGTGCAAGCCCATTAATAGTTCATGCAATCCTCACTTATTTGTTTAGTTTATTGTCACGTGTACTGAGGTTCAGTGAAAATCTTTTGTTGTGTGCTATCCAGTCAGCAGAAAGACGATACGATACAATACCATACGATAAAACTATTCATCCCCGGAGGAAAATTGATCTGCCGACAGTCACAACACACAACGTACACGAAAACTTACATTTAAAAGTGAAAACAAAAAGAAAAAGACAAGCGACTGTGGTCTGGCTGCCGTGTGCACAGCGCCTTCACCGGTGCAAATGAACAAACAACCAAACACAGACTTATCCCCTGGACAGAGGATTCTAAACTAGAGGGCCCCCCCCCCTCCCCCTTTTGTTCATCCACCGTCCCCCACGCCGGGCCCCCATTGTTCTTCACCGCGGTCCCCCCACGCCAGGTCCCCCTTTGTACCCCCACCATCCACCACACCGGGTCTCCATTGTCTTCCCCTCCCCCTCACGCTCATCGACCGCGAGGCCCCTCCGCCACTGAGGCCCACGTTGCAGCCGTGGCTCCCGCTGCTGCCACCGAGGCTCCCATCGGCGTCACCGCTCAGGCTCCTTCGGCCCAGGCAGGCCTCGCCACCCAGCTTCACCGCAGTCCCCTGGGAGGCATGTGGGGCGAGTCGGGCCTGTCGGGGTGCGGTCCAGTCTTCGGTTGTTCGGTGGGCCACTCCCACCGCCACGTGGGATTACAATCGAGCCATTCACTGTCTATAGATACATGATAAAGCAATAATATTTAGTGTAAGGTAAAGACAGCAAAGTCCGATCAAGGCTAGTCCGAGGGTCACCAAAGAGGTAGATAGTAGTTCAGGTCTGCTCTATGGTTGTGTTAGGATGGTTCAGTTGCCTAATAACAGCTGGGAAGAAACTGTCCCTAAATCTAGTGGTGTGCATTTATACACTTCTCTACCTTTTGCCTGATGGGAGAGGGGAGAAGAGGGAGTGGCCAGGGTGCGACTCATCCTTGATTATGCTGCTGGCCTTGCCGAGGCAGCGTGGAGGTATAAATGGAGTCAATGGAAGGGAGGTTGGTTTGTGTGATGGTCTGGGCTGCGTTATTTGTACATGCTTACCAAACTTTCAGTGAAATACTAACACTTAGTGCATTGTTTCTGAGATTAACTAAGGCTGTGTTGTACATCATGTTTTGACATTAGTGGAGTCCTGTACAAATAATTGTGGAATGAGTAAACCAGTTTCATTTTCACTGTCCTTATTTACATGGCTAAAAATGAAACAGGGACGGCTTTAAATGTGCTTGCAAAGGGATGCTTTAATTTGGGTTTGATTTGAATAAGGCGCACAATAATGTTTGCACAAAGTGAGTAAATTAGTTCGAGCTCCTAATTTGGACTGATTCCATATAATTGAGGCTTTAAGTTGTTGGCACCATCCAAAAGGATGGATTAAAAAAAGATCCCTCGTATAGTTGTTTCTTGATGAGCCAAGCACATTTGCCGGTGGCTAATTCTGCTGGATAAACATAGCTCTTGGACACACAATTCAATCTGCATAAGTAGTACACAGATGTGGTAAGTCTGATTATCAGGGCCGCTTGGAGGATATACGCAAAATGCTGGAGTAAATCAGCGGGTCAGGCAGCATCGCTGGAGAAAAGGAATAGGTGACGTTTCGGGTCGAGACCCTTCTTCGGACTGAGAGTAAAGGGAGAGAGAAACTGGAGGTATGAGGAGGTACAAAGAACAAAAGAATGAAAGGTAAGACAAGATCAAATCAAGGCCAGCAAGGATGATCAAGGAAAGGAGGAGCCCACAATGGTTCATTGTTGGCTGTGGAAGAGGCGATAACGAGGGTGCATGAACAGTAAAACTAAGCAGGCCGACAGTGAAACTAGCAGGGGGGGGGGGGGGTTACACAAGAAGCTGGAGAAACTCAGCGGGTGCAGCAGCATCTAAGGAGCGAAGGAGATAGGCGACGTTTCGGGTCGAGACCCTTCTTCAGACTGGTCAGGGATCAGGGAAACAAGAGATATAGACGGTGATGTGGAGAGATAAAGAACAATGAATGAAAGATATGCAAAAAAGTATCGATGATAAAGGGAACAAGCCATTGTAAGCTGTTGAAGAAGGAACTGCAGATGCTGGAGAATCGAGGGTTACACAAAAAGCTGGAGAAACTCAGCGGGTGCAGCAGCATCTAAGGAGCGAAAGAGATAGGCGACGTTTCGGGTCGAGACCCTTCTTCAGACTGGTCAGGGATCAGGGAAACGAGAGATATAGACGGTGATGTGGAGAGATAAGGAACAATGAATGAAAGATATGCAAAAAAGTATCGATGATAAAGGGAACAAGCCATTGTAAGCTGTTTGTGGTGTGAAAATGAGAAGCTAGTGCGACTAGGGTGGGGAGGGAGATAGAGATAGAGGGAATGCCAGGGCCCGAGGGCTGAGGGAGAGGTGGGAAGGGGAGGAGATAGCAAGGGTTAACAGAATTGAGAAAATTCAATGTTCAAGCCCAAAGGATGCAGACTCCCCAAGCGGAATATGAGGTGCTGTTCCTCCAACTTGCGGTGTTGCTCACTCTGGCCGTGGAGGAGGCCCAGGACCGAGAGGTCGGATACGGAATGGGAGGGGGAGTTGAAGTGCTGAGCCACCGGGAGGTCAGGTTGGTTTTTGCGAAACTAGCAGGACGACTAGGGTGGGGGAAGGGACGAAGAGAGAGATAATGCAAGGGTTACTTAAAATTAGAGCAATCAATATTCATACCGCTGGGTTAGAAGCTGCCCAAGCGAAACGGAGGGCTGCTTGATGGACAATGTTTGGTGATGTATTTACGCTAAACATCTTCCTCTGATACAAGCAGGAAAACCGGGATGACGGAGGAAGCGAGAAGGGTTGCTGTATGTTCTCACAGTGTCTAATCCAAATCACAGGCAACATTTATTCGTGTCCTAGTCTCACCCCTTTGTTTCTTTTTTTTCTTCTTTGGCCCCTCTGCTCCGGGACAGTATATCAGCAAGAAAGTTATTTTCAAGGCTGTGTTGCCAGCACCTGCTGTGCGCTGCAGGGATCTCTTAAAAATCCGTTGCCTGTCAGTCTGAGAGGAGACACAGGTGGTTGAGGCTGATCAGACCCTATCTGAAGAAAAAAACACTTGCCAAAACATCCTTCGCATGCTGCACCCATTATCGCCATTTCAGAAGAACAATGCCGGTCATTATATGTGTAAGGAGGAACTGCAGATGCTGGTTTAAACCGAAGATAGACACAGAAAGCTGGAGTAACTCAGCGGGACAGGCAGCATCTCTGAAGAGAAGGAATGGGTGATGTTTCGGGTCGAGACCCTTCTTCAGGCCTGAGGGTCTCAACCCGAAATGTCACAAATTCCCTCTCTCCAGAGATGATGCCTGTCCCGCTGAGTTACACCAGGTTTTGTGTCTATCGCCGGTCATTATATGCCTGCTTTCCCTTTAGTTGAGGCACAGCAATAGAAAAGACAAAGGCATACATCAGCCAGAGATAGACACCAAATGCTGGAGTAGCTCAGCGGGACAGGCAGCATTTCTGCAGAGAAGGAATTGGTTTGAGTCGAGATCCTTCTTCAGACCTTCTTCAGGATGCTCACTTCAGCCATCCTGAATGCAAAAAGCCTCTTTATACCAATCAATAGGCCTGGGTTGTTTGCTGTAACACCATTGGGGCTGCTTCACAGTGGGTTATGTCTTTTCAAGCTTATGGCTAAAGATACTTATCTTCTTCTTGCGAATTAAATAAAAATAAACCAAAGGTTGGTTCGATCTCAAGCCGGGTGTTGGGCAGCCAGGTTGTTGTCTCTGCGTCAATGTCTGCCAGGCCCTGAGCTCCATTTAGTGGGTGGTAGAGCAGGCACCCTGAGATGGTTGGCTGTCTGTTGTTCTGCTCCACATTCACAGGCTGGGCTCTGGCGGAGGGAGCCCCATCTCCACACGCTGGCATTCAAATGCCCAACGCCAGTACCAAGTCTGCTGAGCTTCGCCCATGCTCCTCTGAGGAGGTCAGACCCTGGACAACTTTTATCTGGTGAAGAGATGTAGCTGTGTAATGGAGATGAGGTTGGCTGGATGGATGCTGGGGGCTGTTTTCCATGTAGAGCAAAGGGGTGAAGGAAGATACTCATAACGATCAAGAGGTCATTGCAATCTGTCTCAATGTACAACATACAACTGCAAGGGAAGACAGACACAAAATGCTGGAGTAACTCAGCGGGTCAGGCGGCATCTCCAGAGAGTCGGAATAGGTGACTTTTTGGGCCGAGGGTTGATCCTGACGATGGGTGCTCTCTGTACGGAGTTTGTATTTTGTGACCATGTGGGTTTTCTCTGGGTGCTCCAGTCTCCTCCCACACACCAAAGACATACAGGTTTGTAGGTTAATTGGTTTTGGTAAAATTGTACCATGCTGCCCAAAGTTCAAATGTCTCCAATGTAGTAGATGGGAAGTTAGGGTTGCGGTCTAGAGGATAGGCTGCACTTGGTGTATTGTATTCAGTTTTGGTCACTCTCCTTCAGGATGGATGCCATTAAACTAGAAAGAGTGCAGAGAAAATGTATGAGGATATAGCCAAGACACAAAGGCCTGAGATATTTCTCTTTTCATCTATCTGTGCACTTTCCACCTCTCAGCTTTCTGCCATTGATCTCCTGTCAAAGAGTCATCAAATTTTATAGTGTGGAAACATTTGGCCCAATCTACACTAGTCCCACTTGTCCCACCTGCCTGCATTTGGCCCATATCCCTCTAAACCTGTCCTATCCATGAACCTCCTCCGGCAGCTCGTTCCATACACCCACCACCTATGCGTGATAAAGTTACCCCTCGGGTTCTTATTAAATCTTTGCCCCCTCACCTTAACCTGTGTCCTCTGGTTCTCGATTCCTCTACTTTGGGCAAGAGACTCTGTGCATCCACCCGATCTGTCCCTCTCATGATTTTGTACACAAAATCCTTTTCTTTCCAATTCCAATCCTTTCCTTAATCCCTATCCATCCACTGATCTATACTATTCATTTTCTGTCTCCTCAGGCACTGAGCTTCTGCTTTCATCTAGAGCTTGTGTCCTTCGTACCTTCTGACCTCTGGGCAGACGGAAAGCCCTATTGAAGAAACCCTGCTGCTGGCATTGCAGGAGGAGCCATGCTTCAGGACACAGACATCAGGTAACCATCCTTGAAGGTGCATGTATGGTCCCGGTGGAGATGGGCAATCATGAGCAAACGTGCACTCAATGCTCACTTCCAATACCAGCACCAAATCATCTCTTGGACAAACAAGGAACTGCAGATGCTGGAATCAAGTGGGCACACCACTGTGTCCGCACCAACCATTGATCACCCATTCTCACTAGTTCTATGTTATCCTGCTTTTGTGTCCTTCACACTAGGGGCAATATACAGAAACCAATAAACCTACAGAGCCCACACGTCTTTGGAATGTGGGAGGAAAACGGAGCATCCACAGTAACCCTAAGCGGTCACAGGGAGAACGTACAAACTTGCACAGGCAGCACCCTTAAGGGCCTGTCCCACTTGCATGCGATTGCGTGCGTTTGGCGCGACCAACCGGAAGGGGAGGTCACGGGAAGTTCACGCTAAGTTCGTGCTTGATGTCATTTACGTCGTGCTTACAAATCAGCTGGGCAGGAGGCGGGCCGACTGAATTTGGGCGTTGCACGGCGTCGGACGGTGACGTCATCATGCAACGCCACGCGCTAGGCATACGCCGTCAAGACGCTGTGTACGATCGCAATGCGCCTGCGTGCGTACGCGGGCCGACAGGCCGTTCTCGCGCAAAGATTTTGGTCACTGCAGGACTTTCGGAGCCCCACCCGATGTCGGGACCAGCCCCGCACAACCCCATACCCCTCCGCGCTTCTAAGTGGGACTGGCCCCGCGCGGCCATACAGTGCCCGTACACCTCAAGCGACCACGAGGTCGCGTAATTTGCGAGCCAAGGTCGCGTAAGTGAGACAGGCCCTTAAGTCAGGATCGAACCCGGGACTCTGGCGCTGAAAGGCAGCAACACTACCGCTGCACCACTGAGGCACTGACACCAGAAGCAGACCTATATTTCCCTCTGCAACAAAACCTTGGCTGGAAATCCTTCTCTCCCTTCCATTGCGTAAAGCGATCAAGACGCTATAATTTGGAATAGTGATTGATTGCCCCCCAAAGTTCCCCGTTTCCATGGTTACCGTAGGGTTGAAAATATTCATCATCTGTTATGTGATCAGATTTCCTTGTGAAATAACAACAGAAGCAAACTCTGTGACCTCTCCACCCCGCGGAAGAGTGCAAGCTTGTTCAGTGGGGCTGAACGAATTTCAAGTTGTACTCATTGCAGATGAGACTGGGAACATGGATAGCAAGGCTACTCTGGCACTGCAGCTCACACGGCACACTGTTGCCTCTGATCAAGGTAGACAGGTGGAGAAACAGGATTGGAAAAAAAGATTGCTTTTCCTTTCTTGCAGTTAAGTAGAATAGCAGTACTTACTTTTTATTTTAACCTTTATGCTACATGTATGTCCCTTATTCTAAATTTATGGCTCCTTTTTTGTCTGAACTGAAAAATGTTCCAATTATACATTATCCTCCTGAATCAACTAGTTCCCTTTGAGCTGACTCTGGGACCTTGTAGACTGAGTGGTGCATATGTACCTCGATGACTTAAAGTATTTCCAGACCGATTGCTTGTGAGCGCTGTCCGTCGATTAATAAACGTCTCGTGAAAGAAAGGCTGTGGGAATGCGATATCTTAGACGTTACGCTGCTGCAATCCCCTTTACCTTGCAGCACCTCGTCTGATCCCAAAAGCACAGGATTCTCGAAACAACGGGAATACTTAATGACTGGAACAGCAGCGGTCGCTGGTGGGTTCATGTTACACAAGCGAGGTTGACTTCCTTCAGCCCTTTCAAATACTCGTGGTAATTCAGAGGCAGCGGCATGCTGGAATGATAGTTCAATGACATTTGTGTCACACCATTTTCTCAATAGCAGAGCCATGATCTGACATGCTGGAGGATCTATCATTGACTTAATGAATGAAAACTGAGTGCCTAAAATTGAAGCGTGGATCCCTTTGAGATATTTCACTTCCTATTTATATGAGTCACCACAGTAAGAGTGGGACCATTTAAAACTACTCTCACATCCACTCTATCTCTGCCTTTCATTATTCTGTAAGTTTCAATAAGATCGGCAGGGGATGAGGAGGAATTTCTATAGTCAGAGGGTGGTGAATCTGTGGAACTCATTGCCACAGAAGGCTGCGGAGGCAAAGCCAACGGATATCTTTAATGCAGAGATAGATAGATTCTTGAAGAGGGTTGAGAGGGAGAGATAGATCAGCCATGATTGGATGGCGGGGGAGACTTGAAGGGCCAAATTTATGAACTGAGTAAATGATTTTGCCATCGGAGGATTTTGCAAAATCCGTCGTAGATTGCCAACTTGGTGATGGTTCATGGTGTACTTATTCATGAAATGAAATTTCCTAGCTCTCAAACGACAATGTTCTCCCAAATTGATTAATTGATTGAAAGATACGGCATTGAAACAGGTTTCTATGGCCCATCAAATCCACTGCGACCATTGATTACCTGTTCATGCCAGGTCCATATTATCCCACTTTAGAATTCACTCCCTACACACTAGGGGTAATTTACCAAGGACAATTAACGTACGAACCCGCAGTCTTTGGGATGAGGGAGAAAACTGGAGCGCCCTGGGGAATTCCACAGAGATAGCACGTTATTTTGTAGGAGATTTTGGACTAGTCGGCAGAATGATGTTGAATATTAAGAAGTATACATGGAGAGACATATGCAGATCGCTTTCTATTAGATGTGTTTACTTAGTGACAGGAATGAGAAATCCTTTGTAGTTTATCTTTATTTCTTTTGATCCTGACCTTGACTACGGGTGCTGTCATGAGAAATCTAAAGACAGCGTTCAAATGGAGCCTTCACACAGAAATCCTTTAGGAAGGAACTGCAGGTGCTGGTTTACACCAAAGATAGATATAAAATGCTGGAGTAACTCAGCGAAACAGGCAGCATCTCTGGATAGAAGGAATTAGTGACGTTTCGAGTAGAGACCTTTCTTCAGGCTGAGGCTCTATAAGACGCTGGTCAGGACACATTTGGAGCACTGTGAGAAATCTTGGGCCCCATATCTGAGGTAGGATGTGCTGGCTCTGGAGAGGGTCCGGAGGAGGTTTACAGGAATGATTCCAATAATGATTGGGTTAGCATATGATGAGCGTTTGACGGCACTGGGCCTCTACTCGCTGGAGTTTAGAAGGTTGAGCGGGGATCTCATAGAAACTTACAGAATAATGAAAGGCACAGTGTGGGTGTGGAAAGGATGCTTCCACTGGTGGGAGAGTCTAGGACCAGAGGGCACAGCCTCAGAATTAAAGGGCGCTCTTTTAGAAAGGAGGTGAGGAGGCACTTCTTTAGTCAGAGGGTTGTTAATCTGCGGAACTCATTGCCACAGAGGGCTGTGGAGGCCAAGTCAGCGGATATTTTTAAGGCAGAGATAGACAAATTCTTGATTAGAAGGGGTGTCAAAGGTTACGGGGAGAAGGCAGGAAAATGGGATTAGGAGGCAGAAATCAGCCATGATTGACTGCCGGAGTAGACTCGATGGGCCGAAAGGCCTAATTCTACTCCTAGAACTTGTGAACTTGTGAACTGAAACGTCACCCTTTCCTTCTATGCTGCCTTTCCTGCTGAGTTACTCCAGCATTTTGTGTCTGTCACTGTGGTTTAGTTTAGGTTAGAGATACAGCAGGGAAACGGGCCCTTCGACCCAGAGAGCTTGTGCTGACCAGCGATCCCCATACACTAGCACTATCCTACACACTAAAGCCAATTAGCTTACGTATATTAGTAAGTCTTTGGAGAGTAGGAGAAAATCGGAGCACCCGGAGAAAACCCACGTCATCACAGGTAGAACATATAAATTCCGTACAGACAGCACCTGTAGTCAGGATTGAACCCATGTCTCTGGTGCTGTAAGGCAGCAACTCTACCGCTGCACCACCGTTCCCCCCTAATTGTGCCATCACTCACGCCAAGAAATATCATCACTTGCACATGGCTGATGGCATTTTACATTTTCATTGTGTTACCTTTAAACGATGCATCCATAACATATCCCATCACTTGTCATACCTCTGGAGAAAAGGAATAGGTGACGTTTCAGGTCGTGACGTAGGATCTCGATCCGAAACGTCACCTATTCCCTTTCTCCAGTGATGCTACCTGACCCGCTGAGTTACTCCAGTGGTTTGTGTCTATCTTCAGTTTCAACCAGCAGTTTGTTCACATCTGCAGTTCACTCCTGCACATGTTACACCTCTCTTTTAAAATTCCACCATTGATTGTGGTTATATTTAAACTTTACTTCACAAACACAGTCTTATTTTTACAGCAAATGTAAATTTTGTCCAAAACGCGTATTGTGGCAGTGGCGCAATTTATTAAATTCGGAATAACAAACTATCCTGCTTTCTTGCGCGAATTGACTGTAATGCAATTTAAATGGTTTTTCGTTTGTGCTCTCAGCACATATCGATCAACTGCGCTCCCAGCGAACACAAAGGTCCAGGGCTATGGGAAAGATGCAGGGCTTGCGGATAATTTGTGTTGATTGCAATTCTGAAGGCAGTGACCAGCAATGTCGCAGGCAGTGGAAGGGTATCAAACAAGAACAATGCACTGTAGGGTGGGGGACATACCCTCGAGTCACTAGTTCAGTTGCCACATCAATTTGGCTTGTCGGAATGAATCCTCTTGCATTTTATTTTATGCTGGATTCTGGGACTGACAGCTTATTAAGCTACTCTGCCAAGGCCCGTGCTTAAATCAGCTCCAGCTCCATTATCCTTGCACAGAACACACGGGAACATTAATTCTCACTGTTAGTTACGTCACCGTTTAATTTGCTCTCCCATTAAGCTGTAATATTTCATCTTGTTCCGGCGACGCAGGACTATATCAGGCAGCAAGGCCTATTCCTGCGGCCGTTTAGCTCGCTGCTCTTTGCTAATGTCTCCCCATCACCCGCTAACACACATTGAAGGGAGCTGGGAGGACAATTTTCAACCTTCGTGGCGGCCACATGGATCGAGCTGCCAGAGGAGGTGGTTGTGGCAGCTGCATAGTCAGGAACGAGTCGCACCATGGCCACCCCCTCTTCTCTCCACTCCCATAGGACAAAAGGCACAGAAGGGTGAAAACGCACACCTCCAGATTCAGGGACAGTTTCTTCCTCATCTTAGTACTAAATGGCCTACCCCTTATTCTTAACCTGTGACCCCAGGTTCTGGACTCCCCCAGCATCGGGAACATTTTTCTTGCATCTAGCCTGTCCAATCCCTTAATAATTGTATGTTTCTATAAGATCAAGACAGGTGAAGTGGAGGAGAGGGGAAAAGGTTGAGAGCTTTGGTGGAGATTTATCGATGGGCGATTCACGGGAAAAAATGTGCAGATCAGGAGTTTTCTTGGGGTTGAGGGATACGGCTTGGTTTCCCACCTGGTAGCATTGGCCTTAACCAATACACAAAAGGACTAGAGAAGCTAGGCGGATCAGGTAGCATCTGTGGAGGGAAATGGGCAAACGATGGTTCGGGTTGGAACCTTTTGCAGAGATAGTTTTTTCTGCTTCCTGAACACCAAACGTGCTGTAAACCTTAGTTTCTAAGCATCGTGTAATCTAATGTTTACAAATCTGTTGTGTTGTTGTAAGTAAGAATTTCATTGTTCCGTTTCAGGACATGTGGCAATAAAGCACCCTTGACTTCACTTTTTTTTGAACAAATATAAATGACAGATACAAAACCCAAGAAATGTTTGTCTGATAAAACATTTAAGGGAGGCACAGTATGGGCGCACTGAGGGTGGCGTTGCTGCCTTACAGTGTCAGAGACCCAGGTTCGATCCTGCCTACGGGTGCTGACTACACAGAGTTTGTACATTCTCCCCGTGACTGCCTGGATTTTCTCTGGCTGATTCAGTTTCCTCCCACATCTCTAGATGTGCAGGTTTGTTGGTTAATTGGCTTCTGTAAATGGTCCCCAGTGTGTAGGATGGAACTAGTGATTGTAGTCAGCATGGACTCAGTGTTTAGTTTAGAGATACAGAGAGGAAACAGGTGCTTCAGCCCACTGAGTCCTCACCGACCAGGGATCCCTGCACATTAACACTACCCACACTCGGAGCAATTTTACATTTTACATTTATACCGAGCCAATTAACCTACAAACCTGTACATCTTTGGAGTGGCCTGTTTTCTTGCTGTTTCTCTACACTAAACTAAAGTAAACATGACTAATCTGATGTAAAACCTCTCTTCGGTCTTTTTGGGAATGAAATCTGTGGTCCTTATCTGCTCTGACCTTTGTGACTCTGGACTTACAGTACTTTCCAAGGGCCTGTATCCAAGCTGTATCTCCAAACTAAACTAAACTAAACTAAATTAAACATTACCATGGTTCTAAAATATCCTTGCATGTGCTGATGCGGTATTCTTGTGTTAATTTTATGGATAATTCTTCCATTGATTCCACTTCGAAAGCACAAACAATCAGTTCACAGGTGTTAAGGGAGAATTAGATTATAACACTGTCTCAAATTTTACATCACGGTGACTGCCAAAACCACATTTATTGTGGTTTTCCAGTGGCCCTGACGCTTATAATTTTAACCAGACTTTAATTCAGCTTTTGCTCCACAGTAGCAGCCAAAATTAGCATTCAAGCTTTGTCAAAGAAGATCGCAATCCAATAAAACTATGTGTCCTCTGACACTACTGAAATATTTCCCAAGATTAATGATCTGAAATGCTACACTGCAATATATTATACGAAACTTCAAGGGGAAAAAATTGGATTTTTTTTCTCCTTCCCAAGTTCTTGCTCGAAAGCTGTCAGAGGCTAATAATCAGCATGGAAGTTATCATCAGTCTTGTTAGTTCATGGTTTCCATAAGGAATTTCTAAGAGTCAGCCTTCAGAAGGCAGGTCAGCAGAGAACCCCTGGGGATCTGCCCTGCAGTACAAGACTAACACAACCTAAACCCTTTTGGAGCTGACTACATTGTCTCTCCTCTGCGTTTCTTTAACAGCATCAATCAAATGAATTTTAAAACATTGCTCTTTGTAAAACCAAAAAGAAATCTTCCATTCCGTGGAAATGTGAGTAAAAAAGCTTATAAGCTTAAATCTTAGTGAATCTTGTACCTTCGGTGGAGCTAATTGACTTCTGGCATTTAAAAATGCTTCACTATTTACTAGGATTTTAATCAAGTATAAAAGCGAGTTATTTAATGATCTTTTTTGTACTGTGTCCAATGTGAGACAGCTCACGGTATGGTTTCAGTTCAGTTCGGTTCAGTTTAGTTTATTGTCACATGTACCGAGGTACATGTGCCAACCAGTCAGCAGAAAGACAATACATGATTATAATCGAGCCACTTAGAAACACGATAAGGGAATAATGTTTAGTGCAAGGTAAAGCCAGCAACGTCTGATCAAGGATAGTCGGAGGATCATCAAAGTGGTAGATAGTAGTTCAGCACTGCTCTCTGGTTGTGGTAGGATGATTCAGTTGCCTGATTTGGAAATTTCTTACTGGCAAATTCAGGAATCGGGCAGGGAAAGAATTCTAAAGCAACATCACTCTGAGAGGCAATATTGGCTGCGGGTCTTTAACCAGTGGAGGTGGTGAGGGAAATGGGAGCAACCTGCGGCGATGAATTAGGAGCATCACACTACATTTAAATCGGTTTCCTTCAGAGTGATATTTTCTGGTAACCACGTATTAAATCTGTCCACTGACTATTATGGTTACTGTTGCCAGGCAGCTAATTGTTCACTTTTAATAGGGTCATTATTCGCATCCAAATTTAAAGGGTGCATTAACTTAAATATCTTACCCTGCTTTAAATAAATACACTATTTGAAATAAAGCAATGTATTAATGAATAAAATCTGGCGTTCATTCATTGTAAAGTACTTACCCGCTGAGTGTCTTTGATTCTGCTGTTTGTTTTAATAGCTGCTGGCATTTCATAAGAATGTAACAAATAGGAGGAAGGTTTAGATAATTTTACCATTCCCGCCTCTGCCACACAATAATTCCAAGGTTAATCTTTTACCTCAGCACAATTTCTAATGCATTAACCCTATACCTTATGATTTCCTCAACATAATAAAGCTGAGAGGCAGGCCCTTTGGCCCACCTCGTCTATGCTAGCCATCATGCCAATCTATACTAATCCCATGGGGACACAAAAAGCTGGAGAAACTCAGCGGGTGCAGCAGCATCTAAGGAGCGAAGGAGATAGGCGACGTTTCGGGTCGAGACCCTTCTTCAGACCAAAGCTTTTTGTGTACCCTCGATTCTCCAGCATCTGCAGTTCCTTCTTTAAAACATATACAAATCCCATTTTTGGTTTGTTAGTTTAGAGATACAGTATGGAAATAAACCCTTCGGCCCATCGAGTCCATGTCAATCTGCGATCACCCGTACATTAGTTCTATCCTATACACTAGGGACTATTTACAAAGGCCAATTAAACCTACAAACCTGCACATCTTTGGAATGTTGGAGGAAACCGGAGCACCCGGAGGAAACCCACCCAGTCACAGGGAGAACACACAAACTCCGTATTGACAGCACCCATAGTCAGGATCGAAATCGGGTCTCTGGCGCTGTAAGGCAGAAACTCTCCCGCTGTGCCACCGTGCGTCCATAGTCATTGCACTACCTCTATTGCAGGTTATCCTTCTTCTGTTCGGGAAAACTGATCAGCTTTCCAGGTACAGTTTTACCAAAGTTTTATAAAGCTACAATTTGACTTCCTGATTCTAATACGCAATGCCCCAAATGATGAAGTCAAGCATAGCATGCGCCTCCTTCACCACTCTATTTCATTGTTTTGCGGCTTGCAGGGAACAATGTAACCCCCATTGCAGGGGTTGGCCTGGCCAGATGATGATGTTGCTGTCCTGCACTGCTGTTACGCCTCTTTGTGCAAAGCCTTTCAAGAGAGAGATCATGAGAGAGTTTATTGTCATGTGTCCCAGATAGGACAATGAAATTCTTACTTTGCGACAGCACAACAGAATATAGTAGGCATAAATACAGATCAGTGTGTCCATATACCATTGAATATATATATAAACACATAAATAAATAAACAGATAAAGTGCATTGTCTATTAATGTTCAGAGTTTTGTATGAGTTGAGTTTAATTATTTTACTGACACTTTATTAGTTTATTTATTCATGTGTGTATATATTTATGTATGGTATATGGACACACTGATCTGTTTTGTAGTAAATGCCTTCTATGTTCTGTGTGCTGAAGCAAAGCAAGAATGTCATTGTGCTATCAATGACACATGACAATAAACTCACTTGAACTTGAACTTGAATAGCCTGATGGCTGTGGGGAAGTAGCTATTCCTGAACCTGGATGTTGCCGATTTCAGGCTCCTGCACCTTCTACCTGAGCGTAGCGGAGAGGTGAGTGTGTGGCCAGGATGGTGTGGGTCCTTGACGATGCTGCCAGGCTTTTTGAGGCAGCGACTGTCGTAGATCCCCTCGATGGTAGGGAGGTCAGAGCCGATGATGGACTGGGCAGTGTTGTGATGATTTTGTGATGATTACGTGTTTTTAACCGACCACATTGGATGCTTAGGTTTTGTTCAAGTCCTCTGAAAACTAGGAAAAGATTTCGCTTGGGCAAATTACAACCCAGCGGTATGATTTTTGATTTCTCTAACTTCAAGTAACTCTTTGTCTGTCCCTCCCCCATCCTAGTTCTCCGACTAGTTCCATTGTCCTCCTGATTAAACATTACTGATTGTATGCCTCGTTGTCACCTTCCTCTCTGTGCTGGCTTGAAGGGCCGTATGGCCTACTCCTGCACCTATTGACTATTGTCTATTAACAATGTACAACTCTTACATTTATTTGGTTATTGTCCCCTTTGATCTGTGTTTTCACACCTTTCCCTTCCATATCGCTGGGTCTCCCTTGTCCCTGGCTCTCAGTCTGAAACGTCACCCATTCCTTCTCTCCAGAGATGCTGCCTCTCCCACTGAGTTACTCCAGCATTTTCTGCCTATCACCATTATGATATTTAGTCATGTGCCAACTACATTGCAAATCTGTTGCATTTATTGCTTAGTTATTATTAGACCTTTGTGTTATAGAATAATAGAGTCATCCAGCTTGGAAACCGGCACTTTGGACCAAATTGCCTACGCTGACCAACATGCCCCATCTAGCCCCACCTGCCTATGTTTGGCCCAGACCCCTCCAAACTGTTGCTATCCATGTACCTGTCCAAATGTTTCTTAAACGTTGTGATAGTACCTTCCTCAACTACCTCCTCCGGCAGCTCGTTCCATACACTTACTGCCCTTTGTGTAAAAAAAAAAATTGCTTCTCGGGTTCCTATTAAATCTTTCCCCATCATCTTAAACCTATGTCCTTTGGTTCTTGATCACCTACTCTGGGCAAAGGGCTCTGTGTACTTACTCTACCTAATTATCTCATTATCTTATAAACCTCTCTAAGATCACCACTCATCTTCCTGCACTCCAAGAAATAAAGTCCTAGCCTAACCTCTCCCTATAACTCAGGCCCTCGAGTCCTGGCAGCATCTTCGTAAATCTTCTCTGCACCCTTTCCAGCTTGACAACATCTTTCCTTTAACAGGGTGACCAAAATGTGTTGCACGAAATGCGTGCAACGAAGGTAAAACCGTTATAATGGGTGACTTCAATCTACATATAGATTGGGTGAATCAAATTGGCAGGGGTGCTGAGGAAGAGGATTTCTTGGAATGTATGCGGGATAGTTTTCTAAACCAACATGTGGAGGAACCAACGAGAGAGCAAGCTATTCTAGACTGGATATTGAGTAATGAGGAAGGGTTAGTTAGCAGCCTTGTTGTACGTGGCCCCTTGGGCAAGAGTGACCATAATATGGTTGAGTTCTTCATTAGGATGGAGAGCGACATTGTTAATTCAGAAACACGGGTCCTGAACTTAAAGAAAGGTAACTTTGAGGGTATGAGACGTGAATTGGCCAAGATCGACTGGCAATTGATTCTTGAAGGGTTGACGGTGGATATGCAATGGAAGGCATTTAAAGACTGCATGGATGAACTACAACAATTGTTCATCCCAGTATGGCAAAAGAATAAATCAGGGAAGGTGGCGCATCCGTGGATAACGAGGGAAATCAGGGATAGTATCAAAGAAAAAGATGAAGCGTACAAATTAGTCAGAAAAAGCAGCCTACCAGAGGACTGGGAGAAATTCAGAGCAACAGAGAAGGACAAAGGGCTTAATTAGGAAAGGGAAAATGGAGTATGAAAGAAAACTGGCAGGAAACATAAAAACTGCCTGCAAAAGTTTTTATCGATATGTGAAGCGCAAAGGATTAGTTAAAACAAATGTAGGCCCCTTGCAGTCAGAAACGGGTGAATTGATCATGGGGAACAAGGACATGGCAGACCAATTGAATAACTACTTTGGTTCTGTCTTCACTAAGGAAGACATAAATAATTTGCCGGAAATAGTAGGGGATCGCGGGTCAAATGAGATGGAGGAAATGAGTGAAATCCAGGTTAGCCGGAAAGTGGTGTTGGGTAAATTGAATGGATTAAAGGCCAATAAATCCCCAGGGCCAGATAGGCTGCACCCCAGGGTACTTAGGGAAGTAGCCCCAGAAATAGCAGATGCCTTAGTGATAATTTTTTCAAAACTCTTTAGATTCTGGAGTAGTTCCTGAGGATTGGAGGGTAGCTAATGTAACCCCACTTTTTAAAAAGGGAGGGAGCGAGAAAACGGGGAATTACAGACCAGTTAGTCTAACATCGGTAGTGGGGAAACTGCTAGAGTCAATTATTAAAGATGGGATAGCAGCGCATTTGGAAAGTGGTGAAATCATTGGACAAAGTCAGCATGGATTTACGAAGGGTAAATCATGTCTGACGAATCTTATTGAATTTTTTGAGGATGTAACTAGTAGAGTGGATAAGGGAGAAGCAGTGGATGTGTTGTATCTGGACTTTCAGAAGGCTTTCGACAAGGTCCCACACAAGAGATTGGTATACAAACTTAAAGCACACGGTATTGGTGGCTCAGTATTGATGTGGATAGAGAACTGGCTGGCAGACAGGAAGCAAAGAGTAGGAGTGAACGGGTCCTTTTCAGGATGGCAGACAGTGACTAGTGGGGTGCCGCAAGGCTCAGTGCTGGGACCCCAGCTATTTACAATATACATTAATGATTTGGACGAGGGAATTAAATGCAACAGCTCGAAGTTTGCGGATGACATGAAGCTGGGGGGCAGTGTTAGCTGTGAGGAGGATGCTAGGAGGCTGCAGGATGACTAGGATAGACTGGGTGAGTGGGCAAATGCATGGCAGATGCAGTATAATGTGGATAAATGTGAGGTTATCCACTTTGGTGGCAAAAACAGGAAGTTAGACTATTATTTGAATGGTGACCGATTAGGAAAAGGGGAGATGCAGCGAGACCTGGGTGTCATGGTACACCAGTCATTGAAAGTAGGCATGCAGGTGCAGCAGGCTGTGAAGAAAGCGAATGGTATGTTGGCATTCATAGCAAAAGGATTTGAGTACAAGAGCAGGGAGGTTCTACTGCAGTTATACAGGGTCTTGGTGAGGCCACACCTGGAGTATTGCGTACAGTTTTGGTTTCCTAATCTGAGGAAAGACATTCTTGCCATAGAGGGAGTACAGAGAAGGTTCACCAGACTGATTCCTGGGATGGCACGACTTCCATATGAAGAAAGACTTGATAGACTTGGCTTGTACTCGCTGGAATTTAGAAGATTGAGGGGGTGATCTCATAGAGACTTACAAAAATAAGGGGTTGGACAGGCTAGATGCAGGAAGATTGTTCCCGATATTGGGGAAGTCCAGGACAAGGGGTCACAGTTTAAGGATAAGGGGGAAGTCTTTTAGGACCGAGATGATAAAATCGTTTTTCACACAGAGAGTGGTGAATCTGTGGAATTCTCTGCCCCAGAAGGTAGTTGAGGCCAGTTCGTTGGCCATATTTAAGAGGGAGTTGGATGTGGCCCTTGTGGCTGAAGGGATCAGGGGGTATGGAGAGAAGGCAGGTACAGGATACTGAGTTGGATGATCCGCCATGATCATATTGAATGGCGCAGGCTCGAAGGGCCGAATGGCCTGCTCCTGCACCTAATTTCTATGTTTCTATGTTTCTATGTTATGTTCGCAGCATAGAGACTGCATTAAGACGATAATGATCCTGACCAGGTAATACAATGTGTTTATAGCTATGGAAACAATTATGTTAATGGAACAATTATCGAAACAGACCAACTGCACGAGAGACCCATCTCTGTCTGAAGTGCAAACTTGGGAAATGTTGAATATAGTCCATAAGTAGATGGGACATGTTGTCGATGTGGCCAAGTTGGGGCAAAGGGCCTGTTTCCACGCTGTATGACTACTACTCTAAGTGAAGAGTTTTATATTTTGGAAGACTAAAGACTGAAGTTGTTTATGTTTACATCATTTTTTAAGTGTGCATTTATATTTCTCTGTAAATTTTAGATAATTGTGTCATTTCATGCACGTAAATAGTTAAATGACTGAATAATTGTAGACGTGTAAGCAGTTGATGGTGTAAAGGAAGGAACTGCAGATGCTGGTTTAAACTGAAGATAGACACAAAAAGCTGGAGTAACTCAACGGGTCAGGCAGCATCTCTGGAGAGAAGGAATAGGCGACATTTCAGGTCGAGACCCTTCATCACACCCATAACTTCACCTATTCCTTTTCTCCAGAGATGCTGCCTGACCTGCCAAGTTACACCAACTGTTTGTGACTATCTTCAGTTGATGGTGTGTATGTTTTGTTTAAAGGGAAACAGTATATGAGGCCAGTGAAACAGAGTTGACATATCAGGTCGACACAATATGCTGGTGTAACTCAGTGGGACAGGCAGCATCTCTGGAGAGAAGGACTGGGTGACATACTGAACTGTACTCCAAGTAGAGAGGTTTTGGATGAAATCCATATTATCTGACATTTGCGGAAGATTTGCCTGGGTCAGATTTAAAATATTTTAAATTCTATTGGTTTTAAAGCAAATCAAAGATCATAAACCTTCATAGCTCGCAAATTAATCAAATGTCCCATTTAAAATATATATTTTGGTACAGATGTTGAAGAACATCTTATTTCTCTTGACGAATAAACAATTGTGCAGCCATCACAATGTTGGGAACAAATTCCCAAATCAAGGGCAGCACGAGGGCGCAGCGGTAGAGTTGCTGCCTTACAGCGCCAGAGACCCGGGTTCGATCCTAACTACAGATGCTTGTCTGCACGGAGTTTGTACGTTCTCCCCGTGACCTGCGTGGGCTTCCTCCGAGATCTTCGGTTTCCTCCCACACTCCAAAGACGCACAGTTTGTAGGTTAATTGGCTTGGTATAAATATAAATTGGTCCTAGTGTGTGTAGGATAGTGTTAGTGTGCGGGGATCGTTAGTTGGCGCGGATTCGAAGGGACTGTTTCCGTGCTGTATCTCTAAACTAAAAAATATATAAATGTGTTTATTTTTGTGCGTAACAATAATATCTGCCATTTAGTGCAGATGGACATCAACCCTGCCTCTTCCTTGGTAGTCCTTCTCTGACTTTGCAATTAATTCATTTGTGTGTACCACAGCACCACTGCTAAAATCTGCATGTGCTTCTTTCGTCATCCAATTCCATGCACCCCGTTCTTGAATGCAGAGTTCATCCACCTTTTTATCTCGCCCGACATGCCAGAAGGTGGAGACTTATTTTGACTTTGTCAGCATGCAGTAGTCAAGGACATGCTTTAGATTTACATTGGATATCAGACCTTTGAAATAATCAGTTGACCAATATTTCCTGTCATGAAGAGATATTAAATTTTCCAAGCCTAGATGGAAGACACTGACAGCAAATCTATTGGATGCGTAAATATATGGTTTATATTATATTCTGTTCATAAATAACTAACAAAAAATAATAAGGCAAGCACACGCAGTGCATAGCAATTGGAAGAGAACTGTCAAGCAGAACAAACTGTTATTTTTTTTGTAATCCCTTTGAAAGTATCGCTAACACATAAGTCAAGGGAAATAAATACTGTCATTTCAGGCGTCTAATCCTCCTCTCTTGTCGGATCAGGCTGTGGTTGATTTGTATTGATTTTACCTCTAATTCTACTAATTTGTGTTTCAGAAATCATTAAGTGCAAGCAGTAATGAAAATGTTGGGTTTCTCGCTGTCATTGCCTGTAGGTGGCCTGATTTAGTTACAGAGCAGGCGAGAGATTATTTTATTAAATGGAAAGATTGGTATTTTACTCTTCTTCTTTGCTAAGAAGCGATGCAAATTACATTTCCGCTTAGTACATCTCCATCTAGGCATGCGTTTGTTAAGTACGTAGCCCGCGTCAATGTCTCGGAGATTTAAGCTAATTATATCATCTATATATCAAAATAGGTCAAAACATATTCCAAAATATAATATTTTGATAGGATTTTAATAAATAACAGTCCCACGAAGGATCACTTCATCTATCTCAAAACAAATCTCTATTTAATTGGCACAACAGAACATGATGTCAACATAAAGTCAAAATATATTTTACTATATAATGCTCTGGCATTTAAGAGGCTTTTCATAGGCATGTGGATACGCAGAGAATGGAGGAGGAACATGGATAATGTGTTAAAGAAGGAACTGCAGATGCTGGAGAATCGAGGGTACACAAAAGGCTGGAGAAACTCAGCGGGTGCAGTAGCATCTAAGGAGCGAAGGAGATAGGCGACGTTTTGGGTCGAGACCCTTCTTCAGACTGGTCAAGGATCAGGGAAACGAGAGATATAGCCGGTGATGTGGAGAGATAATGAACAATGAATGAAAGATATGCAAAAAAGTATCGATGATAAAGGGAACAAGCCATTGTAAGCTGTTTGTAGTGTGAAAATGAGAAGCTAGTGCGATTAGGGTGGGGGAGAGATAGAGAGAGAGGGAATGCCAGGGCCCGAGGGCTGAGGGAGAGGTGGGAAGGTTGATAAGAGATAGTCTTGTCATCATGCTTGGCACAGACATTGTGGGCTGAAGGGCCTGTGCCTGTGCTGTACTGTTCTATGATGTATGATTTATATAACTGAAATGTAGTTAAATTAAAGTGCATTAGAAAAGCATATTTTGGAGAAAGGATATAATTGAAAACCTTTTTAAGATCGACAAAATCATGGAGAATTACAGAATGCAGAGAACCAACCAATCCATTCACCCAACTCTGTGCTTATGTGATGGTGCACGGTGGCGCAGAGGTAGAGTTGCTGCCTTACAGCGCCAGAGAACCGGGTTTGAACCCAACTATGGGTGCTGTCTCTACGGAGTTTGTATGTTCTCCAAGTGACCACGTGGGTTTTCTTCGAGATCTCCGGTTTCCTCCCACACTCCAAAGACGTACAGGTTTGTAGGTTAATTGGCTTGGTATAAATGTAAAAAATTGTCCTTAGTAGGTGTAGGTTAATGTTAATGTGCGGGGTCCGCTGGTCGGTGCGGACCCGACGGGCTGAAGTGCTTGTTTTTCTAAACTGAACTCCATAACTACCTAGACTTTAAAGTGTAGAGATACAATCTGAAAACAGATTGGCCCACCCAGTCCGCACACCAACGTACCCCGTACACTAGCACTATCCTACACACGAGGGACAATTTACAATTTAATGAAGGGAGGACACCGGAGCTCCAAAAGAAAACCCACACAGTCACAGGGAGAATGTACAAACTCCATACAGGCATCGCCCGTAGTCGCGATCAAACTCGGGCCTCTAGTGCTGTAAGGCTGCAACTCTACCATTGAGCCACCGTGCCGCCCCAACTATTTACACTCTATCCACCTCTCTCTGCCCGCCAACATTTCTGAATTTAAATCAGAGAAATATAATGACCCCCATCGAGGAGTCATTTTACATTTCCCTGGGTTATATGCCATGCTCTCATAGGTTTCCAAGTAGGATGCCCCGTTCAAACTCCTGTTTATTTTAGCAATGTTATCTGTTCCAATTTCTCCATTTGCCAGAGATGCCAACCTCATGGCTATATGTAGAAAGATGATGTTCTTAAAATGTCCATATGATTTATTGGCAATAGTCTTTACACTAATGTGCAGGATGGAACTGCAGATGCGGGTTTACACCAAAGATAGACACAAAATGCAGGAGTAACTCAACGGGTCAGGCATCATCTTTGGAGAAAAGGAATAGGTGACGTTTCGGGTCGAGACCCTTCTTCAGACTCTGTCTTTACACTGATCTCTGCTTGTGTTATCCCCGCATCCTACTTGGAAACATATGAGGGTATGGAATATAACCCAGGGAAATATGCAATTATTCCTCAATAGGATCATTATATTTCTCTAATTTAAATTCAGAAATGTGGGATGGAAGAGAGAGGAGGATAGAGAATAAATTGTTATGCAGTATTTATGCAAGCAGAGGGTTGGGTGAATGGCTTGCTTGGTTTTCTGCATTCAATTATTCTCCATGAGTTTGTTGGTCTTAAAAAGCTGTTCAATGGGTACTTTTTTTTCAAAAAATGCTTTTACACTCGCCAACATGGAGAGTTTCAGTACAGCCACCCGACGGCAATCTTTTCCAATTCTGATGACTGCACTAAGTCCCCTCTCCGTCTCCTCGTTTCTCTGGGAAGGATCCTCGATCTTTCTTCGAGCTATATTTTTCAATACTAGCAACAGCCCTGTAAACCTTTTCTGCATTATCCTCAGTTCATCAATACACTCTCTGCTGGATGGAGACCAGACCTGCCGTCAATATTCCAAGACGTGATCTAACCAAGTTTCTAAATTGTTAAACAATGCCATAGATGTAGCTTAGAAAAGGTATTGGGTATTATTAAAGTGGAGATTGATAGATTCTTGATTAGAGGTTTTCCTGGAGAAAGCAGGAGAAAAGGGTTGAGAGGGAAAGATAGATCAGCCATGATTGAATGGCCGAGCAGAATCGATGGGCCCAATGGCTACAAACCTGGGGGGGACGGGGGGGACACAACCCCCCCCATGCTTTGTGAGGCAGGGGACAATCCCCCCCATATTTTGTAATCCGGATTTTATCAGATGCTTTCTAAGGGCTGAATCGGCCCGTTCGTGAGGCCTTTCAGCGCCCGGCGTGGCTTAAAATCAAACTGCTGCATCGAGGCGATCGAGGCTCCTGATGTTGAAGCCCCCGCCGGCCTTTGAAAGTCCCGTGAACAGGCCGATTGAAGCCCCGCGTTTCAGGGTGGACGAAGCTGCTGTTGCTGGAGTTCAGAGTCGGTCACCAACCAGGCCAGCTTCCGATGATACCGTCCACAGGGCCGACGGCCGAAGCCTTATGTGCGCGCATGTGTGTGTGCGCATGCGCGCGCACGGCCGCCAAGAAATTGTGTACCTCCCATGTTTTGATAGCGATTTCCGTGCCTGATGAGAGGTAGATAGTTTTTCAGCGCCGCTCTCTGGTTCTGGTAGGATGATTCAGTTGCCTTATAGTAGCTGGGAAGAACCTTCCCCCTAATCTGGTGGTGTGCATTTTCACACTTCTATACCTTTCGCCTTATGGTAGAGGGGAGAAGAGGGAGTGGCCAGGATGCGACTCATCCTTGATTATGCTGCTGGCCTTGCCGAGGCAGCGTGAGGTATAAATGGAGTCACTAGAAGGGAGGTTGGTTTGTGTGATGGTCTGGTTGCATCCACATTTTGCTGCAATTTCTTGCGGTCTTGGATGGGGCTGTTCCCAAACCAAGCTGTGATGCATCCTGATAAAATGCTTTCTATGGTGCATCTGTAGAAGTTGGTGAGAGATGGTCACTTATTCCACAAATTACCCATTATATAAATAAGTCCTTGCTACTTATGCCCAGAGTAGGTCTGTTGCCCAGAGTAGGTGAATCAGGGACCAGAGGACATAGGTTTTAGATGAAGGGGAAAAGATTTTATAGGAATCTGAGGCATAACATTTTCACACAAAGGGTGGTGGGTGTATGGAACAAGCTGCCAGAGGAGGTAGTTGAGTAGGGTTGCCAACTGTCCCACATTAGCTGGAACATCCCGTATATTGGGCTAAATTGGTTTGTCCAATACTGGACCGCCCTTGTCCCGTATTTGACTGCTACTACTCGGGTCGAGGGGACTGTCGGGTCGGAGCGCCATGTCCGGCCCCGCCTCACCCGTCCCGACGTAGTGAAGCCCATGGAGTGCAGCAGCAGTGCCTCGCCCGTGGCCCCGTCGGTCGGCAGCCCGGCCAGCCGCCCGACCTTCGGACCTTCGCTTACCGCCAACACCAGCACCCCTCCTTCTCATGGCCGATCATTGGTTCATGAGTTGGATGGGGTGCCGGACTTTGGGCCAACGGCTGGGCTTGATGTGCCGTTCAGTCCCTGCCTCAACTATAGGGTCGCCAACTTTCTCACTCCCAAATAAGGGACAAAAGGTCAAAATATGGGACAAATTCCTGACGGCAATTTGTTGACCGACTCGGCTGTGTCTGGGTGATAAATTAGTTGAGGCAGGGACTATCCCAGCATTTAACAAACAGTTAGATAGATACATGGATAGGACAGGTTTGGAGGGATATGGACCAAACGCGGGAAGGTGGGACTAGTGTAGCTGGGACATGTTGGCTGGTAAGTTGGGCTGAAGGGCCTGTTTCCATACTCTATCAATCTATGACTCAGAGAGAGTACAATAGTTCCCACCCTCACCTCTTCCCCCCCTACCTATTGGTTCTTGGTTACTTGGTCCTCCAAAATATTCCAACTGGAATTTAAACTGGAGGTGGTGAAGGGAGGGGTTTAGCCAGAGAGGGTTATTGGGAAGAAAGTGCCACTTTAAATTTAGTTGCATCTGGCTGGGCAACCGTGGTTTGGTGGAGATTATTCCATGCTTTAATAGTGCGTGGGAAGAACGAATTGCTGTACACATCTGTCTTTGTGGCTGGGACCACAAATTGGATCGGATGCCCTCCGCTACAATCTGTCTGAAGAGGTGTCCCGACCCAAAATATCACCAATCTATGTCCTCCTGACCAGCTGCATTACACCTACGTTTAGTGCCCTGTGTGCAATTCCAGCATCTGCAGCTCCTTGTATCTTTATAATTCCTTCTTGTTTGATGATATGTTTGAAGAACCAGGAATTAATTTCCATCAGGTTTTCTAGCACATAGCTCATAATATTGGCTGTATGGAATCTAATCCGCCATTCAATCATGGCTGATCTATCTCTCCATCCTAACCCCATTCTCCTGCCAATTCCCCATAACCCCTGACATCCGTACTAATCAAGAATCTCCTTTCATTCTCCTTCCCATTCCTACACAGACCTTTCTGTCCTAGGTCTCCTCCGTTGTCAGAATGAGGCCAAAGCAAATTGGAGGAACAGCATCTCATGTTTCGCTTGGGCTGCTCACAGCCCAGTGGTATGAATATTGATTTCTCTCACTTCAGGTAGCCCCGGCATTCCCTCTCTCTCTATCCCTCCTCCACCCAAGTCGCACTGGCTTCCCATTCTCACCCTACAAACAGTGTACAATGGCCTGTTTCCTTTATCATCGATACTTTTGTGCACATCTTTCTTTCATTGTTCTTTATCTCTCCACATCACAGTCTATATCTCTTGTTTCCCTTATCCCTAATCAGTCTGATGAAGGGTTTCGACCTGAAACATCACCCATTCCTTCTCTCCAGAGATGCTGACTGCCCCGCTGAGTTACTCCAGCTTTTTGTGTCTATCTTCAGTAAGAATCTATCTATCTCTGCCTTATTATACCTTTAATATAACAATCTATTTAACGTTCTTGATCGGGATTTATAGGAACAGGAAATGCCTTTCGAAGGAAACTGATGGATAGTGAAAGGGTTGTAACAAGAGAATTTAAGATCTTGGGACTTGGAAGCTGAAAGTGTGGTTACCAATGATGGAGGGATGACAATTAAGGATGACCAAGGATCCTCAACTGGAAGAAATATCTCAGTTGACAATGGGACTAGAAATTCCAGAGAAACTAAACAAACTATGGGCGCATGGTGGCATAGTAGTAGAGCTGTTGGATTACAGCGCTAGGGACCCGGGTTCGATCCTGTCTGCGGGTGCTGTCTGTACCTTGGTAAATTCTCCCTGTGACCACGTAGGTTTTCTCCCAGTGCTCTGGTTTTCTCACACACTTCAAAGACGTACATGTTTGTAGGTTAGGCAGACAAAACTGCTGGAGAAACTCAGCGGGTGAGGCAGCATCTATGGTACAAAGGAAATTGGCAACGTTTTGGGCCGAAGCCATTCTTCAGACTGGTTTTCCATCGCTCCATGGATGCTGCCTCACCCGCTGAGTTTCTCCAGCAGTTTTGTCTACCTTCGATTTTCCAGCTCTGCACTTCCTTCTTAAACATGTTTGTAGGTTAATTGGCTTTGGTAAGTTTTCAAATTGTGCCTAGTGTGTGTAAATTAGTGTACAGAATGATCACTGGTCAGCGCGGACTAGGTGGCCCGAAGGGCCTGTTTCCCTGCTGGATCTCTAAAGCCTAAATTTTAAAGTCTAAAGTCAATGTTACTAGTTTAATTGTCAAAATCTTCAGACGTATGAAGATGTTTGACAATAAAACAGAGAATTGACAGAGAAATGCGAGCCATGGGATTTGTATCCCATGAGAAAGATAGACACATAGGGCTGGTGTAACTCAGCAAGTCCGACAGCATCTATGGAGAAAAAGGCTGGGTGACGTTTCAAGTCCGGACCCTTCTTCAGACAACAGATTTGTTAAGGTTTGTTAGATTGGCATCATGTAGGAATGTTACAATACTTACCTTCAGCGGCGCTGCGGTTCTGCCACTGGCCGTGTGCGTGACTTTGGCGCCTTTGGGCGGGAGGGGCGGGATTATAATGCCGTTTTCTCCTGCCTGCCCAAGATATATTTTCTCGGGCTGCTACCTGATGCAGAAAAATCGTTCCGACTTCCATTCTCGGAAGTTTTTAAAAAACATCGCGGGACAATTTAATCGCTAGAGTAAAATAAAAAAAGCTACTTCTAACGCCGTCAACGCCAACAACGGGACGGATCTCACGTAGGGGACAAAACATAAGGTAAGTCGTTTAGCTTACATATAAACTTGCTTCTTAGGATGACTTTAATCCAAATTTCATTGGTGAAAATGTGATTATGGCCCCATACGAACCGACAGTGTTTTTCCTGCCGATATGGGGTTCAAATTCACTGCAACCGCAACGTTCCAATCGATCGCTTTCCACAAAATCCCACTCGCAAGATGATTTAAATGGCCATCAATTTACGGGAATTAAACATTAAATTCCTTCCATTTGGCCTATAAATTTATGACAATGAGATTTAAAAATCATGTTATATTGTGAATTCTCGTGTGAATGTTATTTGGACACTTAGGCTATTTAAAAATGTTAATCTTTTCTTAAGAAATGGATAGATGTTTAGATCTAGTAATTGAATTTTGTAATTAGCTACAATTAGGTAACTAACTAATTATATGCTTTAATTTCAGATCATCCAAGTAAGATTGTTTCATATTTGTTTCAGAATGCTTCAACCTATAATAACTGAAATTTTCTCTTAAGTTCTCTTAAGTTTAAGAACGTTATGGGCTTTTGACTGTCCTCGATCACAGCTTTTGTGTTAAGTCAATGGAAAAGCAATAGGGAACAAGATGCTAATTTCCGAGTATGAAAATGGCCATAACTTTTTTAATACTGAAGATATGAAAGTGAATTAGGTGTCAAATTAAATGTCTTTTTATGCTTTATCTGATGGGATAAATTGCAGACAATTTTTTAAATCTGAAAATTTTGTAACATTGCTACATCATGGCCAGTGCAGAATTTATGAGCCAAAGGTATAGGAAGGAACTGCAGATGCTGGTTTACATCGAAGATAGACCGAAAATGCTGGAGTAACTCAGCGGGCCAGGCAGCATCTCTGGAGAGAGACGTTCAGTTTGAAGAAGGGTCACCCATTCCTTCTATCCAAAGATGCTGCCTGTCCCGCTGAGTTACTCCAGCATTTTGTATCTATCTTTGATGAGGGTGGTTCCTGTGCTGTACTGTTTGTTCTATGTTCTATATCAAAATTGTAAATGACTACTAAAATATATTTTGAAATATTTGAACCTGTAATTCTGCAATTCAAAGACGTTAAGAATTCAATAAAAATGTGAAATATATGTGAAATACATTACGTGTGTGTGTGTGTGTGTGTGTGTGTGTGTGTGTGTGTGTGTGTGTGTGTGTGTGTGTGTGTGTGTGTGTGTGTGTGTGTGTGTGTGTGTGTGTGTGTGTGTATATATACTGTATATATACCAAATATCATATATTTCCAGCATATATATGCATGTTGAGCCCCACCGCGGGGCCGTGGACTTACTATCGGAGCCGATCCCCTGCCTGGGATCGACGCTCCAACTGCGGCCTGCGAATTTCACCATCGAGGAGCTCGCAGTCTCGGGTAGAGACCGATGTCTGAAAGCTCCAAAGTCACAGAAGGTTTGACCAGCCCCGACCCGGGGTCGATCGCCCGGCGCGGGGAGCTGACATACACCCCTCGATGTGGAGGGCTTGAATGCCGGCTACGGGAGCCAATATCGTCCCGTCAACGGAAGGATCGAGGCCCCCGACTGCAGGAGAACAAAGAAGGGAACAGATTGAACTTTTCTTTCGGCTTCCATCACAGTGAGGAATGTGGGGGAGTCACTGTGGTGGATGTTTATGTTAAAATGTATTTTGTGTGCCTTGTTGCTTTTTATTGGTATGACTGTATGGCAAATCAAATTCCTTGTATGTTTCAAAGCATACTTGGCTAATAAAGTATGATCGTGAAATATATATACACACACATTTAATGTTTAAGAAATCTAAATTAATATTTATTTGTTTGAGGGACTGAGCTATAGATCAATGGAGGAGTCACCCCTGAACAGGGTTTATTTACTAATGGAATCCATACAAATACCCTCTGCTGATTTGAGAAGTCAAAGAACAGTGTGCATTCAGAACAGCAGCAAAAAGCTGTAACAACAACTTAAACATTCAGGGTAGCTCACCATTACTCTGTGAATATAAATGCTACTTCCTAAAATATTGGTCATTAACAATATTCAAATTATTAATACTTTTACTTCTGGGTGAAATATTCAAAATGCTGAGCAGCATAAGCAAAACAAAAAACAAATAAAATGACTATGTAGATAAGGAACCGTGACAATAAATTGACTAATTTAGTCGCTAGTCGTTGCATTCTTCCAGATAACTTCTGAAAAATGTGCACAACTTTACCCCCTCCTGCTGAGCTTCATGAGATTGAGTTTAGTTTAGTTTAGAAATGCAGCGCAGAAACATGCCCTGTGACTCACCGAGTCCGTGCAGACCAGCGATCCCCGCACATTAACACTATCCTACACGCACACGGGACAATTTTACATTTACACCCAGCCAATTAACCTACAAACCTGTATGTCTTTGGAGTGTGGGAGGAAGCCGAAGATCTCGGAGAAAACCCACGCAGGTCACGGGGAGGACGTACAAACTCCGTACAGACAGCACCCATAGTCAGGATCGAACCTGGTTCTCCGGCGCTGCAAGCGCTGTAAGGGAGCAACTCTGCTGCTGCGCCACCGTGCCGCCGGAGATGCAGAATCTCACCACAACTTTGGGGTTCCCACAGACGCCTACACATGTGCAGTTCCAGAACTCATAGAACCTGGGTCATATTTTTGCCCACAGTATTTTTTGGCAGCCTGTATTCCACACATTCAATTTCCCACAATTGTGAAGTTAGCAATAAAAAGGGATATTCACCTTATGTGCAATTAGCGGCTGTGCTTATATTTAACTAGCTCATGCTACTGAACTCTGGTAAGAGCTGTACAAGTGACTAATGTTTTCTCAGGAAACACTGATTTCCCCCCATCTCCTTTCTACATTAGAAGCGAGGGAATTCAGCTTGGGTACTAAGAAAATAAATACTCCGCTTGTGTAGGATGGTCTGCAGGAAATGTAGTTCTAAACTTCCCACCATGATTTATAAATGACAGGCTGAAATATTAACTTAATATGCAGTTAAATGTGAATTTCTCTAGCAATGCAAAACATACTACAACCAAATAATCTTTAACATATCTCTACCCACATATTGCTTAGTGTAGAAGCCCTAAGGTTAAAGTCAGTGCATCTGCATTTCTCCTTAGCCTGTGCTGTTTTGTGATCTTCGCCTAATCAGCGCACTAAATTTTTCAGAGGAAGGGAATCCTTTCGTTTGGTGGGACATGAATGTAAAAGATCCCTCGGTTCAGTTCAATTTAGTTTAGTTTATTATCACATGTACCTAGGGTAGACATAGGAGTAGAATTAGGCCATTCATTCCATCGAGTCTATTTGTTCATTCAACCGGCATGGTGGCGCAGTGGTAGAGTTACAGCGCCATAGACCCGGCTCGATCCTAGCTACAGGTGCTGAATGTGTGGAGTTTGTACGTTCTTCCCGTGACTGCGTGGCTTTCGTCAGGGTGCTCTGTTTTCCCCCCAAATTTCAAAAACGTACAGGTATGTAGGTTAATTTGCTTGGGTAAAAATTGTAAACTGTCCCTAGTGTTAGTGTTAGGGATAGTGTTAGTGCACGGGGATCGCCGGTCGGTGCCAAAGGGTCTGTTTCCGCGCTGTATCTCTAAACGAAACTAAACTAAACTGAACGCCAATCTCCTGCCTTGTCCCCATAACCTTTGAGAAGCTTCTTAATCAAGAGCCTATCAATCTCTGACTAAAAAATACCCAATGTCTTGGCCGCCACAACCGTCTAATCTCTAAACTAGACTAACATAATTAAGCTCCTTCTGTACAATTGAAAATAGAATCACTTTATTTTATTTAGTAATGGGTAGCATTTAAATAGAAGACTGTGAATAGACAATATCCATATTCATAAATCGTCAATGCAAACCAAAGGAAAATATCCTTTTTCTATGTTTCAGAATACTTGGCATGACCGATTATGTAGTATGGCAAATTTACACAATGAATTTGGATAATAGTCTTGATGTAGAAAATAAATGCAAAGTACTTTACAACAGGATAAATGATTTTGCTTTGGAAAAAAAGCTTTGATTTTAAAAGAAATTCGGGCAAACCTACTAAAGAAAATGTCTCAACGCTGATGAACAAAATCTCTCGCAAAATATGTTACGAATTAAGAACAATTTGTTTTTGGCAACCATTGCTAACTGATTCCTCCAAAATCAAAAATAATCATCGCACAGCATTTCTCTTCTGTTCCAATGCATGATTTCTGAACATTAAAGTTTAAATAGTCTGTAAATACTGACATATAGGCCAGTACACATTTTTCTTAATTCCTCAGGGTGTAGATTTCGCACTGATGGTAATAACTGGCCACTCTATCCATTTAAAAGGCCACCACCATTGGAGGTTATATTTTAACCGAATTGGAGGTCATATTTTAACTAAACGACAAACTATTGGAGGAAATCAACAGTTCATGCAGCATCTGTGGAGGAGAATGGACCTAAAACATAATTTGGCCATTTCCCTCCACAGATGCTGCCTGACTTATACAGATAAATAGACTATAGGTGCAGGAGTAGGATATTCAGCCGTTCACGCCAGCACCACCATTCAATGTGATCATGGCTGATCATCCATAATCAGTACCCCGTTCCTGCCTTCTCCCCATACCCCCTGATTTCACTAGCCCTAACAGCTCTATCTAACTCTCTTTTGAATGCATCCAGTGAATCGGCCTCCACTGCCTACTGAGGCAGAAAATCCCACAAATTCACAACTCTCCGTGCGAAAACGTTTTTCCTCACCCAAGTTCTAAATGGCCTACCCCTTATTCCTAAACTGTGGCCCCTGGTTCTGGACTCCCCGAAAATCAGGAACGTGTTTCCTGCATCTAGTGTGTCCAACCCTTTAATAATTTTATATGTTTCAATGAGATTCCCTCTCATCCTTCTAAATTCCAGTGAATACAAGCCCAGTCGCTCCATTCTTTTATCAAATGACAGTCCCGCCATGTCGGAATTAACCTCGTGAATCTACGCTGCACTCCCTCAATAGCAAGAATGTCCTTCCTCAAATTAGGAGACCAAAATTGCACACAATACTCCAGGTGTGGTCTCACCAGGGCCCTGTACTACTGAAGAAGGACCTCTTTGCTCCTACACTCAACTCCTCTCTTTATGAAGGCCAACGTGCCATTAGATTTCTTCACTGCCTGTTGTACCTGTATGCTTACTTTCGGTGACTGATGTACTAGCTCTCTACCCAGGTCTCGTTGTACCTCCCCTTTTCCTAACCTGACACAATTCAGATAACAATCTGCCTTCCTGTTCTTGCCTCCAAAGTGGATAACCTCACATTTATCCACATTATACTGCATCTGCCATGCATCTGCCCACTCACCCAACCTGTCCAAGTCACTCTGCATCCTCATAGCACCCTCTTCACAGTTCACACTGCCACCCAGCTTTCTGTCATCTGCAAATGTGCTAATGTTACTTTTAATTCCTTCATCTAAATCATTAATGGATATTGTAAATAGCTGTTGTCCCAGCACCGAGCCTTGTGGCACCCCACTAGGCACTATCTGCCATTCTGAAAGGGGCCCTTTAATCACTACTCTTTGTTTCCTGTCTGCCAACTAATTTTCTATCCATGTGCTCTAATTTTGCCCACTAATCTCCTATGTGGGATCTTATCAAATTCTGAAAGTCCAAGAACACTACACCCACTGGCTCTCGCTTGTCCATTTTACTTGTTACATCCTCAAAAAAATTCCAGTTGATTTTTCAAGCATGATTTCCCCTTCGTAAATTCATGCTGACTTGGACCGATCCTGTTACTGCTATCCAAATGCGCCACTATTACATATTTGATAACCGACTCCAGCATCCTCCCCACCACCGTTTCCTGTTTTTAGCAATAGCTGTAAATTGCTCATATTAAGCTTCCCCCCAGTCTAGTTTCAGTCAAAAATCACTGTTTCAAGAACAACTAATCTTTATTTTGACAAAACACAATTACAGTTCAGCTACGGTACCTATCCCACCACAGGTTTGATCCTCGTAACTGCATGATCAAGCCCGCTAGGCCTCGCTCAAACAGAAACACTCCAGAAGGTCACGCAGTCCCAAGTGCTCTCCCAGAAGCTCGACGCTGGACTCGTGGCAGCAGACTTTTATAGGTCCCAGGACCTCAAGGGGCCGAACCACATGGGGGTGGTCACTGAACAATCCAATTACAGATATCGATTAATCCCATACATAACAGATATTTCCCTAACCCAATAATACTGCAGCTTAATGCATTGTATTCAAACAGGACTTCTCAAGGAAGCCAACTTAGGAACATGTCCTGATCTGCAAGAAACCCATACAAGGCTCAATACCTCATCCAATCAACACTCGGCAAAGTAGAACTCTGCAACATTATTTACAATTATTTACATCGTGTATGTCTGGTTTGCAGCTATCCAATCCATTCTATGCATTTTGCACCTAACTGACAGGGTTTGCAGATGTTCTTATTCTTTTCTTGCAACTTGTATCTAGGCTCTAGACAAACTGGCACCAGTCCGCATCTTGTCCCAGTTCTGCAGAGAGCAATTCCCAATTGACCAAATCTCCCAGCAGCAACCTTCCTGTTCATTGGGATATCACCTTGGTTTTGCACTGTGTGATTTTCCCTCAGACAGCGCTCCCACCGTTGGCCCTGTCCCACTCCTGCTTAATGGGCTGGTGAAGGAAGCGTTGTGTGTGTGTGTTCCAGTCCGACAGTCGTCATTCCATTTGCCAGTTTTTCAGGCGACTGCCGGCAAATTGACAGTCACTGGCAGTCGCCTGAAAAATCGCCTAAGTGGGACAGGCCCATTAGAATCTTTCTTCCTCTTTGGAATGAAATGACCCTGTTTCTTCTGGATTATTCCCAGAAACACCTGCTATTGCTGCTCCACCGTCATCCCTGCTAAGGTCCCTTTCCAGTCAACTTTAGCCACCTCCTCCCTCATGCCAACATAGTCCCCTTTGTTCAACTGCAATACTGGCACTTCAGTTTTTACCTTCTCTCTCTCAAATTGCAGATTAAAATTTATGATGTTATGGTCACTACCTCCTAATGGTTCCTTTACCTTGAGTTCCCTTATCAAATCCGGTTCATTACACAACACTAAATCCATAATTGCCTTCTCCCTGGTAGGCTCCAGTACAAGCTGCTCAAAGAATCCATCTCGGAAGCACTCCACAAACTCCCTTTCTTGGGGTCTAATACCAACCTGATTTTCCCAGTCTATCTGCATGTTAAAATCTCCCAAAACCACCTTAGCATTACCTTTGTAACATGCTAATTTTAACTCCTGATGCAACTTGCACCCTATCTCCAGGCTATTGTGTGGGGGCCTGTAGATAACTCGCATTATGGTCTTTTTACCCTTAGAATTTCTCAGTTCTATCCACAATGACTCTACATCTTTTGATTCTATGTCACTCCTCTCAAGGGACTGAATTTAATTCCTCACCAACAGAGCTACCCCACCCCCTCTGCCCACCTATCTGTCTTTTCGATAGGATGTATACCCCTAAATATTCAGTTCCAAGCTCTGATCCTCTTGCAGCCATGTCTCTGTAATTCCCACAACATCATACTCACCAATTTCTAACTGAGCCTCAAGCTCATCCACTTTATTTCTTATACTTTGCGCATTCATATATAATACTTTTATTTCGGTATTCACCTCCCCTATCACACCGGTTCCTATTTCACCTGGCCTTACTCTCTTATCCCTTCTTGAACTTTCCGTCCCATTAATTTGTGTGTCCTTCGTAACTTGTCCTGTACTCTCCTTCCCTACAACTCCATCGTTATACTCCCAATTTGTGAGTTCCTCCACTAATTTGTCTTCACTAAAGATTCCAGTTATTGTAATCTCTTGTACTTTAGACTTTAGAGATACTACGCGGAAACAGACCCTTCGGCTCAGCGAGTCCATGGCAACCAGCGATCACCCGTACACTAGCACCATCCTACACACAGTAGGGATATTTTACAATTCTACTGAAGCCAATTAACCTACAAACCTGCATGTCTTTTGAGTGTGGGAGGAAACTGGAAGTCCGGAAAAAACCCATGCAGTCTCTGGGAGAACGTACAAAGTGCGTACAGACAGCACCCGTAGTTAGGATTGAATCTGGGTCTCTGGTGCTATACAGCAGCAACTCCACCTCTGTGCCACCGTACCGCCCTCAAGAAGCTAGTTGTGCCACACCATGTTACCCACAATAGATCTCAGTTTCAGTCTGAAGAAGGGTCACGACCCGAAACGTCACTCCAGAGATGCTGCCTGTCCCGCTGAGTTACTCCAGCATTTTGTGTCTATCTTCAGTTTCGGTAGAGTCCGAGGGTCACCAAGATGTAGATAGCCATTCTGGACTGCTCTCTAGTTGTGGCCTGATGATTCAGTTGCCTGATAACAGCTGGGAAGAAACTGTTCCTGAATCTGGAGGTGTGCATTTACACACTTCTGCATTCACTTCAATAAACACATCACCAAAATAGAGGCTTTGTTGTTGAACACTGGTTGTTCTCGAAGTCTAGCTTTTCAGGTACATTAGCCAAGTGGACACCCAGGTCCACCACGTTGGTTCCCTGCATGATGTAATCAATAAACCTGTTGCAAGTTAGAGTCAGTCCAAGAGCAGACGCTAACTCAGATATCATAGAGTCATAAACTCATAGAATCATACAGCATGGAAACTGGTCAATTCGTCCCAACCCATCCATGCTGAGCATAGGCCATCCTATCCCATGTGTCTATATTTCTGCAAGATAAGTAAAAAAATAATGCTTACTATTTTCCCTTTGTTGAAGAATGAAAATAAAGTTACCGTTTGCAGATGATGAAGCTGGACAAATTTTTACATAAAGTCATGGAGTTGTAGAGTCACACAGTACAGAAACAGGCCCTTCGGCCCAACTTGCCCATGCCAACCAAAATGGCGATTCTGCACTAGTCCCACCTCCCAGCATTTGGCCCACATCCCTCTAATCTTTTCCTGTCCATGTACCAACACATAACAGTTCCAAGTATGGAAGTTGGGTAATTAGTTAGCGTGTGATATTCTCAATGCATACTGGGTTTTCACAGCAGCCCACTACACGTTAATATTGGGGGGTTTTAAACCTTAGTTTATTATTGACACATGTACTGAGGTATAGTGAAAGAAAAGATTATCCATGGTTGCAAACAAGCTGCCCATGGTGCACAGATACATGATAAAGGGAATAACATTTAGTGCAAGATAAAGTCTGATTAAAGTTAGTTCAAAGGTCTCCAATGTGGCAGATAGGTGGGCAGGACTGCATACTAGCTGGTGATAGGATGGTTCAGCTGTCTGACAACAGCTGGCAAGAAACTGTCTCTGAATCTGGAGGATTGTGTTTTCACACTTCTGTACCTCTTGCCTGATGTGAGAGGGGAGAAGAGAAAGTGACTGGGGTGAGGGCTTGCCGAGGCGGCGTGAGGTGTAGATGGAGTCCATGGAAGGAGATTGGTTTGTGTGATGGTCTGGGCTGCGTCCACAATTCTCTGCAATTTCTTGTGGTCTTGGATGGAGCTGTTTCAAAACCGTTTCTAATGCGCTTCTGTAGAAGTTGGTGAGGGTTGTTGGGGACATGCCAAACATCCTAAGCCTTCTAAGGAAGTAGAGCCGTTAGTGTGCTTTCTTGGCCATTGCTTCTATGTGGCCAGTCGAGGACAAATTATTGAATGCTGAGTATAGTCATACAGCTAATGCTCACAGCTTAGAAAGGAGATAAATAGGAATTTATTTAGTCAGAGGTTGGTGAATCTATAGAATTCCTTGCCACAGGCGGCTGTGGAGGCCAAGTCAATGGATATTTTTAAGACGGAGATAGATAGAATCTTGATAACAAGGGTGTCAGGGGTTACAGGGAGAAGGCAGAATGGGGTTAATAGTGAAAGGTAGATCAGCCATGATCGAATGGGGGAATAGACTTAATGTGCGGAATGGCCTAATTCTGCTCCTAGAACTTATGAACTTATTTATTTCTGACTTCTGGCAGCGTGTGTGCGTTGTCTTTGCACATTCTCCCTTTGTGTGTTTCCCCCAAGTGCTCTGGTTTCCTCTCACATCTACTGTAAATTACCCCAACGCTGGAAAGTGGCTAGAGAATAAGGGTGAAATAGATATGTATATATATATATGAGAGAGAGAATAGGTTACGGAAAATAAGTTGGAAAATATGATTGACCCGGTCGCTCAGAAAGTTGAGTGTGGGCTCAATAGGCCAAATGGGCCTCCTTTTTTGGTAAGGAAATATTAAAAAAAAAAGAAAATCCCAGGAATGTGTAATACGTCAGAGGGCAGCTGAAAGGAGTAGATGTGTTAATGTTTTGGATAAGGTTCTCTCTCAGAAGGATCATATGTCACAATATAACAAATACAATGGTGCAGCAAGGGCTTACTTTTATATTACGACTCTTGTTCATTTCTGCTGAACTCAAATAAATCTACCAGATGAAAAAACAACAAAGGACGAGTTCGTATTTTGTCTCGAGAGCTTTGGAATGCCTGTGGACACTTGCTATGCTCTGTGACGGGTTGCAGAGCCAGCCACGGGTTCTACCCGGCTGTTATCAGGCAACTAATAGTGAAAGGCCTGGTTAGAGTGGATGTGGAGAGGATGTTTCCACTAGTGGGAGAGCCCAGGACAGATCAGAGGTCATAGCCTCACAATTAAAGGACGTTCCTTTAGGAAGGAGATGAGGAGGAATTCCTTTAGGAAGGAGATGAGGAGGAATTTCTTTAGTCAGAGAGTGGTGAATCTGTGCAATTCATTGCCACAGATGGCTGTGGAAGCCAAGTCAATAGATATTTTTAAGGTAGAGAAAGATAGATTCATGATTAGTATGGGTGGCAGGGGATATGGGGAGAAGGCAGGAGAATGGGGTGAAGAGGGAAAGATAGATTGAATGGCGGAGTGGACTTGATGGGCCTAATTCTGCTCCTATCACTTACAAACGTATGAGCTTATGAACTGAACCATCCTTTCACCTTCTAGAGAGTGGTCCTAACCTACCTGAGTTTAGTTTAATTTGGTTTAGTTTAGTTTAGCTTGGTTTATTATCTCGTGTAGCGAGGAACAGTGAAAAGCTTTTGTTGTGTGCTAACCATTTAGCAGAAAGACTACACATGATTACAATCGAGCCATTCACAGATATATGATTAAGGGAATGACGTTTAGTGCAAGATAAAGTCCAATTAACGATAGTCCGAGGGTCTGCAATGAGGCAGATAGTAGTTCAAGGCAGCTCTCTATGTGTTGATAGGATGGTTCTGTTTCTGCTTCACAAGATTCACAATTTTCAGCCTTCTACTTCATTGGGGGCCCTTGGATTATCTTTAATCAGATCTTACCAGGTTGTGGTCTTAGACAGAAGCTCCCAAACCAAGCTGTGACGCACCCCAAAAGGATGCTTTCCGCGATGCATCTGTAGAAGTTGGTGAGGGTTGCAGGGGACGTGCCAAACGTCCTAAGCCTTCTAAGGAACGAGGGGTGTTGGTGTGCTTTCTTGGCCGTTGCTTCTTCCACTAAATGTTATTCCCTTCATCTTGTATCTGTACCCGGTGGACGGTTGGATTGCATAGTCTCTGTCTGCGTAGCACGCAATTAAAAAAAGGCTTTTCACTGTACCTCGGTACACGTGACAAGAAACTGAACTGAGACTTCCACTAAATTTCCATGTTTGTATGATTTGTGTGGAATAGTTCAGCGAGCAGAAAAAAACCTGATGTAAAACTACGCCGATCCTCAATTGACTCCTGCAGCTAGTCTTAGCCATTGCAGAGGAAATCATTAGTTCATAGTTCATACGTTAAAGGAGCATAACTGGGCTATTGAGCCCATCGGGTCTATTCCGCCATTCGATCGTGGCTGATCTATCTCTTCCTCTCAACACCATTCTCCGGCCTTCTCCCCGTGACCCCTGGCACCCGCACTAATCAAGAAATCTGTCGATCTCCACCCTATAAACACCCCATGACAGCCTCCCCAGCCTTCTGGCTTTCAGCCTTTGCAGGCTTTCAGTCTTTTGCCCTGACTATGGAACAAAAGCATGAAGGTTAAAGAAATGCAGGTCATATTAATAAAATTAATAAAATCTGGTAGCAAAATCAAGACAATTCCACTGAAATCCTGTCTATAAACATAAAATTACATTAAAGTTAGTATCAATTCCATGACATCCTCAGTGGCAATGTTTGGCATCTCCATGAGCTGCTGCCAGATAGCTGCTCCCTGTATCTGTCACCATGCCAACAGTAGAGCAAGCCAAAATTTACCAGGATGTTGCCAGGCCTTGAGGGCCTGAGCTATAGCGAGAGTTTGCAGAAGCTAGGACTTTATTCCTCGGAGGATGGGGGGGGGTGACCTTATAGAGGTGAGAAGAATAAATCGTATAAACGCATAGCGTCTCTTGCTCAGAGTAGGGGAATTGAGAGGGGTATAGAAAGGGAGAATGTACAGTCTTTTACCCAAGAAATGGGAATCAAAAACCAGAGGACACAGGTTTAAGGAGAGAGGGGCAAGACTTAATGAAAACCTGAGAGACAGTATGTTCACTCAGAATGGTGGTTATAAGGAACAAGCTGCCGGAGGGGGGGGTGGGGGGGGGAGGGGGTTGGGGGGAGCTGTGGGAGGGGGCGATTGAGGCTGATCCTCTAACAGCTTCTATAAGACACTTCGAAAGGTACATGGATAGGAAAGATTGAGAGGGATATGGGCCACATGTGGGCAAATGGTACTAACTTAGATGAGGCATCTTGGTCAGCATGGATGAGTTGGGCCGAAGGGCCTGTTTCTGTGTTGGATGACTATGACTGTATCTTCGTTAGAATGGTGGTTCAATAGTGGCGGCGTGGTAGTGCAGCGGTACATCTGCTGCCCCACAGCGCCAGAGACCCGGGTTCAATCGTGACCCCAGGTTCTGTCTGTGTGCAGTTTGGATGTTCTCCCTGTGACCGCGTGGGTTTCCGGTTTCGTCCCAAATCCCAAAGATGTGCGGGTATGTAGGTTTGTTGGCCTCTGTAAATTGTCCCTAGTGTGTAGGTAGTGTACTGGAAAGTGGGATAACATCAGATTTGTGTGGACGGGTGAGCGATGGAGGACGTGCCATTGTTGGGCCAAAGGGCCTCTATCCATGCTGTATCTCTAAGTAAATACTTCATCCATTAATTTTGTCCATTAGATCTTTACTTTACTTCAGAGATATAGCATGGAAACAGGCCTTTCACCCAGCGATCACCTGTTACACTCTGGGAACAATTTACAATTTTATCCTAAGCCAATTAACCTACAAACCTGTACCTCTTAGCAGTGTGGAAGGATACCACAGCACCTGGAGATAACCTGCCTGGTTACGGGGAGAACGTACAAACTCCGTACAGACAGCATCCGTATCCGGATCAAACCCGTGTCTCTGGTGCTGTGAGGCAGCAGCTCTACCACTGCACCACAGTGCAGCCCGATTAAGGCAATTTAGAATTTTTCATTACCTTTTTTTCGTTATGATGATGGATGCTGCATTTGAATATTCCCATTTCATCACCTTTGCAGTACTCCATGTAATTCTTAAAATCAGCAGTAATTTGTGTGTGGAAATAGCACATTGCAACATATTCAGAGTTAAACACAGCTAGGGAAGATAGCGACTATATTGACAGTGGAAGATGGAGCAGTGTTGGCAGAAGCTTTCATGGCAATGATCGAGGTCAGGAAGGCCATAAGATGTGCTGCGATGGCACTAGCTCGATTCTCAGCAAGATAGAGACTAAGCCAAAGGTTCAGACTTAAAATAAGAACAAGACCTTATAGGATTTACTGAATGCACTAAATCAATAATGCTCCCTGTCATTTGAATCATTTTGAACTTGACCAGAAGATGAGTTTGAGTTTAGTTTATTGTCACGTGTACCAAGGTACAGTGAAAAGCTTTTGTTGCGTGTTAACCAGTCAGCAGAAGGACAATACAATCAAGCCATCCACAGGGTACAGATACATACAGAGAAATGTGAGAGACGATTTACAAGGATGTTGTCAGGACTAGAGGGTTTGAGCTGCAGGGAGAGGTTGAGCAGGCTGGGAATCTATTCCCTGCTGCGCAGGAGGATGAGGGGGGATCTTATAGAGGTGTATAAAATCATGAAAGGAATAGATTTGGTAGATGCACAGAGCCTCTTGCCCAGAGTAGGTGAATCGAGGACCAGAGAGCATAGGTTTAAGGTGAAGGGGAAAAGTTTAAATAGGAATCTGAGGGGTAACTTTTCCACACAAAGGGTGGTGGGTGTATGGAATAAGCTGCCAGAGGAGGTAGTTGAGGCTGGGACTATCCCAACATTTAAGAAAGAGTCAGACAGGTACATGGATAGGACAGGTTTGGAGGGATATGGATCAAACGCAGGTATTTTCTATGTTTCAATGAAAAAGGGAATAACATGAATAAAGTTTAGTGCAAGATAAATCCAGTAAAGTCAGATTAAAATAAGTCCGAGGGTCTCCAATGAGATGGATAGTAGTACAGGACCTGCTCTCTAGTTGTTGGTAGAATGGTTCATTTGCCTGATAACAGCTGGGAAGAAACTGAACCCGAATCTGGAGGTGTGTGTTCTCACATTTCTACACCTGGTCTCAAATTCAGGAGAGCTGAAAAAAAATCAGCTCATCTCCAGTAAAGGAGGTAAAACCATTGCCATACAATCTTTGCCACTGAACCAACAAGGTAGTAATATAAAATACAAAGGTAAATATTGTGGAATGTGTTGATAATAAGTAGAGCCAGGATTTTGCCATAAATGCCATGTGCCTTTTCATGCCTTTTTTTGATAATTTCACCAAGATAATCCCCTCTTCACGATCGAGTGCCTAGATCAGCTTTTTTTTGCTGTTTTAATAAAAAGTTCCTGCTATTTTCTCCAGTTGTACCGTGATTAAAATGACGTTATCTATGTTAACACGTTAATATTAATAAGTTATTAGTAACGTGTTAACATAGTATAACTTACAAGAAAATGTCCACCACCGGGGCGAAACTGGAGGGCGCCACCGTCGGTCGTTCATTCGTTCGTGCCGCTGCCCGCTGGTTCAGTCTTCGCCAAGATCTATTTAAGAAAGAACTGTAGATGGTGGAAAAATCGAAGGTGGACAAAAAATGCTGGAGAAACTCAGCGGGTGAGGCAGCATCTATGGAGAGAAGGAATAGGTGACTTTTCGGGTCGAGACCCTTCTTCAGACTGATGTGGGGGGGAGAGGGGGACGGGAAAAAGAAAGTAAGAGGTGGAGACAGTAGGACTAGAAGGAGAGCTGGGAAGGGGAGGGGATGGAGAGACAAGACAAGGACTATCTCAAATTTGAGAAATCAATGTTGACTTACAAAATTCTTAAGGGGTTGGACAGGCTAGATGCAGGAAGATTGTTCCCGATGTTGGGGAAGTCCAGGACAAGGGGTCACAGTTTAAGGATAAGGGGGAAGTCTTTTAGGACCGAGATGAGAAAATCGTTTTTCACACAGAGAGTGGTGAATCTGTGGAATTCTATGCCACAGAAGGTAGTTGAGGCCAGTTTGTTGGCCATATTTAAGAGGGAGTTGGATGTGGCCCTTGTGGCTGAAGGGATCAGGGGGTATGGAGAGAAGGCAGGTACAGGATACTGAGTTGGAAGATCAGCCATGATCATATTGAATGGTGGTGCAGGCTCGAAGGGCCGAATGGCCTGCTCCTGCACCTAATTTCTATGTTTCTATGATACCGCTGGGGTGTAGACTACCCAAGCAAAATTCCCAAGCTTGTCTCCTCACTACATTTACTGCTGGCTCCAATCACAAATCTGAGTTTTTGAGTGATCTGTGCAAGGCATTTATTGATGCAGGAATTCCACTGTGGAAATTGGAAAACAAATCTCTCAGAGGTTTTTTAGAGAAATACACAGAGGAACATATACCAAGCAAATCATCATTACGGAGAAATTATGTTGACAGCAACTTCAACATTGTTGTGCAGAAAATTAGAGATGAAGTTGCACGCAACAAAATATGGATCTCAATAGACGAGGCAACTGATGCTGTGGGGAGATATGTTGCCAATGTGGTCATCGGTACACTGGAGGCAGGTCAACCATTAAAGGAGTATTTGTTGACAGCGGAAGTATTGGAGAAGTCAAACAGCTCAACTATTGCTTAGTTGTTTACATCTTCACTTGCTGTACTTTGGCCAGAAGGTATAAAACACAAGAATGTTCTTCTGTTTGTGACTGATGCAGTTCCTTACATGAAAAAAAGCTGCTCGTGCTCTTAAAGTTTTATTCCCCAAAATAATGCATTTGACATGCTTAGCTCAAGGATTTCATAGAATTGCCAAGCACATACATAGCTTGGTTCCAAATGTCGATAGCCTAGTTTCTAATGTCAAGAAAATGTTCCTCAAAGCACCATTACAAGTGCAGTTGTTCAAGTAAATGGCACCTGAAATTCCGCTACCTCCTCAGCCCGTTTTGACTAGGTGGAGTACATGGCTCTCTGCTGTACTCTCCTACGCTGCAAATTTTGAAAAGATAAAATAAATCGTCAACTGTTGTCAAGACGAAGAATATTTTGCAGTCATGCAGAAAAAGTCCCTACACCGCGATCTTGTGTTTTTTACTTCCAATTTTGCAAACTTCCCACAAGTTATCACTTCCCTTGAGAAACGTGGCGAAACATTAGTGAATAACTTGCAGGTTTTCAACAAAGTAACTCACGATATTCGTAAAATTCCTGGCGATGTAGGTAAAGACATACAAGGAAAATGTGAGAGAGTGATTTTAGCAAACAAAGATCTTGAAGAAATACAAAACATAGCTAAAGTTCTCAAAGGTAGATGTAATGCACAAGATATTGATATCAATATAGAATCTGTAGCTTGTTTTGGGTATGCACCAGTGACCTCAGCTGGGGTAGAAAGAAGCTTTTCACAACTGAAGCATATTCTGTCTGACAGACGGCATAGTTTCGCACCAGATAATTTGAAAAAAATGCTGGTAATTATGTGCAACCAGGCAACTTTGGTCATGTAATGTAATATACCTTTATATTATCATTTGTAACTATATTTTGGTGGTGGAAATACATGCCTTTTTTGGTCAATAAATGCCTTTTTCGTGCTTTTTTTGTAATTTGATTATGCATTTTGCTTGCCTATTTCAGAGTTTTTTAGTGCCTAAACATCCTGGCTCTAATAATAAACATCTCTTTACAAAATACTCATTACCACAAATTAACTCAAATTAGGGCGGCACAGTGGCACAGTGGTAGTGTTGATGCCTTACAGCACCAGAGACCCGGGTTCGATCCTGACTACGGGTGCTGTCTGTACGGAGTTTGTACGTTCTCCCCGTGACCTGCGTGGGTTTTCCCCGAGAGCTCCGGTTTCCACCCACATTCCAAAGACGTACAGGTTTGTAGGTTAATTAGCTTCAGTTTCATTGTAAATTGTTCCTAGTGTGTGGAAGATAGTGTAACTCTGCGGGTATCCCTGGTCGGCACGGATTGATGGGCTGAAGGGCCGGTTTCCCCACTGTATCTCTAAACTAAATAAAACTAAACCAACATTTAAAGGCAGACAAAAATGCTGGAGAAACTCAGCGGATGAGGCAGCATCTATGGAGAGAAGGAAATAGGCAACGTTTCGGCCCGAAACGTTGCCTATTTCCTTTGCCCCATAGATGCTGCCTCACCTGCTGAGTTTCTACAGCATTTTTGTCTACCTTCGATTTTCCAGCATCTGCAGTTCCTTCTTAAACAACATTTAAAGGCAAAGCTTTTACCTCCTTCATTTGAGATAAAGTTTGGGATTTGGTTCTCAACTGAAAATAACGTTGAGTGAAGGCTGGCGTTTGGATAACTGAATTGCAACAGATAGATATTTCATTATAAATGATGTCATTCAGCAACATAGTGGCTTCCCATCTGAATAACTTTGCCGACATGTAATTTGCACCTAGATTCTTGTGGCTCTGGTCTCCAGCAATCACTCCAGGTTTATTTTTATTTATTTTAAAACATCTATTATAGATAATAAATTGAATTAACCAGTGAAGCCTGTCTGGAGTAAGCTGGGCTATTTTCAATGTTAATTTCTTTTTAAGATGATACCGTTGTTGCGAAGCAGTCTGAAAGCTCAACGTTATTACTGGTATTAAGTGTGAGTGAATGCATTACACAATGAGTGAATGCATTAGACAGCAACCTGGCTGCTCAACACCCGGCTTGAGATCTAACTATTCCTTTGGTTAATTTATGTTTCATTCGCAAGAAGAAGAAGACATTGATGTGGCATTCGTCTGATTGCAGCTTTAACTAATGTTAAGTCATTTCAAATAACAATCGCATTAAAATCAGTTAGAGTGAATTCTACATTATTAAGTCAATTCACGAAGCAGTAATCAGCCCACCCTTCCAATTATAATTCTTGGACTACAGGACAACATGTCCATTGTTTTTTTTTTCATTGTTCACATCACAAGAAATAAAAAATTGCACATCACAGGATGCGCAGGAAGGAACTGCAGATGCTGGTTTACTCCGAGGATAGACACAAAATGCTGGGGTAACTCAGCGGGATAGGCAGCATCCTGGATAGAAGGAATGGGTGACGTTTCGGGTTGAGACCCTTCTTCAGACTGAGATGCATACAAAGATAAAAATGTAATCAAGGGGATAGTCAGGCTGGTCGGAGAACTCGGATGGGGGAGGGATGGAGAGAGAGGGAAAGCAAGGGTTACTTGAAGTTAGAGAAGTCAATATTGCTGGGGTGTAAACTGCCCAATCAAAATATGAGGTGCTGTTCCTCCAATTTGCACTGGGCTTCACTCTGTCAATGGAGGAGGCCCAGGACAGAAAGTTCAGTGTGGGAATGGGAGGGGGAGTAAAGTGTTTAGCAACTGGCAGATCAGGTAGGTTTAGGTGGACTGAGCGGACTTTGTATGTTTCGTTGTCACCTTCCCCCAGCTAACAATGATCTAGTCTACATTTTCCTTGAGCTTCGTCCCCTTTGATGTCTTGATTTCACACCTTACCTTCTTTATCTCTCTGTCTCCCTCTCCCTTGACTTTCAGTCTGAAGAAGGGTCTCGACCTGAAACGTCACCCATTCCTTCTACCCAGAGATGCAGCCTGACCCCCTGAGTTACTCTGGCATTCTGTGTCTATCACACATCTCTGAATCTTTTCCTCGTAAACCATACTCATTCAGCCCAATCAAAAGCAGATTAGTGTGTTATTATATAAACAGGATCACTCCCTATTGTGAGTAATACCATTAATGGAAAATTAGATACACTTTTAACAACATTCATTTAGTTTAGTTGCAGGAAATAATCTGCCGACTACAATATTTTTTATTGTTATGTGCAGTTTAAGATGACAGCCGGATTAATGCCAAGATCATGGAATATGTTTTGGAATGATACTCTAAATGACTTAGTTGGATGAAGCCGATATAATCTTAATGTGTTGCACAATTTAACATGAACAAAATGCTTTTCCAAATTTCATTAGCCTGCCAAATTTTAAACGTTCAGACAGATTTCTGGATCTGGGAAAAGGGAAGAAAATCAAACTGCAAGAAAGTCAAAGATAGACGCAAAAGGCTGGAATAACTCAGGCAGGCAGTAACTCAGCTCAGGCAGGCGGGTCAGGCAGCATCTCTGGAGAAAAGGGACGTTTCAGGTCAAGACCCTTCTTCAGACTGAGAGTCAGGGGAGAGGAAAATAAAAGATATTGAAGGTACATAGAACAAAATACTGGGAAATATATGCAAAAAGCTACGGTGATCAAGGAAAGTGGAGCCCACAATGGCCCATTGTTGGCTGTGGAGAAGGTGATAACCAACGATTCAAACAGTGAATCTCTGCAGGACGAAAGTGAAACTCAGCAGATCGACAGTGAAACTAGTACGACGACTAGGGTGAGGGAGCATTAGCTTGAAATAGAGTGTCATTTTATGATATCTGAAAGTTATGACTTGCTTACATAATGTTAAGTGAATAAAGATATGCTTAGAAATTCAATCACTGTTTATTTCAATGTACCTAAACAGAAAATTGATGCGTTGGAAAGTGCGGTGTGAATCATAAGGGGTGGGAATTGATAAGCTTTGGCTTCTTCCTGCTCCTTTTCGGACACATACAATTTCATTTATTTATAAATACTGTTTAGGACACTTTATAAATATTCTTGTTTTGTTTTTTGTATGCTGCTTCACACTTGCTTTTTATTATTTTGTTCTGTTCGAAATAAAGAATTAAATAAATAAATAAATAAATAGATTAAGAACCATTTCCAGGGCATTTGTAGTCATTCCTGAAATTTAACTGGCTCTTTTAAGAGGATGTTGCCAGGACGTGAGGGCTTGAGCTATAGGGAGAGGTTGGACAGGGGCTAGGACTTTATTCCTTGGAGCGCAGGAGGTTGAGGGGTGATCTTATAGAGATGTACAGAATCATGAGGGGAATAGCTAGAGTAGCCCACACAGAGTATTTTATCCAGAGTTGGGGAATCAAGAACCAGAGACTATGGGATTCAGGTGAGTGACAATAGACAATAGACAATAGGTGCAGGAGTAGGCCATTTGGCCCTTCGAGCCAGCACCACCATTCAATGTGATCATGGCTGATCATCCCCAATCAGTACCCCGTTCCTGCCTTCTCCCCATATCCCCTGACTCTGATATTTTTAAGAGCCCTATCTAGCTCTCTCTTTTGAAGCATCCAGAGAACCTGCCTCCACTGCTCTCTGAGTCAGAGAATTCCATAGACTCATCACTCTCTGTGAGAAAAAGTGTTTCCTCTTCTCCGTTCTAAATGGCTTCCTCCTTATTCGTAAACTGTGGCCCCTGGTTCTGGACTCCCCCAACATCGGGAACATGTTTCCTGCGTCTAGCATGTCCAAGCCCTTAACAATCTTATATGTTTCAATGAGATACCCTCTCATCCTTCTAAACTCCAGAGTGTACAAGCCCAGCTGCTCCATTCTCTCAGCACATGACAGTCCCGCCATCCCGGGAATTAACCTTGTGAACCTACGCTGCACTCCCACAATAGCAAGAATGTCCTTCCTCAAATTAGTGGACCAAAACTGCACACAATACTCCAGGTTTGGTCTCACTAGTGCTCTGTACTACTGCAGAAGGACCTCTTTGCTCCTTTATTCGATTCCTCTTGTTATAAAGGCCAACATGCCATTCACTTTCTTCACTGCCTGCTGTACCTGCATGCTTACTTTCATAGAGTGGGGAAAGATTTGATAGGAACCTGAGTGGCAACGCCGTCACACAGAGGGTGATAGGTGTATGGGACGATTTGCTAAAGGAGGTAGTTGAGGCAGGGACAATAACAAAATTTAAAAGACATTTGGATGGGTACATGGATAGGAAAGGTTTAGAACAAGAATGGGCCAATCACGTGCAGGTGGGACTTGTGTAGATGGGACATGTTGGTCAGTGTGGGCAAGTTGGCCGAATGACCTGTTTCCACTGTATGACTATGATTTTATTGTATGACTTTATGACTTTATTGGGCTTTTTCACTCTGGAGTTTAGAAGGATGAGAGGGGATCTTATTGAAACATATAAGATTATTAAGGGTTTGGACATGCTAGAGGCATGAAACATGTTCCCGATGTTGGGGGAGTCCAGAACCAGGGGTCACAGTTTAAGAATAAGGGGTAAGCCATCTAGAACTGAGATGAGGAAATACTTTTTCACACAGAATTGTGAGTCTGTGGAATACTCTGCCTCAGAGGGCGGTGGAGGCTAGTTCTCTGGGTACTTTCAAGAGAGAGCTAGATAGGGTTCTTAAAGATAGTGGAGTCAAGGGGATATGGGGAGAAGGCAGGAACGGGGTACTGATTGTGGATAATCAGCCATGATCACATTGAATGGCTGATTCAATGTGATCCAGTTGCGCACAGTGTAGAGATAAACGCTAAATGGAATAACAAGAATAATATTTAGGGCAAGATAAAGCTCTGTCCCTGAATATGGAGGTGCGCATTTTCACACTTCCATACATTTTGCCTGATGGGAGAGGGGAGAAGAGGGAGTGACCAGGGGGCGACTCGTCCTTGATTATGCTGCTGGCCTTGCCGAGGCCTCGTAAGGCGTAGACAGAGTAAATGGAAGGGAGACAAAAATGCTGGAGAAACTCAGCGGGTGCGGCAGCATCTATGGAGCGAGGGAAATAGGCAAAGTTTCGGGTCGAGACCCCTTTTCAGAGGTTGGTTTGGGTGATGGTCTGGGTTGCGTTCAAGCCGCTGGAGTCTAGCAGATTAACTAGGTCTGCGATGCTTACACTGCCATGCTTTTCTGATGTCTCCCTTTCCTAGTTGCCTCGACAAAAAGTGCGTTAAAAAAAGAACTTGACAGTTTTATGTGTTCTAAAAAAAAAACAGATGCATTATGTAGTGCAAATTACATCATGGGTTTGTCTTACATGGCAATCTGAAGTAGGCTGCAAGTATTTAGCTGTTGAAGTGTTAAACTGCCTTGCAGATATTTTAGTCCCGTGGGAAAAGAAGTATCTAATTGATACAGTGGATACTGAAATCTCTCCCACTCTCGATAATACGGTGTCTACAGCCCTGTTTTTGCTTGTGAAGGTGTGAAATTTTGGTTTGACCTTTCAGTACGTACCTGATTTGACAAGAAAACATGCAGTTGAAGAAGATTCAATCACCAAACAGTTTCCTCAAAATATCTATAGCTGAGGCAGAACAAGCAGATTGAAGAGGCTAACACTATGGGCGCAGCTGAAAGCACTTAAATTCAGGCTCCAGGATAATCAGCATATTGCTTCAAGGTGCTTTCAGACATGCACTTTTATTTTGTGGTAGCAGTTTATTTGGGGATCATTGGGTTAACGTATGAGTGTTTGACGGCTCTGGGCCTGTATTCGCTGGAGTTTTGAAGGAAGAGAGGGCCTCATTGAAACTTACGGAATAATGAAAGGCCTCAGAATGATTGTGGAGAGGATGTTTCCACTGGTGGGAGAGTCTAGGATGAGAGTGCACAGCCTCAGAATAAAAGGCCCTAACTTTAGAATGGAGATGAGGTGGAGCTACTTTAGTCAGAGGGTGATGAATCTGTGGAATTCATCACCACAGACGGCTGCGGAGGACAACTCAATGGACATTTTTAAATTGGAGATTGATAGGTTCTTGACTAGTAAGGGCATCAAAGGTGACTGGAAGAAGGCAGGAAAATGGGGTTGAGAGGGAAAAATAGATCAGCCATGATCGAATGATGGAGCAGACTCGATGGGCCGAAGTTCTGCTCCTGTGTCTTGTGAATTTATAATCTTATTTCAGTAAAGCAGTTTCAGTTCATTTAGTTTATTGTCACGTGTGCCGAGGTACAGTGAAAAACCTTTGTTGCATGCTAACCAGTCAGCAGAAAGACTCGTATTAAATCTTTTCCACTTCACCTTAAACGTATGTCCTCTGGTTCACAAGTGTTAACAAATTCCAGTAAACCCACATCTAGAGAAACAGTGAGGAAACAGGCCCTTCGGCCCACCGAGTCCACGCCGACCAGCGATCTCCGCACACTAACACTATCCTACACACACTACGGACAATTTTACATTTATACCAAGCCAATTAACCTACAAACCTGTATGCCTTTGGAGTGTGGGAGGAAACCAATCTTGGAGAAACCCACGCGGGCATGGGGAGAACGTACAAACTCCATACAGACAGCACACAGAGTCGGGATGCAGGCCCATACAAAGCTTTTCACAAAAATTTTATGTGAAATAATGTGCGCGCAGCGCACATCACGAGCGTGAAGCACCTCGCGGCCGGGGTACAGGGCCTGCTTAAGGGCCTTGGAAGCTCTGGGTTTTAGATGCTCTCTAGTGCATTCTGAGCCTTATCTTGGAGCATTTTTGCACCAAATGTATCACCAATATTTCAGAAATAATTTTGTTGAGTAATGTGGGTGGAATGGGACGATTGGAGTCATTGCTGTATACATTTTTTAATATCAAGAATTGAAGTTGTCCTTGTTTTAATAATCAAGTTGTACTGTTGTAAAATGTTATGTAAAATGTTATAAAGGAGTATGCAAGAACTGCAAATAAAATACGGTAAGTTTTTGCAGTAAAGAAAACCTTTTTTTAGAAAATGTTTTGTGTGTTGATTTGATTGCCTGTTACTGTTAGACTGTGTTAGTGTGTGCAGTGCACCTTTAATTGTCCTCCTGACCTAACAACTTCACATCACATCAACTTCAACATGGAATAGTGATGTGAATACAACAATTAGTTTGACTTCAATTTCCATCATGAAAATTGAAGTCAAACTAAATGGTGCATTTACATTACTATGATTGCTTTCAAACTAACCTATTTTACTGTCACACTATTATACCAAATTCTAGTTCCATGATGACTCAAACAAGATCACAAATCACATTTTGAATTCTCAAACACAATGTGATTGTGAATAATTGCAGAGCTGCCAAGTTTCACCGAGCATTTCCGTATTTTGATGGCTGAAAATCAGTATTTTGTTGGGGAAATCGGTATTTCTCACATAAATGCAATAGAACGTACTACACGAAACTGGATTTGTGAAAAACAGTATTTTGCATGCAACCTCATGTATTCTAAAATATCAGTATAGAATACTGAAAATCAGTACTACTGAATTGTGAAACCATTTTTGAAATGTGAATTTATACTTCTTGGTTTTGATTCAATCTCTATAATTATAAAACTGATTGTGTGTGTGTATGTGTGTGTGTGTGTGTGTGTGTGTGTGTGTGTGCGTGTGTGTGTGTGTGTGCGTGTGTGTGTGTGTGTGTGTGTGTGTGTGTGTGTGTGTGTGTGTGTGTGTGTGTGTGTGTGTGTGTGTGTGTGTGTGTGTGTGTGTGTGCGTGTGTAAAAACGACAAGCTAACAGTAAAACTTACATATTCCGGTAGAGATTTATCCCTTGGACTCCGAAATCATCTGAACTGAAAAGTTAATGCATTATTTCTCATGGTGTTAATCAAAATGATCACAAATCTTAAATAACTTTGAATCTAAACGAGATGGTCTCGCTGATGACGTCGCAATGGGTCTGCTGCGCGCGGCCTGTGCTATGTTTCGGGCGCTGTGAGTGACATCACCCCCCTTTGGTGCCATCCTCCCAGCCCACTCGCTGTCTGCCCCGCCCGGCCAGTGCCCGCCCCGCCCGCTCAGCATCCACCCTGCCCGCTCAGCATCCACCCCGCTCATTGAGTTCAAGTCTGCCCTCTCCCTCTCCCCTCCCCTCTATTCCCCCTCCCCTCTCTCCCCCACCCTCTCTCACCCTCTTTCCACCCCCACTCTCTCTCTCCCCCCCCTCTACTCCCCCCTCTCCCTCTCCCCCCCTCCTCTCCTCTCCCCTCTCCCCTCTCCTCCCTCCTCCTCCCCCCTCTCTCTCTCTCCCCCTCTCTCTCTCTCTCTCTCTCTCCCCCTCTCTCTCTCCCCCTCTCCGCCCCTCCCTCCCCTCTGTCTCTGCCCCTCTATCTCTGTCTTTGCCCCTCTCTCTCTCTGTCTCTGCCCCCTCTCTCTCTGCCCTCTCTCTCTACCCCCCCTCCCTCTCTAGATGCGCTTGCGAGTTGGGGGCTATGCATCAGTGAATAGGGCGGGGATGGGGTAAAAGTAGCCAACAAATAATATTAATATAATATTAAGGGGGGTGGTTAGTGTGTGTGTGGGGGGGGGGGGGTGGTTAGTGTGTGTGTGACGCTGCCCCCCCCCCACCCCCCACAGACCGCTCCCCCCACCTCCTGCACCGATTGTCTATTGTCTATTGTCTATTGAATGGTGTCCATTATTGCTGATTGTCCACTATAACCGGAGGCCTGGATCGCCTCAGCGCAGATGGAGAGCAAGGAGGGAAGAGACAAGGGCTTTGGGACTTTTGCCTTCCATCACAGTGAGGAGGTGCCTGTGGACTCACTGTGGTGGATGTTAAACTGTGTTGAGTGTGTGTTTTGTTATTTATTCTATGTTATGACTGCAGGCTAAACCATTTCATTGTACTGAAAAGTGTAACGACAATAAAATTGAATCTGAATAACCGAGTGTAATATAAGGCATTTCATGTGTAGAAACCCAACAATAAAATTTAAGGGGAGCAAGAACTGTACTGCCAGAGGCCTCTTTTCTTCAGCTGAAACACTAAAGCATCATTAGGATGGCACAGTGGGGCAGAAGTAGAGTTGTTGCCTTACAGCGCCAGAGGCCTGAGTTCCATCCTAACTGTGGGTGCATGACAATCGTGAACAACGTGAATAACCATTAGTGCAGATAAAGTCCAATAAACTCTAACCAAAGATAGTCCGAGGGTCTCCAATGAGGTAGATAGTGGCTCAGGACTGCGCTCTAGTCGTGGTAGGATGGTTCAGTCGCCTGATGACAGCTTCATCTCCCTACTGAGATCGAGGTAATTTGATGCAATTGACTGTGAAGTTGTTTAACACAATGATGAGTAATTGAACACGGGGTAAATTCAGTTAATCCTGCACCATTCAAAGTATTGATGCATGAAGCTCATTTACATTCTCATGACAAAATGGTGTTAGATCAGGATCATGTCGTAATGATGGGTCAGCAATACTGCACAGATTGCAGAATGTGGATTGCATTTCCGATCTCAGCAGCAGTGTTCAGGATAGACATTTACACCTCATAGTGAAGGAGTCTCTTAGTTCATAAGTTCAAAAGTTCATAAATCCTAGGAGCAGAATTAGGCCATTCCACCCATCGAGTGTACTGTGCCATTCAATCATGGCTGATCTAACTTTTCCTCTCAACCCCATTCTCCTGCCTTCTCCCCATGACCCCTCACACCCGTACGAATCAAGAATCTCTGATCTCCGTCTTAAAAATGTCCTTTGACGGCATCCACAGCCTTCTGTGGTGATGAATTCCACAGATTCACCACCCTCTGACTAAAGAGATTCCTCCTCGTCTCCTTTCTAAAGGTACGCTCTTTTATTCTGAGGCTATGACCTCTGGTCCCAGACTATCCCGCTTGTAGAAACGTCCTCTCCACATCCTCTACTTAGTGTGAGTATATAAAGTGGACAACAGGACAATCCAGGAGAAAGAGACTTCTCCTGTCCAGTTGTCTAGAGATGACATGGAGTCCAAATGAGAGAAGGATGATAAAAAGGATGCCCATAACCCCTGGCACCCGTACTAACCAAGAATCAAGGGTGATGGTGGAAGATGTTTACCGGACTGGAGGCCTGCAGCTAATTGGTGTGCTCAGGAATCAGTGCTGGGCCCATTGCTGTTTATGGTTTATATCAACGATTTGGTTGAGAATGTAGAAGCGTGATTAGTAAATATGCAGGTGACAATGACATTGAAGTGGGTAGATAGCAAAGATGGTTATCAAAAATAAAAGCTGGATCACGGTCAGTTGTACAAGTGGGCTGAGGAAGGGTAAATTGAACATAATGCAGATAAGTATAAGGTATTACATTTTGTTAAATCAAACCAGGGCAAGAACTTCACAGTGAATGGCAACGCCCTGAGGACTGTTGTAGAGCAGAGGGATATAGGAGTGCAGGTACATAGTTCCCTGAAAGTGGCATCACAGGTAGGTAGGGTGAGCAAGAATGCTCTCAGTACATTGGCTTTCACACTTCCATTGAATTCCATATCTCTGGACTCCCTCTCCCCTGACTCTCACTTTGAAGAAGGGTCTCAACCCAAAACGTCACCCATTCCTTCCCTTCAGAGATGCTGCCTGTCTCGCTGAGTTACTCCTGCCTTTTGTGTCTAACTTTGGCTTTCATTAGTCTGGGTACTGAGCACACAGTAATTATGAGTGTCTTGTGAGCATGAACTGGAATGGTACAATAGTGGTAGGATGAGAGATGCTGCCAGCAATTAACCATATAACCATATAACAATTACAGCACGGAAACAGGCCCTCTCGGCCCTTCCAGTCCGTGCCGACCATTTGTATTACCATTGCATAAATGGTAATCCTACTTTTATATTTCATCCAATTTTTAATATTGATTAATGTTCCTGTAGTTCAGAGAGGAATGGCCCATTGATGTCAAAGTATTGCATTAGGCCTTGTTGAATGTAGCAAAATGGAAATCCATTGGCTCTTCACTTTTATGTTAGGTGACAGGGTCATTAGGAAGTTAGTCCTCAGATGGAGCTCTAGTTCCAGGAAACAAAATAACCCAGACATTATATCTCAATGAAGAGCTTGGCTTCATAGTTTCAATTTTACTGGAGCAACAGAGGAGTTGTTGAACGATCATGCAGCATCTCTGGAGGGAAATGAACGGGGAAGATTTTGGGTCGGGATCCTTCTTCAGACTGATAGATAATAGGTTGAACATGATGACGCCGCCATTTGGACTCACTCAAAGTCCAAAGTCCTGTTGGCTCGCACGCTTGATGTACTGGAGCGGTTTCCGCCAACTGATGTCCCTCTCCTCTCCTAGACTGGCCATCTTTGTGACCCTGGGGCACCTCCTGCAGCCAACCTTGAAGCCGTTGGAGACATTACCCCGCTTCACCCTCCTACCGGTCCTTGCTCCTCGCGTCTGACGTTTCCTGCTCCCTCCCGGTTATGCTGTCTGACGAGCCTTCGGGCGGGTTCCCAGTCCCGCCGACCAACGAGCCTTCGGGCGGACCCTGATGAGCAAAAGTGCGGTTCCAATTAGCCTTTGTCCGGTTCCAATTAGTTTTGGTATAAGTTCCAATTAGCCTTTGGCCAAGTTCCCAGTCCCATTGACCCATCGACGGGCTTTTGGGGCTGGGTCCCTGACGAGTTTTCAATCTGGTCCCACGACTGATGAGCTTTCCGGGCCGGCACTACGCCGCATTCGGGAATGCCTCTGCCATGCACGCTGCACATGCACCATCTCTCTCCACAGTGATCATATGCTGCCTGATCATAGAAACATAGAAACATAGAAAATAGGTGCAGGAGCTGCACATTCGGCCCTTTGAGCCAGCACTGCCATTCATTGTGATCATAGAAACATAGAAACATAGAAATTAGGTGCAGGAGCAGGCCATTCGGCCCTTCGAGCCTGCACCGCCATTCAATATGATCATGGCTGATCATCCAACTCAATATGTTGTACCTGTCTTCTCTCCATACCTTCTGATCCCTTCAGCCACAAGGGCCACATCCAACTCCCTCCTAAATATGGCCAACGAACTGGCCTCAACTACCTTCTGTGGCAGAGAATTCCACAGATTCACCACTCTCTGTGTGAAAAACGATTTTCTCATCTCGGTCCTAAAAGACTTCCCCCTTATCCTTAAACTGTGACCCCTTGTCCTGGACTTCCCCAACATCGGGAACAATCTTCCTGCATCTAGCCTGTCCAACCCCTTAAGAATTTTGTAAGTCTCTTAACCACTCAATCTTCTAAATTCCAGCGAGTACAAGCCAAGTCTATCCAGTCTTTCTTCATATGGAAGTCGTGCCATCCCTGGAATCAGTCTGGTGAACCTTCTCTGTACTCCCTTTATGGCAAGAATGTCTTTCCTCAGATTAGGAGACCAAAACTGTACACAATACTCCAGGTGTGGCCTCACCAAGACCCAATACAACTGCAGTAGAACCTCCCTGCTCTTGTACTCAAATCCTTTTGCTATGAATGCCAGCATACCATTTGCTTTCTTCACAGCCTGCTGCACCTGCATGCCTACTTTCAATGACTGGTGTACCATGACACCCAGGTCTCGTTGCATCTCCCCTTTTCCTAATCGGTCACCATTCAAATAATAGTCTACCTTCCTGTTTTTGCCACCAAAGTGGATAACCTCACATTTATCCACATTATACTGCATCAGCCATGCATTTACCCACTCACCCAGTCTATCCAAGTCATCTTGCAGTCTCCTAGCATCCTCCTCACAGCTAACACTGCCCCCCAGCTTCGTGTCATCCGCAAACTTCGAGATGTTGCATTTAATTCCCTCGTCCAAATCATTAATGTATATTGTAAATAGCTGGGGTGCCAGCACTGAGCCTTGCGGCACCCCACTAGTCACTGCCTGCCATCCTGAAAAGGACCCGTTCACTCCTACTCTTTGCTTCCTGTCTGCCAGCCAGTTCTCTATCCACATCAATACTGAACCACCAATACCGTGTGCTTTAAGTTTGTATACCAATCTCTTGTGCGGGACCTTGTCGAAAGCCTTCTGAAAGTCCAGATATAACACATCCACTGCTTCTCCCTTATCCACTCTACTAGTTACATCCTCAAAAAATTCAATAAGATTCGTCAGGCATGATTTACCCTTCGTAAATCCATGCTGACTTTGTCCAATGATTTCACCACTTTCCAAATGCGCTGCTATCCCATCTTTAATAATTGACTCTAGCAGTTTCCCACTACCGATGTTAGACTAACTGGTCTTAATTGTAACCCTTTTCACACGAACTCTTGCCACAGAGGGTAGTTGAAGGCCAGTTTCTCTCTTGTCTAAGGGGATCTCTACTGAGTGGATGATCAGCCTGATCATATTTTGCAGGCTCGAAGGGCTGAATGGGGGGGTTACATTAGCTACCCTCCAATCCTCAGGAACTACTCCAGAATCTAAAGAGTTTTGAAAAATTATCACTAAGCCATCTGCTATTTCTGGGGCTACTTTCTTAAGTACCCTGGGATGCAGTCTACCTGGCCCTGGGGATTTATCGGTCTTTAATCCATTCAATTTACCTAACACCACTTTCCGGCTAACCTGGATTTCACTCATTTCCTCCATCTCATTTGACCCGCGATCCCCTGCTACTTCCGGCAAATTATTTATGTCTTCCTTAGTGAAGACATAAGGGGATCGTCCCCAATCAATAACCCGTGCCTGCCTTCTCCCCATATCCCTTGATTCCACTAGCCCCTAGATCTCTATCTAACTCTCTCTTAAATCCATCCAGTGACTTGGCCTCCACTGCCCTCTGTGGCAGGGAACTCCACAAATTCACAACTCTCTGGGTGAAAAGGTTTTTTCTCACCTCAGTCTTAAATGGCCTCCCCTTTATTCTAAGACTGTGGCCCTGGTTCTGGACTCGCCCAACAATGGGAACATTTTTCCTGCACCTATCTTGTCCAGTCCTTTTATAATTTTATGTTTCTATAAGATCCCCCCTCATCCTTCTAAACTCCAGTGAATACAAGCCTAGTCTTTTCAATCTTTCCTCATATGACAATCCCGCCATCCCAGGGAACAATCTCGTGAACCTTCGCTGCACTGCCTCAATCACAAGGATGCCCTTCCTCAAATTAGGAGACCAAAACTGTACACAGTTCCATTGAGTTCCTTCGGCAGTTTGCCTTTTCTCCCGTTTCCAGCATCTGATGTTTCTTACGTCTCATGTGTACCCATTTTAACGTCCAGTTTCAGTTTTGAACTGGTCACTAGCCCAGAGGTTATCAACATATGTCACCACTGTTCTTCCATTTGCTGCCATTTTGATTGGGAGAGACAGCTAAGGTCCTTGCCAGAAACAGGCAAACACCCCAGTGTATAATGATTAATAAAAATAATGTCACGGCATGAATAAGATCATTATGTAATTTTTTTTTAGTGTTGTTGTTAGGGTTTTGCTTGAAATGTAATCTGCAACTGCCAGCTTAATGATTTGTAGATTGAAATCTGTTTTAGTTAGCTCAAACATTCCAGCTTAACATATGTTACAGCAAAATCTTCACATGGTGGCATTATTTGAAATGCTGACCCCTCCATCGATTATTTTAAGTTGAGACTTAAAACTCATCTTGACTCTCAAGCCTTTCTTGTCGTCCTCTGAGGGAGGGCTATATGTATGTATTTATGTATGTACTTTATCTATGAACCAATGTTGTATAACATTAGTGCCTCCACCAATGTAAAGCACTTTGGTCAATGAGAGTTGTTTTTTAAATGTGCTATAGAAATAAAAGTGACTTGACCTGACTTGACATGTAAAATGTTAAGTAGAAGCAAGGAACTGCAGATGCTAGTTTAACAAAAGATGCAAAATGCTGGAGTAACTCAGTGGGTCAGGCAACATCTTTAGAGAACATGTATAGGTGATATTAAGGGTCGAAAAGGGCCTGAAAATGGGTGTTGGACCAAAACATCACCTACACATGTTAGACACAAAAAGCTGGAGTATCTCAGCGGGTCAGATAGCATCTCTATAGAAAAGGAATAGGTGACGTTTTGGGTCAAGACCCTTCTTCAGACTGACAATCAGGGGAAAGAGAAACGAGAGATAAGCAAAAGAAGGGTCTCGACCCGAAATGTCACCTGTTCCTTTTCTCCAGAGATGCTGCCTGCGGTTCCTTCCTACACCTATCCATGTTATGTTGGCTTGGGAGAAGGTAAAATGATGATGGTGTAGAACTTATAAATATGCTCATCAACTATGTAGAATCTGCTGTTTCGAAATTATATAATTGGCTTATATGAAGCTTGGTTGAAATTGGAGATGTACCAAGTTAATTTGAGCAGTAGACAGAGCAAAGGGATCTCAGGCATTACAGGATGAACAAAAAATGTAAGCGGAATCAGGGGATATGGAGAGAAGGCAGGAACGGGGTACTGATTGTGGATGATCAGCCATTATCACAGTGAATGGCGGTGCTGGCTCGAAGGGCCGAATGGCCTACTCCTGCATCTATTGTCTATTGTTAGCAAGACTGTCATTTGATATCAAGATGATGAAGGATATTGGTTATCGTAATGTACGGTAAAACCTTTGGTATTACTGATATAATAAGCTATATGGAAATTGATTTTGAGGAATCATTTTCATCAGGTTTGGATCAACTAGTAAATCTTTGAATCACAAGCAACTGCAGATTCCGGTGTCTTCATATCTTAGTACACAACTGTTGAGATCACCTCCTTGTAATTATTGATCGTAGTCAGAGATTCAAAAAGTCATACAGTGTGGAAACAGACCTTTTGGCCCAACTTGCTCACACTATCCAACATGTCCTATCTACACTAGTCCCACCTGCCTGCATTTGGCCCATATCCCTCTGAACATGTCCTATCCATGTACCTGTCTAAATGCTTCTTAAATGTTGCGATAGTCCCTACTTCAACTACCTCCTCCGGCAGCTTGTTCCATACAACCACCGCCCTCTGTGTGAAAAAGGTACCCCATCAGGTTTCTATTAAATCTTTCTCCCCTCCCCTTAAATCAAAACCTCTGGTTCTCGATTCCCCTACTCTTGAAAAGAGACTCGGGTGGGTCTACCCGATCTATTCCTCATACGATTTTATACAGTGTGTAGGAAGGAACTGCAGTTGCTAGTTTATGCTGAAGATAGACACATAATGCTGGAGTGACTCAACGGGTCAGCCAGCATCTTTAGAGAAAAGCACTAGGTGACGTTTCAGGTCGGGCTGGAGCGTCACCTATTCCTGTCACTGTCAGATAGCTGTTATTCCTGATGTAATTTATTGTTGCCGATATAATGTTTATTATTTATAATCTTCAATGATTTTTTAATTTGACACAATTGTTTAGAATCCCCTTAGGAAAGTGATCAATTCCAACGGAGTGGACAACTATTTTTAATATTGTATTTAAATGCATTATTATTCTATATAATTTAATATTTAATAATTTAATATTGGTTAATATTAATAATGTAGCCACAAAATATCCAATTGATTATATTGCAAGTATTGACTATAATAAAATGTGGGGCTCATTGAATGAATAGGGACTGCTGTATTTTTTTATATTTTGAAGCACTTCATGTATTAAATATCATGAGCCAAAGGGATTAATTTTTTGTGTTGTCTGACTCTATCCAAGACAGCAAGAAATTGTGGCGAATTGTGGACACAGCCCAGACCAACACACAAACCAACCTCCCATCTATTGACTCAATTTATACCTCACGCTGCCTCGGCAAGGCCAGCAGCATAATCAAGGATGTCGCACCCTGGCCACTCCCTCTTCTCCCCTCTCCCATAGGGCAAAAGGTAAAGAAGTGTATGCACACCTCCAGATTCAGGGACATAGAAACATAGAAACATAGAAATTAGGTGCAGGAGTAGGCCATTCGGCCCTTTGAGCCTGCACCGCCATTCAATATGATCATGGCTGATCATCCAACTCAGTATCCCGTACCTGCCTTCAATCCATACCCCCTGATCCCTTTAGCCACAAGGGCCACATCTAACTCCCTCTTAAATATAGCCAACGAACTGGCCTCAGCTACTTCTGTGGCAGAGAATTCCACAGATTCACCACTCTCTGTGTGAAAAAAGATTGTCTCATCTCGGTCCTAAAAGACTTCCCCCTTATCCTTAAACTGTGACCCCTTGTCCTGTAGTTTCTTCCCAGCTGTTATTAGGCAACTGAATCACCCTACCACAAACAGAGCAGCCCTGAACTACTAATGACCTCATTGGTGACCATCAGACTATTTTTGATCGGACTTTGCTGGCTTTACCTTGCACTAAACATTATTCCCTTATCATGTAAGACACCGTAAATGACTCGATTGTAATCATGTACTGTCATTCCGCTGACTGGTAGAAAATGCAACAAAAGCTTTTCACTGTACCTCGGTACATGTGACAATAAACTGAACTCGATGACTCTGCTTCTCAATAGTTCTCCCATGACTGCGTTTGAGAGTCAAACTAAGTCTGCTGTCCTCCCTCATTTTTTATTCTACTTTCTTTATGCGCACGTTTGTTTAAAACCAGTTTGCTCCCCCACCCCTCTATCCTTTCCCTGGTTTTTGTGTTGAATAAGAATTACTCATCGGTTTTACCTGACATGTCCACTCATCTCTATTTGCAAACTTTTCCCCCCCATTGCCAACGTGTTATGTCTTGAACAAAAAGAAGCTGAGTTTTTACTCTTTTGGCAATTTTATTTGAATTCTTGAAAACCCGATTAGCCAGGGTGTGCCCACCAATCGTCCTTCTATCTAACAGAAGAAATAAATAGTGTCTGTCAAAGAGCAGTCATTAACAATAAAACGGTCCCAAATTGGACAATGGCCACAACAGGCTCAGCTGAGACTTATCGACAACATATTACTATAATCTATCTATAAGCAGTCTTCTGGGAACATCTTTTTTTTTTTAACCTTGACCAAAAGGAGTGGTATGGGAGGCTGCAACAGGACTCTGTCCCCTGCCACAGCCTTAATTGGATCAGCATATGGATGCTACTATTGGCAGTTGTCATGGTGACAAGGCCCCATATTGCAGACGCCATCGATGTGGTCTAGACTGCAGGGGGTGAGACCATCCACATCACACAGGTCAGGCGGGGACTCAAAGCTCTATTCCTGACGATGGTGCTGATGATACTTTATTGTCACTTGTAGCCAGCTGCAGAGATTTCTTTTGGTTTTTGCATTGTGAGCAATTTTGGGCACCATATCCGAATTGGGAGCAATTGTGGACACCGTATCTGTGGAATGGATGTGCCGGCCCTGGAGAGGCTTACAAAATGAACCAGGAATGAGTTGGTTAACATATGATGAGCGTTTGACAACACTAGGCCTGTACTCGTTGGAGGTTAGACGAATGAGGGGGAACCGCATTGAAACGTACCGATTAGTGAAAGGCTTGGTTGGAGTGAATGTGGAGAGGATGTTTCCACCAGTGGGAGAGTCTAGCACTACAGATCACAGCCTCAGAATTAAAGGACGTTCCTTTAGGAAGGAGATGAGGAGGAATTTCTTTAGACAGAGGGTGGCGAATGTGTGGAATTCTTTGCCGCAGACTGCTGCGGAGGCTGTCAGTGGATATTTTTAAGGCTGAGGTAGATAGATTCTTGATTAGTACAGGTATAGATTTTCGACATTTTCTGCAGTCCCTTGTATTTCTACGGAAGACTTTGTGCCTTCATTGAAAATCTTGTGCTCCATCTATATATGACTAAAACTCTCATCTTGATCACTTCCATTGTAATAAAATTAGCACAGAAACGATCCCCCATAGCGTTGCGATTTTTCGCCACCTTACTCATCATTCTCCTCTGCTGCAAGTCAAATAAGTTTTGTTCCGATCGGTGAAATAGTACAAAAGTTATGAAGGTTTTGAAGGTTCCCCCTCCCCCACAGTGCCCCTCCCCCACCCCCACCCCCCCTCCCCACATCCCCACTACCTTCGCTCCCCAACAACCACCCCTCCCCCACAACCCCACAACCCCACCCCCCACACACCCTCTCCCCCACAACACCCCTCCCTCACACCCCCCCTCCCCACCATCCCCACACCCACCCCCCCCACACCCACCACCAACACCCTCCCCCCACACCCCCTCCCACACCCCCTCCCCCGCACCCATCCTCCACAGCCACCCCCCACACCCCCCTCCCCCACCCCTCGCCCTCCCCTCCCCCCCCTCCCCTAAACCCCCCCCTCTCCACACACCCCCCTACATACTCCACACACCCCCACCCTCCCTCACACACACCCTCCCCCACACACACCCACCCTCCCTCACACACACACACCCCCCACACCTCCCCCCCACACACACCCCCCTCACCCCCCCCCCACACACACACGACCCTCCCCCTCCCCCCTTCCCCCACACAACCCCTCTCTGCCACACGCACCCCCTCGCCACACACCCACCCTCCCCCACACACCCCCCCCTCTCTCCCCCACCCCCCTCCCCCACACCCCCCTCCCCCACACACACCCCCTCTCCCACACACCCCCCTCCCCACACCCCCCCTCCCCCTCACACCCCTCCCCCACACCCCCCCGCACACAACCGCCTCCTCCCCCACACAACCCCTCCCCTACATCCCCCCCTCCCCCACACCCCCTCCTACCCCCACACTCCCCCTCTCCCCCACACCCCCCTCTCCCCCCACACACCCCTTCTCCCCCACACCCCCTCTCCCCCACACACCTCATCTTGATACTTTCCATTGTAATAAAATTAGCACAAAAACGATCCCCCATAGCGTTTACGATTTTTCGCCACCTTACTCATCATTCTCCTCTGCTGCAAGTCAAATAAGTTTTGTTCCGATCGGTGAAATAGTACAAAAGTTATGAAGGTTTTGAAGGTTCCCCCTCCCCCACACACTCTCCCCCCCCCCACCCCCCCTCCCCACATCCCCACACCTTCGCTCCCCAACACCCCCCTCCCCACATCCCCACATACACACCCTCTCCCCCACACACCCCTGCCTCACAGCCCCCACAGAACAACCCCCCCCACCACCATCCCTCCCACACCCCTCCCCCCCACACCCACCCACACCCCCCACACCCCCCTCCCCACACACACCCTCTCCCCACACACCCCCCCTAACCCACACACCCCCCTCCCCCACACACCCCTCCCCCACACCCCGCACACCCCCCCTCCCCCACACACCCCCTCCCCCCACACACCCCCTCCTCCCCACACCCCCCTCCCCCACACCCCCCTCTCCCCCACACACACCCCCCCTCTCCCCACACACCCCCTCTCCCCCACACCCCCCCTCCCCCCACACACACCCCTCTCCCCCACACACACCCCTCCCCCACACACCCCCTCTCCCCCACACACCCCCTCCCCCACACACCCCCTCTCCCCCACACACCTCCCCCACACACCCCCCTCCCCCCACACACCCCCTCCCCCACACACCCCCTCTCCCCCCACACACCCCTCCCCCACACACCCCTCTCCCCCACACACCCCCCTCCCCCCACACCCCCTCTCCCCCCACACACCCCCCTCTCCCCCACACACCCCCTCCCCCACACACACCCCCTCCCCCACACACCCCCCTCTCCCCCACACACCCCCTCCCCCACACACCCCCCTCCCCCACACACCCCCCTCCCCCCCCCACACACCCCCCTCCCCCACACACCCCCCTCCCCCCCACACACCCCCCTCCCCCCACACCCCCCCTCTCCCCCACACACCCCCTCCCCCACACACCCCCCCCCCACACACCCCCCTCCCCCACACACCCCCTCCCCCACACACCCCCCTCCCCCACACACCACACCCCCTCCCCCACACCCCCCCTCCCCACACACACCCCCCTCCCCCACACACCCCCCCTCTCCCCCACACACCCCCTCCCCCACACACCCCCTCCCCCACACACCCCCCCCTCCCCCACACACCCCCCTTCCCCCACAACACCCCTCCCCCACACGCCCCCCTCCCCCACACACCCCCTCTCCCCCACACAGCGCCAGAGACCTGGCTTTGATCCTGATCCTGGGTGCTGTCTGTATGTTGTACGTTCTCCCCATGACCTGCATGGGTATTCTCCGGGATCTCCTGTTTCCTCCCACACTCCAAATATACGTAATTGGCTTCTTATAATTGTAAATGGTCCCTAGTGTGTGTAGCATAGCGTTAGTGTGCGGAATCGCCGGTTGGCACGGGCTCAGTGGGCCAAAGGGCCTGTTTCAGCGCTATAACTCTATACTAAACCTGATAGAAAAATATAACACTATGAGAGACATAGATAGGATAGACCACCAGAACCCTAAACCCGGGGTGAAAATGTCAAGGAATAGAGGGCAGAGCTGTAAGTTGAGAGGGGCAAAGTTTAAAGGAGATGGTGGTGGGTTCCTGGAACACACTGCATGGGGTGGCGATGAAAGCAGAGATGATAATGCCTTTTAAGAGGCTTTTATGTAGGCACATGAAAATATAGGGATATGGATCATATATTGGCAGAACAGATTAGTTTACCTTGGCATCATGTGCATCATAGATGTTGTGGGCCAAAGGAACTGTTCTTTGGCTGCACTTTTTTATGTTCTGTATTCTAAAAGGCGAACGGCATTGGATGCAGAAACTATGGATGCAGAAAAAGCAGAAACTATGAGAGCAGACAGAATTCAGGTTGTGGATTTTTACGCTTATACATCAGAAGTATCGTAACCTCGAGTTAATCCGTTCCAATTACATTTGCAAACTGCTTGCTGGCTTACATAAAAAGGACATAACGTGTTGGAGTAACTCAGCGGGTTAGGCAGCATCTCTGGAGAACATGGATAGTGATGTTTCAGGTCAGGGCCCTTCTTCAGACTGATTACAGTAGGGTTAGGTGGGGGGGGGGGGGGGGGGGGGGGGTGGGGGGGGGGGGGAGGGGGGGGGGGGGGGGGGGGGGAGGAAAAGACGGCTGGGAGAAATAATCAGAAGTTAATTTTTTTCTCCAGCGACAAGGAGACTGAAGAAGGGTTTCGACACAAAACGGCACCTTTTCTTTTTCTCCAGGGATGCTGCCTGACCTGCTGAGTGATCCAGCATTTTGTGTCTATCTTCGGTATAAACCAACATCTGCAGTCCCTTCCTACCCCAGGATTATCTGGCGCTGTTGCTAGCTGCCTCCGCCCACGGTCTGGCTGTCTTTTTTTATTTTGTTATGTTTAGAGAGTGTTTTTTTTAGTTTTTTAAGGTTTTTTTCCCAGTATTTTATGTAGGGGGAAGCGGGTAGGGTAAGGGGGAAATAGTCCTTCAGTCGCATCCTGGCGAGGATGCGGCTATTATCCGAGTCGCGTCCTCACCCCTCCCCCCCTCGCGGCCTACCAGCTGGATTGGCGCGGCCTTTCCTGCCGGGATTGGACCAGAACTTCACCAGCGGCGGCGAGGCGCTGGAAACATCGCGGAGCGGGCGAGGCCTTCCTGGGATCGCCGCTTGGAGCTTAGGAGTGTTGGGCCGCTGCTCCAATGGAGCTGTGGGTGCGGAGCTCCCAACGCGGGCAGTGCTGACTTTAACATCGTGGAGTCCTGGGACCCTTTGCCGGGGGTCGCCAGTGCGAGTCTCCTCCCAGTGTGGTCTGTGGACATCGGGAGCCGCGGACTCCGGTGGAAGGTGGCCGACGAGAGGTTCCCGGCGAGAGGGCCTGAACATAGCGGCGACTACGGGCTGCTCGGGAGAGCCCGACCACGGGTGAACATTGGGGAACGTCGGCGAGGAGGTTGACTGGACTTTGGTTCCTTCCCTCACAGTGGGGAACTTTAGTGCTGCTGTAGGGATGTTTTGTGTTGTGGACTACTGTGTTCTGTGTTTTGTGTGTTTTTTTAATTTATTTTTTTGTATGACTGTAAGGGAAAAATAATTTTGTTGTCTCCTCATTGAAAACAATGACAATAAATTAAATCAAATCAAATCAAATAAAATTAGTTTACCTTTGTCACAAACCCATGTCACTCAATAAAAATAGAACATAGCAAATTTAAGGAGAACCATATATATTTCACCCTTGTCAACTAATGTACTACTGACTACAGATTTTCCCAATCATCCTGGAAGGAGTTCAGCCATTTTAACATTGAAAACCAATTGAATTCAAATTACAATAAATTGCTTCAGCATGCCAATTATCGGGCCCCATTGTGCAATTGGGAGTTTTGTTCATTAAAATCAGCATGATTGCAGATAACAAACAATATTTTAAATTACCATAAACGTAAGTGCAGGCGAGGCTTTCCTTTTGGATTTTGTGATTCACGTGTTTTTATTTTCTCTTTAAAGTTCCTAATTTCCTGCTCTATATTTACAGTTGATGTCATGCAGTGAAAATGTTGCCTTGTCCACTATAGACCTGTAATTATCCATTACTCCCCAACTATCATCTCAAACTCAACTGATCTTATTACTTGGCCCCACTCAGAGAATCTCATAGAAACATATAAAATTCTTAAGGGATTGGACAGGTTAGATGCAGGAAAATCCCCCGATGTTGGGGGAGTCCAGAACCAGGGGTCACAGTTTAAGAATAAGGGGTAAGCCATTTAGGACTGAGATGAGGAAAAACATTTTCACCCAGAGACTTGTGAATCTGTGGAATCCTCTGCCACAGAAGGAGGCCAATTCACTGGATGTTTTTAAGAGAGTTCGATTTAGCTCTTAAGGCTAAAGGAATCAATGGATATGGGGAAAAAGCAGTGCTGATTTTGGATGATCAGCCATGATCATATTGAATGGTGGTGCTGGCTCGAAAGGCTGAATGGCCTACGAGATTGATCCCTGGGATGGCGGAACTGCCATATGAGGAAAGATTGAAAAGGGCCATGGAGGGCCATAGGCTTGTATTCACTGGAGTTTAGAAGGATGAGTGGGAATCTTATAGAAACATATAAAATTATAAAAGGACTGGACAAGCTAGAAGCAGGAAAAGTGTTCCCAATGTTGGGCGAGTCCAGAACCAGGGGCCACAGTCGTAGAATAAAGGGGAGGTCATTTAAGACTGAGGTGAGAGAAAACTTTTACACCCAGAAAGTTGTGAATTTATGGAATTCCCTGCCACAGAGGGCAGTGGAGGCCAAATCACTGGATGGATTTAAGAGAGAGTAAAGGGCCTGTCCAGCAGCATGCAACTCCATGAAATGAGCGCGGCCTAACGTGGTCGCTTGAGCTGTCCGGCGTCGCGGGGGCCGGTCCCACTTCGATCGCCGGAGCCGTGCGGAATTGTGCAGAGTTCGCCCCGACATCGCGCGGGGCTCCGAAAAACTGACCATGTATAAAAATTGCGCGCGGCAACGGCTTGTCGGCTTGCAGTCGCCTCGACGCATTACACACCGCCTGGACGTCGTGCTTCCGTGACCCTCTCTGTAGGTGCATCCATGACCCTCTCTGTGTGCGGCTCCATGGCCCTCTCTGTGTCTCCCTCTCTGTCCTGGCAAACTTACTTTTCAAGTTCGCCTCACTTCCCTGCCGCATTGCGCCACTCACCCGACTTCCGCGCGGCCCCCGCTGCCAGTTTGGTTGCGCTCTTTGCATGCAGGCGCATGCTGTTGGCAATGGCCCTGTACAGGGATCACCCGACCTCCGCGCGGCCCCCGCTGCCGGTTTGGTCGCGCTCACCGCATGGAGTTGGATGCTGGTAGGACAGGCCCTTTAGATAGAGCTCTAGGGGCTAGTGGAGTCAAGAGATATGGGGAGAAGGCAGGCACGGGTTATTGATTGGGGACGATCACCCCCTGATCCCTTTAGCCACAAGGGCCACATCCAACTCCCTCTTGAATATAGCCAATGAACTGGCCTCAACGACCTTCTGTGGCAGAGAATTCCAGAGACTCACCACTCTCTGTGTAAAGAATGTTTTCCTCATCTCGGTCCTAAAGGAATTCCCCCTTATCCTTAGACTGTGACCCCTTGTTCCGGACCTCCCCAACATCGGGAACAATCTTCCTGCATCTAGCTTGTCCAACCCCTTAAGAATTTTGTAAGTTTCTATAAGATCTCCCCTCAATCTTCTAAATTCCAGTTTCCTTTATCATTGTTACTTTTTTCATATATTTCATTCATTTGTTCTATATCTCTCTACATCATTGTCTATATCTCTCGTTTCCCTCTCCCCTGACTCTCAGTCTGAAGAAAGGTCTCGACCCGAAATGTCACCCATTCCTTAATTCCAGAGATGCTGCCTGTCCCACTGAGTTACTCCAGAATTTTGTGTCTTTCTTCGGTTTAAACTAGCATCTGCAGTTCCTTCCTCCCCTATCCATGTACCTGTCTAATTGCTTCTTAAACGTTGCGATAGTACCTGCCTCAACTACCTTCTCTGGCAGCTTGTTCAATGTGTAGGAAGGAACTGCAGAAGCTGGTTTTTGCCATAGGTAGACATAAAATGCTGGAGTAACTCCAGTACAAGGTAGTGATTGTGGGAGATTTCAATTTTCCAAAAATAGACTGGGAAACACATTCTGTAAATGGGCTGGATGGTTTGGAGTTTGTAAAATGTGTGCAGGATAGTTTTTTGCAGCAGTACATAGAGGTATCGACTAGAGAAGGGGCAGTGCTGGACCTCCTGTTAGGAAATGAGGCAGGTCAGGTGACGGAGGTATGCGTTGGTGAGCACTTCGGGACCAGTGATCACAATACCATTAGTTTCAATATAATTATGGAGAGAGTCAGAACTGGACCTAGGGTAGAAATTTTTGATTGGAGAAAGGCTAACTTTGAGGGAATGCGTAAGGATTTTAAAGGAGTGAATTGGGACACTTTGTTTCATGGGAAGGATGTAGAAGAGAAATGGAGGACATTTAAAGGGGAAATTGTAAGAGTACAGAATCTTTATGTCCCTGTTAGGTTGAAAGGAAATAGTAAAAATTGGAAAGAGCCATGGTTTTCAAGGGAAATTGGACACTTGTTTCGAAAAAGAGAGATATCTACAATAATTATAGGAGGCATGGAGTAAATGAGGTGCTAGAGGAGTATAAAGAATGTAAAAAATAATCTTAAGAAAGAAATTAGGAAGGCTAAAAGAAGATATGAGGTTGCTTTGGCAAGAAAGGTGAAAGTAAATCCAAAGGGTTTCTACAGCTATATTAATAGCAAAAGGATAACGAGGGATAAAATTGGACCATTAGAGAACCAGAATGGACAGCTATCTGCAGAGCCAAAAGAGATGGGGGAGATATTGAACAATTTCTTTTCTTCGGTATTCACCAAGGAGAAGGATATTGAACTCTGTGAGTAAGGGGAAAAAAGTAGAGTAGCTATGGAAACTATGAGATTCAAAGAGGAGGAAGTACTGACACTTTTGTAAAATATAAAAGTGGATAAGTCTCCAGGTCCTGACAGGATATTCCCTAGGACATTGAGGGAAGTTAGTGTAGAAATAGCAGGAGCTATGACAGAAATATTTCAAATGTCATTAGAAACGGGAACAGTGCCGGAGGATTGGCGTACTGCGCATGTTGTTCCATTGTTTAAAAAGGGTTCAAAGAATAAACCTAGCCAATTATAGACCTATTAGTTTGACGTCAGTGGTGGGCAAATTAATGGAAAGGATACTTAGAGATAATATATATAAGCATCTGGATAAACAGGGTCTGATCAGGAACAGTCAACATGGATTTGTGCCTGGAAGGTCATGTTTGACAAACTTCTTGAATTTTTTGAAGCGGTAACTAGGGAATATTGATGAGGGTAAAGCAGTGGATGTTGTCTATATGGATTTCAGTAAGGCCTTGAACAAGGTTCCCCATGGAAGGTTGGTTAAGAAGGTTCAATCTTTGGGTGTTAATGGCGGAGTAGCAAGATGGATTCAACAGTGGCTGAATGGGAGATGTCAGAGAGTAATGGTGATGGCTGTTTGTCAGGTTGGAAGCCGGTGACCAGTGGGGTGCCTCAGGGATCTGTGTTGGGTCCACTGTTGTTTGTCATGTACATCAATGATCTGGATGATGGGGTGGAAAATTGGATAAGTAAGTATGCAGATGATACTAAGATAGGTGGTGTTGTGGATAATGAAGTAGATTTTCAAAGTCTACAGAGAGATTTGGGCCATTTGGAAAAGTGGGCTGAAAGATGGCAGATGGAGTTTAATGCTGATAAGTGTGAAGTGCTACATCTTGGCAGGACAAATCAAAATAGGACGTACATGGTAAATGGTAGGGAATTGAGGAATGCTGTGGAACAGAGGGATCTAGGAATAACTGTGCATAGTTCCCTGAAGGTGGAATCGCATGTAGATAGGGTGGTAAAGAAAGCCTTTGGTGTGCTGGCCTTTATAAATCAGAGCATTGAATATAGGAGTAGGGAAGTAATGTTAAAATTGTACAAGGCATTGGTAAGACCAATTCTGGAGTATGGTGTACAATTTTGGTCGCCTAGTTATAGGAAGGATGTCAACAAAATAGAGAGAGTACAGAGGAGATTTACTAGAATGTTGCCAGGGTTACAGCAACTCTGTTACAGAGAAAGGTTGAACAAGTTAGATCTTTATTCTTTGGAGCGCAGAAGGTTAAGGGGGGACTTGATTGAGGTCTTTAAAATGATGAAAGGGATAGACAGAGTTGACGTGGATACGTTTTTCCCATTGAGGGTAGGGAAGATTCAAACAAGAGGGCATGACATGAGAATTAAGGGACAGAGGTTTCGGGGTAACGTGAGGGGGAACTTCTTTACTCAGAGGGTGGTGGCTGTGTGGAATCAGCTTCCAGCAGAAGTGGTGGAGGCAGGATCGATTTTAACATTTAAGAGTAAAGTGGATAGGTATATGGACGTGAAGAGAATGGAGGGGTATGGTCTGAGTGCAGGTAGATGGGACTAGGGGAAAGCAAATGGTCGGCACGGACTGGAAGGGCCGAGAGGGCCTGTTTCCGTGCTGTAATTGTTATATGGTTATATGGTTATAACTCTTCTCTTTCTCTCTCTATATAATCAAAATTATTATTTAACCCCTATTCTTATTGATTAAAATCTATTCTTTTCTTTTTCTAATTTCTAAAAAAATAGAAGTTTATAAGAATTATTCGTAACATTCGTATACTTATTGAAATAAGTTGGTTGTGTATTTGAAAAGTTGTTATACCGTTGTTATGATGGATTACTTCTAATAAAAATATTATTACACAGTAACTCAGCGGGTCAGTCGGCATCTCTGAAGAATGAAGTGACGTTTCGGATTGAGACCCTTGGAATGGGCAGGCAGTTCAGGACGTGCATGTTTGTACCAGAGTCCTGAACTTCCTGATAAATGTTGACAGCTGGGTCAGGCATTGCTGGTAATTCCTTTAAACTTCCCATACTGAGTGGGGTAAATGTCTGAAGGGCAATAATCAGTTTAGTTTAGTTTATTGTCACGTGTACCTAGGTACAGTGAAAAGCTTTTGCTGTGTGCTAACCAGTCAGCGGAAAGACAATATATGATTACAATCGAGCCATCCACGGTATATATTTACATGATAAAGGGAATAACGTTTAGTCAAGATAAAGTCAAGCAAGTGAAGTCAAGGCAAGTCCAGAGTTGTTAAGAATGTTGGAATCTAACATTAAAATTAGGATTAGAATCAGGATGGGAGCGATTAGGGAAGCATTTCAAAACACATGTGACAGGCAGGATGGGCCGAGTGGCCTTCCGTGCTGTGCCATTCTCCTAATTCAGAGTCCAAACAGAATATAGACACAAATAGCTGGAGTAACTCAGCAGGTCAGGCAACAACTCCGGAGAAAAGAATAGCTGACATTTCGGGTCGAGAAAAAAACAGCCAGAGTTAAACAGGAAAAGCTAACAGCACTGCGTGTAATGCAGTTCAGTTTAGTTTATTGTCACGGTGAAAAGCTTTTGTTGCGAGCTATCTAGTCAGCAGAAAGACAACTCATGATTACAATCGACCCATTTACAGTGTATGGGTACATGATAAGTGAATAACATTTAGTGTAAGGTAGAGCCAGCAAAGTCCGATCAAGGATAGTTTGAGGTTTCACCAATGAGGCAGATAGTAGTTCAGCACTGCTCGCTGGTTGCAGTAGGATGATTCAATTGCCTGATAACAGCTGGGAAGAATCTGTCCCTGAATCGAGAAGTGTGCTTTTTTTCACACTCCTGTACCTTTCGCCTGATGGGGGAGGGGATAACATTGTTACATGGATTGTATTTTTTGAACATATTGGGTTTGTTTTCGTTGATGCAGCCGAGTCTCGGTCTTTCTCTCTGCACCAATGCCGTAATCGACAGGAACCGAAGCTGAAAACTCCCCATCTGGTTAACTGCAACAAGTGTGGCCGTAAGCTGATGCTGCTTTCAAAAGCCATTGATCTAAAACTCTGCCTGCATTCAAAACAGGAGATGGTGGGGAATTAGAGGAAAGACAGGCAGATGCTGACTAGTAGTCCTTCCCATGGCTTAGCAAGCTTACAGTTCTATCTGCTTTACTTTGCTGGGAGCACTGTCTGTCTCATAGATATTGTTTTATTGTGATGAACTGGTCTCTCCCATTCCCCGAAGGCTTTCTGACTAGCTCGGCATGGTAAATATTGACACCTGTAAACCAAACTGGCTATATTCATTGGCGGACTCCCATCCTCCCATCTGTTGCCTGAACTGTTGTAAGCAAAGCATCCATGGGTTCTCGATCTCTTTTCATTGCAAGCGATGGAAACCGCGGCCCAGAGCTAATCTCAGAACCGAATGGCTGTACAGAGATCCGCAGAGACTGAAGAGAAACACAGGCTCATGTGTGCCCCACTGGCCTGTTTTGACCACTCCTTTCTGTAGTTAACACATGCCTGGGTAATCTGCTTAGTTGCCAAGAGGAGCTTTCTTCCCTTTCCCCATGAGATCATACTGAGATCACGATCAGAGTCCAAATGCGTTCTCGTCTGATTCCATTGTCCCCAAGAGTGGGATTAATAACTAATTATGTCGGGTCATTCATCCAGATGGCCTCTCAGATGTCCCATTGTCTTTATCTGACCTTCCAGATGGCCCTTTGACCTCGAGGTTTATCTCCACGGCAACGCGAAGCTTCAGTTGCCTTGTCGGGACTGTGAAAAAATGGGCAAAAGGGAGGAGAGCTAATCTGTACATACTTTGTATTCAGCTCCCATCTCATGCCTGTTAAATCCCATGAATGGATAGAAATGCTTTCTAATCCCAGCTGAGTGATGACCACGGTCATGATTCTGTAATACACGCTATGCTTTTGAAATCAGCAGATGGCTTTCTACATGGAAACATGAGTTTAATTCAGAGAACATCAATAACCATAATTTGATCTTTTTATGCATTGATGTCAACAAAAGGCTAATAGAATGGAATTACAAAATATTACTGTGCAAGGAATACTATTCAGAGTATTACGGGTGATGAAGCATCCCTTTCTTGGTGGTCTGCATAGGCCATTTGCAAAACCACTAAAAATATGCCCACACACCACAGACCCTCAGCAACTCCTTTTATGATCTCGGTGTCCTGGTTTAAAATGTTGAACCCTGCACATCAGCAGGTAAAGCAGTATCGTGGCTATCTCCCAAACATAATTTCCTTTTTAAAAACTGTACATTTTTTGCAGAGCAGGCAGCGTGAGTGGAATTTGTAACAAGGGATCAGCGGGGAAACAGAAGTGTACAAACTCAAAGTGACCTGAATTGATGCACTTTATGTTTATTCACCACAGCTCCTCGCTGGCTCATTTCGGATCAGTCCGGGCATTGGCTGCAACCGTAACTTTCAAAGCTCAAAGTGTGAACCATCGCGCACCAGACTTGCGTTTCTTCCGAATCTAACGAGAGAGCTGGGGTCACCGTGTCTGCAGCTGGAGCTACTGTAAGGGAGCAGATGGATTACTTATCGGCCTTGACCTCCAATTTATTTTGGAATGCGTCGTGATGGATTTTCTCCTCCTGCCTTTCCCTAGTCACTAGCCAGGCCTGGCGCGCTCCGAATGCGGTGCACTTTACCAGCGAGAACCGTGCCAGGGTTTGGTCCAGGTTTACGTGGGTGTGGGCCTTACCTCCGACCTTTAGTTACACCGAGGGCGGCAGGGTGATGCAGAAGTAGAGTTGGTGCCTCACAGCGCCAGAGGCTCGGGTTCGATCCAGACTATGGGTGCTGTCTGTACGGAGTATGTCCGTTCTCCCCGTGACCCGCGTGGGTTTTCTCCGAAACTTCCGTTTCCTCTCACACTACAAAGAAGTAGAATTTTAGGTTAATTGGCTTAGTATAAAAATTAAATAATTATCCCTAGTGTAGGATAGTGTTGAAGTTCGGGGATCGCTGGTCAGTGCGGACTTGGTAGGCCGAAGGACCTGTTTCACACTGTATCTCTACAACTAAAAAGTAAAAAAACACTAAAAGCTAAAAAGCTTTATTTAATCGACAGCTCTTGGGCATTGCTGGCACAGCCACGTGGCCTCGAAGTGGGATCCGCGAACCTTTGCAGATACTATCCTACACTATCGAATAGTGTAAGGCCTGGATAGAGTGGATGTGGGGAGGATGTTTCCATTAGTGGGAGAATCTAGAACCAGAGGTCAAAGCCTCAAAATTAAAGGACTTTCCTTTAGGAAGGAGATGAGGAGGAATTTCTTTAGTCAGAGGGTGGTGAATCTGTGGAATTCTTTGCACAGAAGGCTGTGGAGGCCAAGTCAATTGATATTTTTAAGGCATGGATAGATGGATTATTGATTAGTAGGGGTGTCGGAGGTTATGGGGAGAAGGCAGGAGAATGGGGGGAGAAGGGAGAGATAGATCAGCCATAATTGAAAGTAGACTTGATGGGCTGAATGGCCTAATTCTGCTCCTATCACTTATGAATTTAGGAACTATTGCAAAATTTAAGAAACATTTAGACAGGTACATGGATAGGACAGGTTTTATGTTTTGGGCCAAACACAGGCAGATGGGACTAGGGTAGATGGGACATGTTGGTCGTTGTGGACAAGTTGGGTCGAAGGACCGGTTTTCACACTGTATTACTCTATGACTGGCCTGAACTGCTAACCCTTTGTCATATTCTGCTTGGGTACCTCACAACCTAATGTTATGAATATTGAATTCTCCAATTTTAGGTAACTAACCCAAAAAAACACTTCACCCCTTCCCCCACCTCCCTTCCCTGTGCCTCACCTAGATACGCACCCATTTTCCCCTATCCCCTTCCCTCATCCTCATCCACTTTCACCTATATTCCTGATTCTTACAGGTATTAAAAGTAATGGTGAGCAGGCAGGAGAGTGGGGTTGAGAGGGAATGATCAGCCATGATTAAATGGCAGAGTAGACTCGGTGGGCTGAATGGCCTACTTCAGCTTATACGAGTCATGATTTTGTGAACATATACTTTCCCCTGCCTCCTTCCTGTTTTCCACCTCTTCTCTCCTTATCTGACACTTCTTGTCTTTTCAATTCTGACCTTTGTCCAACTATCTGCCAGCCCGCCCCCCCTCCCCCCCCCCCCCCCCCACCCTCATCTGTATCCATCTATTGAGAGGAAAAGATAGATCTGCCATGGTTGAATGGCGGAGTAGACTTGATGGGCCGAATTCTGCTCCAAGAACATGAACTAATCATATTTATGGCTGTACAGGTGTGACATACAGGCCAGATGTTCATAAGTTCATATGTTCTAGGAACAGTATTAGTCCCTCTCAACCCCATTCTCCTGCCTTCATCCCATAACCCCTGACATCCTTACTAATCAAGAATCTGTCAATGTCCGCCTTAGAAATATCCATTGACTTGGCCTCCACAGACGTCTGTGGCAATGAACTGCACACTCACCACCCTCTGTTTAAAGGAATTCCTTCTGATCTCCATTTTAAGGGAACAACCTTTTATTCTGAGGCTATGGCCTCTCGTTCTACACTATCCCACTAGTGGAAACATTCTCTCCACAGAAACTGGGAAAGAAGTTGCACATCTATAGCATTTTCAATATTATTATTATTTTCATCATAGAATCATAGAATATAGAAAATAGGTGCAGGAGTAGGCCATTTGGCCCTTCGAGCCTGCACCGCCATTCAATATGATCATGGCTGATCATCCAACTCAGTATCCTGTACCTGCCTTCTCTCCATACCTCCTGATCCCTTTAGCCACAAGGGCCACATCTAACTCCCTCTTGAATATAGCCAATGAACTGGCTTCAACTACCTTCCGTGGCAGAGAATTCCACAGACTCACCACTCTCTGTGTGAAAAAAGATCTTCTCATCTCGGTCCTAAAAGACTTCCCCCTGATCCTTAAAAATTATTTTTTAATAAGAGTTCACAAATAGAATAGAAATAAAATGTCTGGACTTGACCCTGGAGGCCTGGACCACTGGTTCTGAGATAAGAGTTCAAATCCCACCAGAGCAGCTGGGGAACTTAAATTCAAACAAATGAATAAATCTGAAATTAAAAGACGGCTATCAATCATGGGGACTGTGAAATTGTGCAGATGATCCAGGTTTACTAATGACCTACGGGGAAGGAGATTAGCTCCCCTCTTTTGCTCTGACCCCACATACAAACCCTATTGGGGTTGACACACCAATCCAGGTGCATTCATGAGGGAACAGGCATCACCGGGAGCTGTGCCTATCCGACAGGCGACCACAGGTGGTGCAGCGGTGGAGTTGCTGCCTCACAGCGCCAGAGACCCAGCTTTGAACCTGACCTCGGGTGCTGCCTGTGTGGAGGGTGGTGAATCTGTGGAATTCTGTGCCACGGAAGGCTGTGGAGGCCAAGTCAGTGGATATTTCTAAGGCAGAGATTGATCGATTCTTGAATAGTACGGGTGTCAGAGGTTATGGGGAGAAGGCAGGAGAATGGCGTTAGGAGTGGGAGATAGATTGGCCATGATTGAATGGCGGAGTAGACCTGATGGGCCAAATGGCCTAATTCTACTCCTTTCGCTTAAGACTTTCTTATGAGTTTGCATACTCTTCCTGTCACTGCGTGGGTTGCCTTCAGGTTCTGTGGTTTGGTTTAGTTTAGTTTAGAGATGCAGCGCGGAAACAGGCCCTTCCACCGAGTCTGCGGCGACAAGCAATCCCCACACACTAACACTATCAAACACACACCGGGGACAATTTTTTACAGTTACACAAAGCCAATCAACCTACATACCTGTACATCTTTGGAGTGTAGGAGGAAATCGAAGATCTCACTGAAAACCCACGCGGTGACGGGGATAACGTACAAACTCCGTACAGCAGCGCCCGTAGTCGGCACGGAACCCGGGTCACCGGCGCTGCAAGAGCTGTGAGGCAGCAACTTTACCGCTGTGTCTCAGTGGCCGCCCTGTTTGTAGGTTAAGCCGCCTCTGTAAATCGCCCCTACTGTGTTGGGACAGATGTGATCGTGGGATAACGTAAAACTCGTGTAAATGGGTGACCAATGGTCAGCGTGGACTCGGTGGGACGACGTGGCTGCTTCCGCGCTGTATCTTTACACGCTTACACGCAAAGTAGATAACGCAGTAAAAGAGGAGGATAAACAATTATAAAGTGATGAACACACCAAAAGAAGAAGGACCAAAATGAGGAATGGTGCAATATGGAGGGATCTTTAGATTGTTTTCAGTAGCTGTGGATCCGCACGGCTCTGGAGAGTCGTGTTTCAGGGAGAGCAGCTATTGTTTCAGCTGTAGATCTTCTTGTCTCTGTGTTCAGACTGTTAGTTCTAATGGCCAGATCGGAAGGATGTTTGGTTTGACCTGCAATTGCTCAGAAAGCAGTCCAGGACTACACTGAGCTGCACTTTCTGGATAAGAGATAAACTCCATTTGTAGTTACAAATTTATTCTTACAAACAATAATAACAAATGATCTTTATTAAGGGATAAAAATGAACCAAGTAAATTAAATTGTTGGCCTTCACAACGAGAGGATATGAGTATAGGAGTATAGAGGTCCTTCTGCAGTTGTTCAGGGCCCCGGTGAGACCACATCTGGAGTATTGTGTGCAGTTTTGGTCTCCTAATTTGAGGAAGGACATCCTTGCTATTGAGGCAGTGCAGTATAGGTTCATGAGGTTAATCCCTGGGGTGGCTGGACTGTCGTAAGAGCAAAGATTGGAAAGACTGGGCTTGTATTCACTGGAATTTAGAAGGATGAGAGGGAATCTTATAGAAACGTATAAAATTATAAAAGGACTGGACAAGCTAGAAGCAGGAAAAATGTTCCCAATGATGGGGGAGTCCAGAACCAGGGGCCACAGCCATTTAAAACTGAGATGACAAAAAAAAAAAATTCACACAGAGAGTTGTGAATTTGTGGAAATCTCTACCACAGAAGGCAGCAGAGGCCAATTCGCTGGATGAATTTAAAAGAAAGTTAGATAGAGCTCTAGGCCTGGGGCTAGTGGAATCAATAGATATGGGAGAAGGCAGTCACGGGTTACTGACTGTGGATGATGAGCCATGATCACAATGAATGGCGGTGGAGGCTCGAAGGGCCAAATGGCCCCCTCCGGCACCTATTTTCTATGTTAATTATTTGGTTATACACAATCAAGCAATGCCTTATTGGTGGAAAGTTAACTGTGTAGTGGTGCTTGGACTTTTATTAAGTAGTCGTGTAGTCTCAGCACCCACTGAATAAAACTGGACTCAGGATAACTTGAGGCCAAGAATGGTATCTTAGCAACCATTTGATTTTGGTCATATGACTCAATGCTGCTGTGCTACCTCTTCAACAACCACCAATAAACTGAAGTGTTTTTGATTTCAGATTTGAATCTAACAGTTGGCACTAAGTTTATCAACACTGTATTAACTGGAGCACACTGTTGAAACAAAGGACAGGTCAGAAGGAAATATCGATGGGCGGTTTACATACATATACAACCTGACACGACGTAAGGACAATCTATCAAGTGCTGGGAATTGAAGTTGCAAATGCACCTCACATTGACAATTAACAGAAGGTTGTGATTTTGTCTGAGATACTAAATATTCGTTCTCCATAAATTTCCTCTGCTTTTCTTTTGCTATGTGACATTTTATAAAGTACATTATCTATATATTACTAAAACTCTCATCTTGTTTGTTATTGAGTCAGCCTGTCTGTGATTCATGCCCTGAATTACACCAAAAAGGCTACACGATAGCGCTACAATTTTTTGGACCACCTTACTCACAATTGTCTTGCGGTGTGTTTTTTATCAAGTTTCGTTCAGATTGATGGTATATGTTACAAATTATTCGCATTTTCAACTTTACAAAATCTCACTTTGAGAAAAAATGCTTCCATCTGCACTGGCAGTTACAGCTATGACATCACAATGGGATTGTATCCCTGCCTGCTACAATGTTGCAAATCCCAAGACACTGAGTCCTGGCATTTTTTTTCCTGGCATCAAGTGAAATTGCATTTTTTCTTACGTTTAAAAAAAGGGAGGGTGAATAAGGGGAAATGAGCCGCTCCTGCGCAGTTGGGGGTATGGGTGAGTGGTGGAATATTGCGTTGGGGGATCGGGTTGCGTTGGGGGACCAGGCCTCCCATGGGGGCTATGGGTGAGTGGTGGAATATTGCATTGGGGAAACAGGTTGCGTTGGGGAACCAGGCCTCCCGTGTGACAGAGTCTCAATAGGTCCCACTTGGTCTAGTTATATATACAATTTATATATACATAATATAAAATATATACATATATTATATTTTAATATATAAAATATGTAAATGTATATTTATATATATAAGTATACATACACACATATATGCATATATATATATATATGCGTATGTATGTATATATATATTATATATAATATTTACCTACACACACACACATATATATATATATACACATGCACATTTGCACACACATGTTATAAGTGTGTGCATGTGTATATATACATATCTCTCTATGTCTGAAGAGCCTCGACCCAAAACGTCACCCATTCCTTCTCTCCAGAGATGCTGCCTGTCACTCCAGTTTTTTGTGTCTATCTACATCTCTCTCTCTCTCTCTCTCTCTCTCTCTCTCTCTCTCTCTCTCTCTCTCTCTCTCTCTCTCTCTCTCTCTCTCTCTCTCTCTCTCTCTCTCTCTCTCTCTCTCTCTCTCTCTCTCTCTCTCTCTCTCTCTATCTATATATATATATATATATATATATATATATATATATATATACACACACACACACATATGTTGGCATGGATTTTCACCATGAAGCAGCTGTTCTCAATACATTGGACAAGATTTTGCATTGGGTTATACACATTTCTGGAGGTGAGGGATAAGTTTTCATTTTCAAAACAAGGACAATTAGAACTGTATTTCCACCAAGTACAGACCTAATCTGTTCAACCTTGCATCATTAGACATGCCATCACATCCAAGACCATCCCAGTTAACCTTCTCTGAAATATATCCAATTATAATATTTATTTCCTTAAAAAAGGTGACCAAAACATTTAGCAGTATTCTTGATGAGGTCTCACTTGCATTTTGTACAGTTTTCCACATTTATACTCTAACTCACTTGAAACATAGCCCATTTTCAATAAGCCACTCTATCGACACAGCGGGATGCTTGTACAGGGACTCCTAAATACCTTGGTACTGCAGATTTCAGCAGTATTTCTCTGGTGCTGTAAGTAGGGTAGCCAACTTTCTCACTCCCAAATAAAGGACGAAAGGTCAAAATAAGGGACAAATTCCCGACAGCAATTCGTTGACCGACCTGGCCTTGGCTGGGTGAATGATGAGTTGGCCCGGGTGCTGGACTGCACACAAAGCCCCGCCGGCAGGCCAGCTGAGGAGTTTTGGCCCGGACGTGACATAGCGCGCAAAGTCCGGCGCCCCATCCAACTCATGAACCGATGATCAACCATGAGAAGGAGGGGTGGTGGTCTCCACAGTAAGCGAAGGTCCGAAGGTCGGGCAGCTGGCCGGGCTGCCGACCGACAGGGCTACGGGTGAGGCACTGCTGCTGCTGCGCTCCATGGGCTGCACTACGTCGGGACGGGTGAGGCACTCCGACCCGACACGACAGTCCCCTCGACCCGAGTAGTGGCAGTCAAATACGGGACAAGGGCTGTCCCGTATGGGACAAACCAATTTAGCCCAATATACGGGATGTCCCGGCTAATACGGCACAGTTGGCAACCCTAGCTGTAAGGCAGCATCTCTACTGCTACACTACTGTGCCATTCCTATCTCACCTCACCTTAAACCCATCTCAGAAACCCCTTGCAAGAAGAGCAACTGATAAAGATGCCCCCGTGAAAAGCCATGGTTACTTGGACCATACAGCAGAGGAACAGTAGTTTTGTTTCGTTTAGTTTAGTGGAGCTACAGCGTGGAAACAGGCGCATCGGCCCACCGAGTCCACACTGACCGGCGATCCCCGCATATCAACACCACCCTACCCACACTAGGGACAATTTTACATTTACACCAAGCCAATCAACATTCAGACCTGTACGTCTTTGGAGTGTGTGAGGAAGCCGACGGGGGTCACGGGGAGAACGTAAAACTCCGTACAGACCAGCACACGTAGTCAGGATTGAACCCAGTTCTCTGGCACTGTAGGGCAGACGTTCTACCTCTGTGCCACCGTGCCCGTTCCTTCACCCTACTTTATCCGTGCCGAATCTCATCTGCATGCACATGATCCATATCCCTCCATTGCCGGCAGTTCCATGTGCCTCTTAAACGCCACTAACATATCTGCTTCCACCACCACCCCAGGCAGCGTGTTCCAGGTACCCACAACCTCACTGTTGATGAAAACCCCTCCGCGAGCGGGTTTCCACAAAGCTGAACTGTGAAGACCAATCCAGTTAAAAGCTGCTACGAGGTCAAAAAGGGATAAAGCGGCACGGCCAAAGGAATGTCATTTAATGACTTTGGCCAAGGCTGTGAGATGTATAAGCAAAAATCATAGATACAAAAGAGGGATTACTATGCCCCCTCTAACCTAACGATAGCTTTTGAAGCTGACATTTAGAAGTGACTCATGTTCATTGTGCGTAGCGCCATTTTAATTTTAAATATAACTTTTAGAATTTTTATTCGGTGAATAATATCCTTTGTAAACCTGGGGTCACTCTCTGGGTCAGAGTGGTTTGTAATGCAATTAGAGACAGCAAGCAGTCTCTCGTTTTCAGCTGCCTGGCGGTAGACTTGTTAATATATTAGTTCAAAGCATTGATTAACTAGCTAATCCAATCACACAGCTCTTATTGATCCTTTATTGAGCACTGTGACAATGAGCACTTTCTGCGGAGATGTAGTCAATAGCAGCCACCAAGCAGGCTCTCTCCGCACCTAATTGGCTTATAAAATAACCCAAACATTTTTCTTTGTGCTGATCAATGGAAAGCTCCAGGCTGAATTCAGATGACCCTCTTGTCAAGTTTGCTTTTCACTTTGCTGAGCTTCATATTAGAATTGGAGGGAAGGGGGAGGCGTTTGGTCAGTGTAGGGGTTGGAGATGGGCTGTATATCTGTTTACGTGTAAGATGGAATTGCAGATGCTGGCTTACACCGAAGATAGACACGGTGGCGCGGCGGGAGAGTTGCTGCCTTACAGCCCCAGAGACCCGGGTTTGATCCCGACTACGGGTGCTGTCTGAACGGAGTTTGTACGTTCTCCCTGCGACCTGCGTGGGTTTTCCTCGAGATCTTTGGTTTCCTCCCGCAATCCAAAGACGTACAGGTTTGTAGGTTAATTTGGCTTGGTAATTGTAAAAATTGGCCCTAGTGTGTGTGTAGGATAGTGTAAATGTGCGGGGATCGCTGGTCGGTCCGGACTCGGTGGGCCGCAGGGCCTGTTTCCCCGCTGTATCACAAAACTAAATTAAACTAAACACATACACACATTGACAAACGCACGTACAGACATACAAATATACATACTCACACGCACATATATAGACACATACACACACATACACACACATAGATGGACAGACACACATGTGCACACACACACACACACACATATACACACACAGACATACATACAGACACACAGACACAAACACAGACAGACGCACACACATATATACAGACACAGACACACACACGCATATATACACACATGCACACACACATATATACACACAAACATATAGTCACACACCAACACATATATACAGACACATACATACAGACACACACATGTATAGACACTCACATATATACACACACACAAAGACATACTTTATATGGACACACAAACACGTATATACACACGCACATGCACACACACACACATGTATACACACGCACATGCACAAAACCACATCTGAAAAACAGTCGTCGGTTCAAAGATGAGAGAACAGCTGCAAAGGATAAATCATGAGAGGTGGAATTCTGGGAGCGCATGTTGGCACCTGACCTGTCAGCCATGAAATGAAGACATGAAAGATTGCGAGCTCCAAGGCATCTGAGACCTTTGGCAGCAAACGCAGAGAATAACTGTAACCAACGAGTTGTGAACTTGGATACGCCGAGCCCTGGTATCAATGGCCACGCACTTTGGGATGACGACTTTTCACTCTTGCCCCCCTCTGCTTCTGATATTTCTGCTGAGAAATGATATATCCTTTATTTTTCTTGGTAAAGTCCGCACCCCTCAACTTCGGAAAAGCAAGCTGCGACCACGATTATACGGAACTGTGCAGCATCTGCCTCGGCTGCCCTGCAAAAATGATGTGAAATGAATCTCCCATCTTGACACATAGCCTTTGCTGTTGAAACGATATCCCAGTTATTTGCGACAGAACTTTATTTTTGTTTTATATATCCGTGCCAAAAATCCCTTCATCAATCCATCAAGATACCGACTGCTGGCTCCTAATTGCCATACCTGATAATCTATGCCTTCCAAAGATGTTTACTTGGCACAGAACCTTACAGTTGGAAGTTTTTTTTGGGCTTTTATGACAGTTTTGGATTGATTTATAACATTGTACATAGTTTGGATGTGCAACAGTTGTGGCGTCCCCAGGCTGATAGATATTTATGTCCTTATAGGACACAAAGTAATTTCCTGTATTTCCATGTCTAAGTTTAGCAAATATTTTATTATTGTTCAGAAAATGAAACGTTTAATACAAGCCTGTGTCATTCAAATTTCTAGGAAGGAACTGCAATTGCTGGTTTACACCAAAGACAGACGCAAAATGCTGGAGTGACTCAGTGGGATAGGCAGCATTGCTGGAGAGAAGGAATGGGTGATGTTTTGGGTCGAGTCTGAATGTACACTTTTGTAGGTTAATTGTAAATCTTCCCTCATGTGTGTGGAATAGTGTTTATGTGCGAGGATCGCTGGTCGGTGCGGACTCGGTGGGCCAAAGGGCCTGTTTCCGCGCTGTATCTCTAAACTAAACTAAACTAAACAAGGTGGTAATTACACAAATGTGCCAGTGACCTTTGCTGCAGCTCCTGGGGAACAGCTGCAAACTTTGCAGAGAGAGACAGATCGGTTTTTGGCGAGAGTCTTGTACGGGCGAGTGAAATGTTTCTCGTGTGCAGTGAAACGTCAAGAGGGGAAGTAAACAGCTTGCTGCAAGGTACTCGTCGGAGAAAAGAAAACATTAGCTTCAGCGACTTTACCTCCCTTTTACTGGGGCCTCTTACTGGCTGGTGACGGTGCAGACTTGTCCACAGCTCTGAATGATTGCATGAGGATGTACAACGATGAAGCGCACTGTAAACATACTGTAGTGCGACAAACCCAAAGAATGCATTGTTTCCAGAAAGGAATATCCATTAGTTTAGAAATTGTAAACAATTTAGTTCATACATTTATGTTATTGGAGCAAATTAGGCCATTCGGCCCATCAATTCTACTCCACCATTCAATCATGGCTGATCTATCTTTTCCTGCCCCCTGCCTTCTCCCCATAACCCCTGACACACTTGCTAATCAAGAATCTGTCAGTCTCTGCCTTAAAGATATACATTGACTTGGCCTCCACAGCCGGCTATGGCAATGAATTCCACAGATTCATCACCCTCTGACTAAAGAGATTCCTCCCCATCTCCTTTCTAAAGATATGCCCTTTTATTCTGAGGCTATGTTCTCTGGTCCTAGACTCTCCCACTAGTGGAAAGATCCTCCCCACATCCACATAGTTTAGTTTATTGTCACGTGTACCAAGGTACAGTGAAAAGCTTTTGTTGCGTGCTAACCAGTCAGTGGAAAGACTAATCATAATTAGTCTTTATTCTTTGGAGCGCAGAAGGTTAAGGGGAGGCTTGATTGAGGTCTTTAAAATGATGAAAGGGATAGACAGTGTTGACGTGGATACGTTTTTCCCATTGAGGGTAGGGAAGTTTCAAACAAGAGGGCATGACATGAGAATTAAGGGACAGAGGTTTCGGGGTAACGTGAGGGGGAACTTCTTTACTCAGAGGGTGGTGGCTGTGTGGAATCAGCTTCCAGCAGAAGTGGTGGAGGCAGGATCGATTTTAACATTTAATAGTAAAGTGGATAGGTATATGGACGTGAAGAGAATGGAGGGGTATGGTCTGAGTGCAAGATGGGACTAGGGCCGAGAGGGCCTGTTTCCGTGCTGTAATTGTTATATGGTTATATGGTTATAATTACAATTGAGCCACCCACAGTGTACAGTTACTATCCGCGAGTCACGGCGCCAGGCGGTGGAGGGCTTTACCCGAGCTGGCTGCCTGCTCCTTTTCCGGGGTTATGTCCGTCCCCGGGTGAGGTTAGAAAGGGAATACTTCCTGTCCACGGGCACCCTGAGGGAATTCCGGGACCGCTGGGCTCCGCAGGGTGTTGAATGTATCCTCAATAAGGATTGTAACATAGTTGTATTATAGTTTATTATGGATATATGTTTGTATTGTATTATGGTGGTGGGTTCTGGCTTGTTTTATTGTAGTGTAAATATTATTTTTTAATAATTGAATAAAAAATTTTGATTTAAAAAAAAAGTGTACAGTTACATGATAACGTTTTGTGCAAGTTAAATATTTGTATTACCCAATAAGCAATTTGGATTAAAATGCCGTATTTCTGGCAAAGATAATGATAATTTTAAACATTATTAAATTTAAAGGGATAATTTGCAGAAATGGAAATTTGAAAGGAAAATAGAGAAATGAGACCTTATTTCAAATTTGAAATGGGTGCCATATATGGAGGGTTCTCCTCAGACACACAGACTGATACTAGCCACAATGCAGGACATAGAACATAGAACAGTACAGCACAGGATTAGGCCCTTCAGCCAGTGCCAAACATGTGCCAAGATAAACTAACCTCATTGGCCTGCACGGGACCCGCATCCCTCCATTTCCTGCATGTCCGTGTGCTTATTTAAATGCCACTTGAATGCCACTATGGTGTCTGCCTCCACCACCACACCTGGCAGCAAGTTCCAGGCACCCATCACCCCCCTGATAAGTCTGAAGAAGGATCTCGACCCAACCTGAGTTAGTCCAGCATTGTGTATCTATCTTTGGTTTAAACCAGCATCTGCAGTTCCTACATCCACCCTCCTTATGAGGTCGGCTTCAGGTCTCACAAATAATACATGGGTGTAGAGCCCATGTCTATTTTATCTCTCACCCCCCCCCCCCCCCCCCCCCCCCCCCCCCCCCCCACTCCCATCTTAAATAGATAGTGGGCTGTTTCCGCAAAGTATCTCTGAAGTCTAAACTCTACAGTCTAAGGGTGACGTTTCGGGTTGAGACCCTTCTTCAGACTGTTTGTAGGAGGGAGAAGAAAGCTGGAAATAGATAAGGGAGGCATGGTGGCGCAGTGGTAGAGTTGCTGCCTTACAGCACCAGAGACCCGTGTCCGATCCTGACTACGGGTGCTGTCTGTATGGAGTTTGCACGTTCTCCCCGTGACCGTGCGGGTTTATCCGATATCTTCGGTTTCCTCTCACATCAAAGATGTACTGCTTTGTAGTTTAATTAGCTTGGTGTATGTGTAAATTGTCCCTACTGTGTGTCGGATAGTGTACAGGTATCGCTGGTCGGTGTGCACTTGGTGGGCAGAGGGCCTGTTTCCACACTGAATCTCTAATCAAAACTAAGATGAAATTTAGGAAACTTGCCTCATCAATGGTCTAATGATTCTTGTGATGGTGATAACTGAAATAAGACATGAGTGATCGGTAGGGTAGCCAACTTTCTCACTCCCAAATAAGGGACAAAAGGTCAAAGTAAGGGCCAAATTCCCGACGGCAATTCGTTGACCGACTTGTCTGTGGCTGGGTGAATGGTGAGTTGGCCCGGGTGCTGGACTGCTGACAAAGCCCAGCCGGCGGTCAGCTGAGGAGTTTTGGCCCGGTCCACGCAATGTAGCACGCAAGGTCTGGCACCCCGTCCAACTCATGAACCGATGATCGGCCATGAGAAGGAGGGGTGGTGGTGTCTGCGGTAAGCGAAGGTCCGAATGTCAGACAGCTGGCCGGGCTGCCGACCGACGGGGCCACGGGCGAGGCGCTGCTGCTGCACTCCATGGGCTGCACTACGTCAGGACGGGTGAGGCGGGGCCGGACACGTCGCTCCGATCCGACAGTCCACTCAACCCGAGTAGTAGCAGTCAAATACAGGACAAGGGCGGTCCCGAATGGGACAAACCAATTTAGCCCAAGAAAACGGGATGTCCCGGCTAATATGGGACAGTTCGCAACCCTAATGATCGGGATATTGGCATCTTGCCTTGCACTTCTGTTCCTGCTCAGCCCTGCACAGCCCGGTTTTACCTTCTCCACAAAATCCACAAACAAAACTGCCATGGCGGACCTACCTGTTCCTGTCCCTGGAAATGATTTCCACGTACCTTGACTCCATCTAATTCACCCTGGTCCAATTACTCCCTCTACCTATGTCCAAGATACCTCACATGCCCTTCGTCTCTTTAATGACTTCCGCTTTCCGAGCCCTCACTCCCTCATCTTTACTATGGACATTCAGTACCTCCATCCCCACCAGGAAGGCCATAAAGCCCTCCGTTTCTTCCTCGACCGCAGAATCATCCAATTTCCCTCTACTAACGCTCTACTCCGCCTAGAGGAGCTGGTCCTCATCCTCAACACCTTCTCCTTTCACTCCTCCCACTTCCTCCAAGTCCAAGGCTTAGCTCCGGGCACACTGTAGGGTACGTTGAACAATCCCTGTTCCAGGCATACACTGGCCCTATCCCCGTTGGTGCGAGAGGGTAGAGTTACCTGCGCTGTGAGTATAAATCTAGCGCGGGGCTTGCTTTTCACAGAGGCCCGGGGAGCCGTTGGTGCGAGAGGGTGGAGTTACCTGCGCTGTGAGTATAAATCTAGCGCGGGGCTTGCTTTTCACAGCGGCCCAGGGAGTCGTTGGTGCGAGAGGGTGGAGCTACCTGCGCTGTGAGTAATAACCAAATCTGCAACGTTCCATCTCACTTCCAGAGAAGGAATCTGGTGGAAGCCTCTGATTGGTTGAAAAGGACCAGAGGAAGCAGCTGATTGGGTGCAACCCGGGGTTTACATTTTTACATTTCTGCCTTCGAACTGCCTTCTGCCTTCAGGTTCTGGGAGTTAAGTATTCAGTCTGTATTAGTATTTATTAGTAAAGTTTAAAGGATAAAGTTTTTTGCGTTAAAAAAAAAAATTTATACAGAGTAATCCGGGAGTAAGATATGTCAACAAAGTCAAAGTGAAAAGAGTCAAAAGAGTTTATTGTCATGTGTCCCTGACAGGACAATGAAATTCTTTCTTTGCTTAGCACAACAGAACATAGTAGGCATTGACTACAATTATATACATAAATACACACATTAATTAATTCATTAATAAAGTGCAAATAACAGATAATGGGTTATTAGTTATCAGAGTTTTGTCTCAGCCAGGTTTAATAGCCTGATGGCTGTGGGGAAGTAGCTATTCCTGAACCGGGTCGTTGCAGTCCTCAGGCTCCTGTACCTTCTACCCAAATGTAGCAGGGACATGAGTGTGTGGCCAGGATGGTGTGGGTCCTTGATGATGCTGCCAGCCTTTTTGAGGCAGCGACTGTGGTAGATTCCCTCGATGGAAGGAAGGTCAGAGCCGATGATGGACTGGGCAGTGTTTACTACTTTTTGTAGTCTTTTCCTCACCAAGCCACGATGCAACCGGTCAGCAAGCTCTCTACTGTGCACCTGTAGAAGTTAGAGAGAGTCCTCCTTGACAGACCGACTCTCCGTAATCTTCTCAGGATGTAGAGGTGCTGATGAGCTTTCTTAATAATTGCATCTGTGTTCTCGGACCAGGAAAGATCTTCACAGATGTGCACACCCAGGAATTTGAAGCTCTTGACCCTTTCAACCATCGACCCGTTGATATAAACAGGACGGTTGGTCCCCATCCTACTCCTTCCAAAGTCCACAATCAGTTCCTTGGTTTTGCTGGTGTTGAGGGCCAGGTTATTGTGCTGGCACCATATGGACAGTCGCTCGATCTCTCTTCTGTACTCCGACTCATCCCCATCAGTGATACGTCCCACAACGTGGGAGATCAGGGATATGGTCGGTGTCCCTGGTGACTACATTTGCAGGAAGTGTGTCCAGCTGCAGCTCCTGGCAGACCGCATTGAACGATTGGAACTGCGGCTGGATTCATACTGGAATATCCACGATGCGGAGAAAGTCGTGGATAGCACGTACAGTGAGTTGGTCACACCACAGGTGAAAGGTAAGAGGACAAAAAGGGATCAGGTGGTCAATAGCCAGCAAAGCAGTAGACAGGTAGTGCAGGAGTCCCCTGCGGTCATCTCCCTCCTAAACAGGTATACCATTTTGGATACTGTTGAGGGAGATGGCTCATCAGGGGAATGCAGCAGCAGCCAGGTTCATGGCACCATGGGTGGCTCTGCGGCACATGAGGGGGGAAAAAAGAGGGGAAGGGCAATAGTAATAGGGGATTCAATTGTCAGGGGAATAGATAGGCGTTTCTGCGGCCGCAAACGAGACTCCAGGATGGTATGTTGCCTCCCTGGTGCAAAGGGTCAGGGATGTCACTGAACGGCTGCAGAACATTCTGGAGGGGGAGGGTGAACAGCCAGTTGTCGTGGTGCATATTGGCACCAACGATATAGGTAAAAAAAGGGATGAGGTCCTACAAGGTGAATTTAGGGAGCTAGGAGATAAACTTAAAAGTAGGACCTCAAAGGTAATAATCTCTGGATTACTACCAGTACCACGGTCCAGTCAGAGTAGAAATAGGAGGATATTGCAGATGAATACGTGGCTTGAAAAGTGGTGCAAGGGGGAGGGATTCCAATTTTTACGGCTTTGGGACCATTTCTGGGTGAGGTGGGATCAGTATGAACAGGACGGTCTGCACCTGGGCTGGAATGGAACCAATGTTCTTGGGGGAGTGTTTGCTAGTGCTGTCGGGGAGGATTTAAACTAATGTGGCAGGGGGATGGGTACAAGAGCAGAGAGGCAGGTGGGTGTAAAATGAGGGTTGAAGCAATAGGTAGCAAGGTGAAAAATAAAAGTGGCAGGCAGACAAAACCAGGGCAAAAATCAAAAAGGGCCACTTTTCAACATAATTGTATAAGGGGTAAGAGCGTTGTAAAAACAAGCCTGAAGGCTTTGTGTCTTAATGCAAGGAGTATTCGTATTAAGGTGGATGAGTTGAACGTGCAGATAGCTATTAATGATTATGCAATAGTTGGGATCATGGAGACATGGCTCCAGGGTGACCAAGGCTGGGAGCTGAACATCCAAGGATATTCAATATTCGGGAGGGATAGAGAGAAAGGAAAAGGAGGTGGGGTAGCGTTGCTGGTTAGAGAGGAGATTAACGCAATGGAAAGGAAGGACATTAGCTTGGAGGATGTGGAATCAGTATGGGTGGAGCTGCGAAACACTAAGGGGCAGAAAACTCTGGTGGGTGTTGAGTACAGGCCACCTAACAGTAGTAGTGAAGTTGGGGATGGTATCAAACAGGAAATTAGAAATGCGTGCGACAAAGGCAAAACAGTTATAATGGGTGACTTCAATCTACATATAGATTGGGTGAATCAAATTGGCAGGGGCGTTGAGGAGGAGGATTTTTTGGAATGTATGCGGGATAGTTATCTAAATCAACATGTAGAGGAACAAACGAGAGAGCAGGCTATTTTAGACTGGGTATTGAGTAATGAGGAAGGGTTAGTCAGCAGTCTTGTTGTACGTGGCCCCTTGGGCAAGAGTGATCATAATATGGTCGAGTTCTTCATTAGGATGGAGAGTGACATTGTTAATTCAGAAACAATGGTTCTGAACTTAAAGAAAGGTAACTTTGAGGGTATGAGACGTGAATTGGCCAAGATTGACTGGCAATTAATTCTAAAAGGGTTGACGGTGGATATGCAATGGAAGGCATTTAAAGACTGCATGGATGAACTACAAAAATCGTTCATCCCAGTTTGGCAAATGAATAAATCAGGGAAGGTAGTGCATCTGTGGATAACAAGGGAAATCAGGGATAGTATCAAAGGAAAGGATGATGCGTACAAAGTAGCCAGAAAAAGCAGCATACCAGAGGACTGGGAGAAATTCAGAGACCAGCAGAGGAGGACAAAGGGCTTAATTAGGAAAGGAAAAATAGATTATGAAAGAAAAAGGGAACATAAAAACTGACTGCAAAAGTTTTTGTAGAAATGTGAAGAGAAAGAGATTAGTTAAAACAAATGTAGGTCCCTTGCAGTCAGAAACAGGTGAGTTGATCATGGGGAACAAGGATATGGCGGACCAATTGAATAACTACTTTGGTTCCGTCTTCACTAAGGAAGACATAAATAATCTGCCGGAAATAGCAGAGGACTGCGGGTCAAAGGAGGAATTGAGTGAAATCCAGGTTAGTCGGGAAGTGGTGTTGGGTAAATTGAATGGATTAAAGCCGATCCCAAATAACCTTGGGAAATCCCAATTTTAGGGCCAGATAGGCTGCATCCCAGAGTACTTAAGGAAGTAGCTCTGGAAATAGTGGATGCATTAGTGATAATTTTTCAGAACTCTTTAGATTCTGGAGTAGTTCCAGAGGATTGGCGGGTAGCAAACATAACCCCTCTTTTTAAGAAGAGAGGGAGAGAGAAAACGGGGAATTACAGACCAGTTAGTCTAACATCGGTTGTGGGGAAACTGCTAGAGTCTGTTAATTAAAGATGAGATAGCAGCACATTTGGAAAGTGGTGAAATCATTGGACAAAGTCAGCATGGATTTACGAAAGGTAAATCATGTCTGACGAATCTTGTGGAATTTTTCGAGGATGTAACTAGTAGCGTGGATAGGGAGAACCAGTGGATGTGGTATATCTGGACTTCCAGAAGGCTTTCGACAAGGTCCCACATAAGAGATTAGTATACAAACTTAAAGCATACGGCATTGGGGGTTCAGTATTGATGTGGATAGAGAACTGGCTGGCAGACAGGAAGCAAAGGGTAGGAGTAATAGGGTCCTTTTCAGAATTGCAGGCAGTGACTATTGGGGTACCGCAAGGCTCAGTGCTGGGACTCCAGCTATTTACAATATATATTAATGATCTGGATGAGGGAATTAAAGGCAATATCTTCAAGTTTGCGAATGATACGAAGCTGGGGGGCAGTGTTAGCTGTGAGGAGGATGCTAGGAGACTGCAAGATGACTTGAATAGGCTGGGTGAGTGGGCAAATGTTTGGCAGATGCAGTATAATGTGGATAAATATGAGGTTATCCACTTTGGTGGCAAAAACAGGAATGCAGACTATTATCTAAATGGTGGCCGATTAGGAAAAGGGGAGATGCAGTGAGACCATTGAAAGTAGGCATGCAGGTGTAGCAGCAGAATCAAATACACAGGACTAGATGTTAAGAAGTCCCTTGTGCCAGTAGGTCATTGATTGCTGAGAGTGGGTGGACACTCAACATCAGGGGGGGGGGGGGTACGTATACGTATATCTTGGCCTGGGTAACCTTCAGGACAGCTGGGCACAGGACACATCATCAGCAGTGAAGAAAGCGAATGGTATGTTAGCTTTCATAGCAAAAGGATTTGAGTATAGGAGCTGGGAGGTTCTACTTCAGTTGTATAGGGTCTTGGTGAGACCACGCCTGGAGTATTGCGTACAGTTCTGGTCTCCAAATCTGAGGAAGGACATTTTTGCCATAGAGGGAGTGCAGAGAAGGTTCACCAGACTGATTCCTGGGATGTCAGGACTGTCTTATGAAGAAAGGCTGGATAGACTCGGTTTAGAATATAGGAGATTTAGAGGGGATCTTATGGAAACGTACAAAATTCTTAAGGGGTTGGACAGGCTAGATGCAGGAAGATTGTTCCCGATGTTGGGGAAGTCCAGGTCAAGGGGTCACAGCTTAAGGATAAGGGGGAAATCCTTTAAGATGGAGATGAGAAAGACTTTTTAGAAACATAGAAACACAGAGAGTGATCCCCTTAGCCACAAGGGCCACATCCAATCACTCTTAAATATAGCCAATGTCTCTGTTCCAGGACTCACCACTCTCTGTGTGAAGAAAATCTCTCTGCCACAGAGGGTAGTTGAGGCCAGTTCACTGGCTATATTTAAGAGGGAGTTGGATGTGGCCCTTGTGGCTAAGGGGATCAGGGGGTATGGAGAGAAGGCAGGTACGGGATACTGAGTTGGATGATCAGTCATGATCATATTGAATGGCGGTGCAGGCTCGAAGGGCCGAATGGCCTACTCCTGCACCTCATTTCTAAGTTTCTATGTTTCTAAACTCTATCTCCATTACACTGATGACTGCATCGGTGCTACCTCCTGCACCCATGCGGAACTCATGGACTTCATTAACTTCACCACCAATTTTCGTCCTGTACTCAAATTTACTTGGACCATCCCCGACACCTGCCTCCCCTTTCTCGATCGCAGTCTCCATCACAAGAAATAGACTATTGACTGATGTCTATTACAAACCCACTGACTTCCACAACTGCAGTATCTTGACCACACTTCTTCCCACCCTGCTTCCTGCAAAGACTCTATCCCCAATACACCGCATCTGAGCCCAAGTTCCATACTAGCACATCTGAGATGTCCTCATTCTTTAGGGAACGGGGGATCCCCTCTCCCATCATAGATGAGGCCCCCACTCTTATATCCTCAGTCCGACGCAGCTCCACCCTTGCTCCCCCTCCCCTTAATCGCAATGGAAATAGAGTCCCCTTAGTCCTTACCTTCCACCCCAACAGCCATCGCATACAACACATAATCCTCCAAAATTTCTGCCACCTCCAACGAGATCCCACAACTAGCCACATTTTCCCATCTCCACCCTTTTCCGCCTTTTACAGAGAGCGTTCTCGCTGCAATTTCCTGGTTAACCCATCCCTTCCAACCCAAACCACTCCCTCCCCAGGTACCTTCCCCTGCAGCCTCAGAAGATGCAAAACCTGTCACTATACCTCCTCCCTCGACTCTTTTAGGTTAGGCAGAGGTTCACTTGCACTTCCTCCATCCTCATCTACTGCATCCGTTGTTCAAGATGTGGTCTCGGCGAGACCAAACGCAGACTGGACGATCGTTTTGCGGAACACCTTCGCTCAGCCCACCTGAACATACCTGATCTTCCATTTGCTGGACAATTCTTCTTCCCATTCCCACACAGACCTTTCTGTCCTAGGTCCCCTCTGTTGTCAAAGTGATGCTAAATGCAAATTGGAGGAACAGCATCTCATAATTCGCTTGGGCAGCTCACAGCCCAGTGGTATGAATATGGATTTCTCTCACTTCAGGTAGCCCCGGCATTGCCTCTCTCTCTATCCCTCCCCCACCCAAGTCACACCAGGTTCTCATTTTCACCCTACAAACAGCTGTTCCCTTTATCATCATTACTTTTTTGCATATCTTTCATTCATTGTCCTTTATCTCTCCACATCACCGTCTATATCTCTGGTTTCCCTTATCCCGAACCAGTCTGAAGAAGGGGCTCAACCCAAAACGTCACCCATTCCTTCTCTGCAGAGATGCTGCCTGACCCGCTGAGTTACTCAAGCTTTTTGTGTCTATCGTCGGCTCATAGCATTGTTTCTTTGAAGAAGGGTCTTGACCCGTAACATCGCCAATTCCTTCTCTCCATAGATGCTGCCTCACCCGCTGAGTTTCTCCAGCATTTTGTGTCTACCATTGTTTCTTTGAATTTTATTTTACTGGATTTTTTAAAATGGCGCTAAAGGACATAAAGTGCTGGAGTAACGCAGTGAGTCAGGCAGCATCTCTGGAGGACATGGGTAGGTGACAGTGGCGCAGCGGTAGAGCTGCTGCCTTACAGCGCCAGGGACCCAGGTTCGATGTGGACTACAGTTGCTGACTGCATGGAGCTTGTATGTTCTCCCCATGACCGTGTTTATTTTTTCTGGATGCACTGGTTTCCTCACACACTCCAAAGACGTACATGTTTGTACGTTACTTGACTTTGGTTAAATTGTCCCCAGTGTGTTGGATAGTGTTAGTGTACGGAGTGGACTCAGTGGGACCAAAGGGCCTGTTTCCACACTGTATCATTAAAGTTCAAACCTTAAAGTCCAAAGGTGACATTTTGGGTTGAGACCCTTTTTCAGATAGTTTGTAGGAAAGAGAAGAAAGCTGGAAAATGGCAAGGCTACTGAAGAACCCTCAGAAGAACAGCCTCCAACTCCTCTCTGCTCTGCTCGGCTTAGCCCAAAGCACACCCTAATTCTCATATGATACAGAAGATAGTCATTTGGCCCATTAAGTCAATGCCAGTTGAGCATTGTATCCTGAAAGAACACATTGCTCTTTGCATTATTGTACAACTTATTCTGAATATCCCCAAAACAGCCTCTGGTGTAGAGATGACAACGTCCAGACTTGTATTCCCTGCAATATTGAGAACAAATGGGGTAATGCAATTGATGTTTCTATGCTTTTGAAGGAATTAATAACACAGAGGACATTTTCTTTCAATGTGGGAGTCAAGTTCAGTTCAGTTTAATTTATTGTCACATGTACCGAGGTACAGTGAAAAGCTTTTGCCGCGTGCTATCCAGTCAGTAGAAAGATAATACTTGATTACATTAGAGTCATTTGCTGGGTATAGATATATGACCTGTAAGAGTAGATATTTAAGAGTGTAGAGCGATTGTAATCTGAGTGTAGATCTGCTTCTGTGGCGAGCACGCAAATAGTCGCCTGGGTAGGGCACCATCTTGGAAACAACAAGTGAGAAGAGGCATTAACGCAAATATCAGACCCATGGTGTACAGGTTAGAATTTAAGAAATACCCAAATTTATTCAAAAGGTTCGAGAAATCTGCCCTCACTCCACCAACAAAGAAAAAAGCAAAAGTGCCAACTTTATTAATAATTTTAATAAACGGGTGAACGGGTCCTTTTCAGGATGGCAGACAGTGACTAGTGGGGTGCCGCAAGGCTCAGTGCTGGGACCCCAGCTATTAACTATATACATTAATGATTTGGATGACGGAATTAAATGCAACATCTCGAAGTTTGCGGATGACACTAAACTGGGGGGCAGTGTTAGCTGTGAGGAGGATGCTAGGAGGCTGCAGGATGACTTGGATAGACTGGGTGAGTGGGCAAATGCATGGCAGATGCAGTATAATGTGGATAAATGTGAGGTTATCCACTTTGGTGGCAAAAACAGGAAGGTAGAACTATTATTTGAATGGTGAGCGATTAGGAAAAGGGGAGATGCAGCGAGACCTGGGTGTCATGGTACACCAGTCATTGAAAGTAGGCATGCAGGTGCAGCAGGCTGTGAAGAAAGCGAATGGTATGGTGGCATTCATAGCAAAAGGATTTGAGTACAAGAGCAGGGAGGTTCTACTGCACTTGTACAGGGTCTTGGTGAGGCCACACCTGGAGTATTGCGTACAGTTTTGGTCTCCTAATCTGAGGAAAGACATTCTTGCCATAGAGGGAGTACAGAGAAGGTTCACCAGACTGATTCCTGGGCACGACTTCCATATGAAGAAAGACTGGATAGACTCGGCTTGTACTCGCTGGAATTTAGAAGATTGAGGGGTGATCTCATAGAGACTTACAAAATTCTTAAGGGGTTGGACAGGCTAGATGCAGGAAGATTGTTCCCGATGTTGGGGAAGTCCAGGACAAGGGGTCACAGTTTAAGGATAAGGGGGAAGTCTTTTAGGACCGAGATGAGAAAATCGTTTTTCACACAGAGAGTGGTGAATCTGTGGAATTCTCTGCCACAGAAGGTAGTTGAGGCCAGTTCGTTGGCCATATTTAAGAGGGAGTTGGATGTGGCGCTTGTGGCTGAAGGGATCAGGGGGTATGGAGAGAAGGCAGGTACAGGATACTGAATTGGATGATCAGCCATGATCATATTAAATGGCGGTGCAGGCTCAAAGGGCCGAATGGCCTGCTCCTGCACCTAATTTCTATGTTTCTATGTTTAAATATGAGGTCAACAGATGTAGAGTTTAAAGTTTAGAGATACAGTGTGGAAACAGGTCCTTCGGCCCACCGAGACCACATCGATCACCCATACACTTATCTCTATGCTATCCCACCTTCACATCCAACAGGCATCGCTTTAAGGTGGGAGGGGGAGATTTTGTTTGACACCGTGATGACGATGGCCATCATCATCGTTGAAAATATCAACGGGCACGGTGCCTTAAACGCCTGTCTCACTGTGCGAGTTGGCCCACGAGTGACCCCGAGTTTTCACTCGTGGTGATCACGTAGCGGGAACGTCGGAACTCGCACGAGCGACTCGTGGCGCTAACGGCAGGTACTCGGGAAACTTGTTAACTCATGAAAAAAATAAAACATGTTTGATTTTTTTCCACGAGTCAAATTAACTGTTCAAGTTAAAAATGGAAACATTTCAACTCGTTGCAATAACATCGTGGCCCGTGCATTTACCTAAAGTGTCTCGTGAGTCTACCGTGGGAACTTTCTTATAATCTGTTCGTTCGCTCGAGTAAAGACTGAACCAAAGATAGACACAAAATGCTGGAGTAATTACATGTGGTTAAGTTACATGTGGCTTCGGGAGGTAAAGAGGCTTGAGAAATATAAATGCTGAAATACGCGCGGATCAACGCGGGGTATCCAGAGCTGAAAGTTGCAATGAAATGAGATTGAACAAGACGACTTTGACACGAAAAGCAGGAGTAACTCAGCGGGACAGGCGGCATCTCTGGAGAGAAGGAAAAATGCAAAAAAAGTGAAACTATCGCCAGGGAAAATCGAGAACTTCTTGGCTCCCTTCGCCTCAGACCTAAACGCAGCGATCCCCCCTTCTCTGTGTTATGTGTGTCAACATGCATTCATTCCTGAAATCAGAGAAAAAGGCGAATGTATTCCCCCCTCCCACCCCGAAAACAAACTAAATCCACGTTTCCCAAACACCAGTCCGAAGAAGGGTCTCAGCCCGAAACGTCACCCATCCCTTCTCTCCAAAGATGCTGCCTGTCCCGCTGAGTTGCTCCAGCTTTTTGTGTCTATTTTTCCCAAACACTCGTTAGAATCAAGAAGCCATCTCTTGGGCTTTATGTATGAGAACCATCTCCACTTTCAGGTTTTTTTCTGGAGGGATTAAAACTAATTAAATGTGTGGAACAAACTAAAAATGCAAAACTGGAAATAAAATTAAGTTGGTCTAAATATCAAACGTGCATGCATTGCAATTTGCAGCGGAGACACTGGATAGAAAGTATTCAGTAGCGCGCACACCACACACACATATGTCCTACTTCCCGCTGTTAAGTTACTATTTGCTTTTAGTGCTTTTGTTTTATCTCTTCTTGTATTCCAGCTGGAGCTGTATTTTCGCCGACTCGCCAACTCCCCCCCCCACACCCCAAACTCGAGAACTTGGAATTCACGAGAACTATTTTGTTTTGGTCTTAAAAAAGAACAACATTTTTAGTTAATCGGTCGAAGGCTGTGGATTGGCGAGAGATTTAGATTTGAAATGCAGGGGGATGATATTACGCGGAGTTATTTCGCAGAGTTACCCAGCAGTAGGCAACCCAGAAACCACGCAAAGTATATATACAGCACATGGACATATATATATATATATATATATATAATATGTGTGCGTGTGTGTGTGTATAGGCCATTCGAGCCTGCACCGCCATTCAATATGATCATGGCTGATCATCCAACTCAGTGTCCTGTACCTGCCTTCTCTCCATACCCCCTGATCCCTTTAGCCACAAGGGCCACAGCTAACTCTCTCTTAAATATAGCCAATTAACTGGCCTCTGTGGCAGAGAATTCCACAGATTCACCACTCTCACAATTGCAATACATTATGTATATATATATATATATATATATATATATATATATATATATATATATGTGTGTGTGTGTATTTGTAGTATAATATGTATAATATGTATATACATATTATATATATTATATATATTGCAATTCCAACCCGAAGCAATTGAGAGGCGATTTCTTGGGGCCATGTAATTTAACGTGTGTCTTTGCTTTTAAAAGGGAAGCAGTTTAATTGTTTACGCTGCGCCGTGTTTCGTGTTGGGGAGAGTGCTGCTGTTACAATGCTTTCGATTCTATTCTGCCCTCCCTCTTCCACAGAAAAATGCCTAAATTTGTCTTTGTGCCCGCTCTCCTGGGAGCAATCCAAACCAGGGGAACAATGAACCCTCAGAGGCTTCGCGTTCCTTGCTCCTATATATGGACCTCGCTCGCTCGCAACTGTATGAGCGCTCGATCAACCAGACATCGGCCAACACGGAGGCCTGATTACTGAAAACAAAGTCAACTTGTACCAGACCTCATCATCTTCCTTCCGACAACCCGTAACCACGGCACCACACTTTCAACAGAAACCTTAATATATAAAGAATATATTATGGGGCTTGGATTGTCTGAAGAAGGGTCTCGAGTAGAAACGCCACATGTGTATGTATCTGTGTGTGTGTGTGTGTGTGTGTGTGTGTGTGTGTGTGTGTGTGTGTGTGTGTGTGTGTGTGTGTGTGTGTGTGTGTGTGTGTGTGTGTGTGTGTGTGTGTGTGTGTGTGTGTGTGTGTCTGCTGTCGGGTCCCGGCGGCCGCTCAAAGTCAGTCACCCGAGCTGCTTCCTTCCTCGGAAGTGGCGGCCAGTTGTGCTGTCCGTGCCCGGAGCGCTGCGGCAGCCACCCAAGCTAATTCACTCCCTGGCCACAATAAAACCATACAGCAATGACAGCACGGAAACAGGCCATCTCGGCCCTTTTACTCCGTGCCGTTTACTGTCACCTGGTCCCATCTACCTGCACTCAGACCGGGGCGTGGCAAGTGGGTTACTGACCCCAATCCCCTCCTTCACCACGCCAGACTCCCCAAATACTATGAAATGAGCTCTCCCCCCAACCCTGGGAAATACAGTATTTAAAAACATAAAGCACCAAGAAGTGCACTTACCACATTATTGGTTACTGGAGGGTGCGCATTTTCCCTTTGTAGGTCATATCAATAGATGCGCCCACGCTGTAACTCAAAGCCACAGGATGGAGATGTCTTCTTTAACATTGTTGCTTTATTAAAACATACCTTCATTCACGGTTGGCTCAAGCGTAACGGGAGAGGAACTTGGTAACTCGGGAGAGGAAGTTGGAACATCGCAGCAATGACATACCCGTGGGAACTCGGTTAAACACTTGATCATAAACGTGAAGTCTCGTACACAACCACGAGTCTTTCACTTGGGGTACCTCGTGGGTCAACTCGCACCGTGAGACAGGGGTTTTACAATGCCGTGTACGACAGTGATCGCAACTTCTACTGAAGTGTGGATGGCCGTTGGATGACTAGGAGCTCATCCGCCCCTTTGACAAGGTCTTGGTTTTGGTCTGCTGGGGGTCCACAAGCCCCCTCCTCACCTGGCAAAACCAGGTGGGAGAGACAGTTTAGTCGCCGACTATCCGACCATGGAGCAGGTAGCACGGGATTACATGGTACCCGTGGCGGGGGGAACTCCCGCCGACCTGACTTTTTTAACACAGAGAGTGGTAGATGCCTGGAATACGCTACCAGGAGTGGTGGAGGCTGATACAATAGTGGTATGTAAGAGGCTTTTAGATAGGCACATGGATATGCAGGGAATAGAGGGATATGGATCAGGTACAGGCAGAAGGCTGTTAGTTTAGTTTAAAGATTTTAGAAATGCAGCATGGAAACAAGCCCTTTGGTCCACCAAGGATACACTGACTATTAATCACCTGCATGTGGGTTTTGTCCGAGATCTTTGGTTTCTCCCACACTTCTCCCACAGACGTACAAGTCTGCAGGTTAGTTGGCTTGGTGTAAATGTAAATTTGTGTAGGATATTGTTAATGTACGGGGATCGCTGGTCAGTGTGGACCCGGCGGCCCGAAGCTGTATCTCTGAACTAATCTGAACTAAAAGAGCAACATACACAATTGGTAATTTTACCTTGCCATCAAGGGTGCTTGGTGAATGATTCGTTCCAACTTTGTACCAGCTGTCTTGGGTAAAGGAACATTATTCACACAATTGGCCCTTGCCGCATATATTTCATGTCCACACCCCGCAGTGCTGTCTAGAATTCTTTTCTCAGTGTGAATAATAGCCAATAAACATTTCACGTTTGTTTTCAGTTCATTTGTGTTCTATCGCATTTGGAGCCAACAATACATTTATTATCAATGGGTTATTGCCCCTTGCTGAAATAACTAACAAAAGCGAGGCAGTGGAATATGTTAATTACTTGTACAGTTCACACAAAGTGCGATTTGAAGGATGGGAAATCCACACTGTAGCAGTGTCAGTAGATTGTTGGTTAGAATTAGTTGGAATTTGTCCAAATCTCAATGAGCATAAATATTCTCTGGTTAAATATTGGGAAGACCAAAGCCTCAATCTCCACCTTAAAAATATTAATTGACGACTTCCACAGCGGTCTGTGGCAGTGAATTCCACAGATTCACCACCCTCTGACTAAAGAAATTCCTTCTCATCTCCTTTCTAAAGGTACGTCCTTTAATTCTGAGGCTATGCTCTCTTGTCCTAGACTCTCCCACTAGCGGAAATATCTTCTTCACAACCACTCTATCCAGGCATTTCACTATTTGGTAATTTTCAATGAGGTGTCCCCTCATCCTTTAAAACTCCAGTGTCGTCAAACGCTCATCATATGTTATCCCAATCTTCCCTGGGATAATTCTCTTAAACCTCATCTGGACCGTCTCCAGCGCCAACACATCCTTCCTCAGATATGATGCCCAAAATTGCTAAAAATACACCAAATGCGGCCATACAGAGCCTCAGCATTACACCCCTGAACAATTACCCTGACAATAGTGTTGCCAACTGTCCCGTATTAGCCGGGACATCCCGGGACATATTGGGCTAAATTGGTTTGTCCCATACGGGACCGCCATCGTCCCGTATTTGACTGCTACTACCCTGTGATCACCAGAGGGCACGCTTACAGACAGATCCTAGATCTGATACAACAACGTGCGTGCGTGTTGCATGTGCTGTTGACGCCACGCACGAGTGATTCAGCCGTCATCTAATCACAGGCCCCCTTATGCGCATCACCTGTGCGCTATATTTTGCCAATTCCCCCCAAAACAAAGAGTTTCAGTAATGTCTGGTGTTGTCTTGACCCGAAACGTCGCCTCTTCCTTCTCGCCACAGATGCTGCCTCACCAGCTGAGTTTCTCCAGCATTTTTGTCTACCTTCTGGTGTATTCGGTCGGTGTGGCATGTGCAAATATGGCTAAATCTGCAAAAAATAAAAGACTGTGCAGCTATAACAAGCAATGGGAAGCAAAAAAGACGTGAATCGACAAAGGTCTTCTGTACTTTATGCCATTAGGAATTCTCAATTGGCCATGGAAGTGAGAATGACCTAACTCAGCATGCTTCCACAGAAGTGCCCAAGAAGGCCACACTAGCTAAAGGTACAAGCAATATTGGTGCATTCTTCGTGAAATCTACTGCGGACAATGACAAAATCGCGGCAAGTGAAGGCTCATATGTGTACCCTCCGGTTAAACACGGACTCAGCTGCAACAGCACCGACTGTCTTGCTAAGCTCAATGGTGACAATAGACCATAGACAATAGGTGCAGAAGTAGACCATTCGGCCCTTATAGCCAGCACTGCCATTCAATGTGATCATGGCTGATCATCCCAATCAGTTCCTGCCTTCTCCCCATATCCCTTGACTCCGCTATCTTTAAGAGCCCTATCTAGTTCTCTCTTGAAAGTATCCAGAGAACTGGCCTCCACCGCCCTCTGAGGCAGTGAATTCCACAGACTTACAACTCTCCGTGAGAAAAAGTGCTTCCTCATCTCCGTTCTAAATGGCTTACCCCTTATTCTTAAACTGTGGCCCCTGGGTCTGGACTCCCCCAACATCAGGAACATGTTTCCTGCCTCTAGCGTGTCCAAACACCTTAACAATCTTATATGTTTCAATAAGATCCCCTCTCATCCTTCCAAACTCCAGAGTGTACAAGAACAGCCGCTCCATTCTCTCAGCAAATGACAGTCCCGCCATCCCGGGAATTAACCTTGTAAACCTATGCTACACTCCCTCAATAGCAAGCATGTCCTTCCCCAAATTAGGGGACCAAAACTGCACACAATACTCCAGGTGTGGTCTCACTAGGGCCCTGTACAACCCGCAGAAGGACCTCTTTGCTCCTATACTCGACTCCTCTTGTTATGAAGGCCAACATGCCATTCGCTTTCTTCACTGCCTGCTGTACCTGCATGCTTACTTACATAGACTGATGAACAAGGACCCCCATATCGTGTTGTACTTCCCCTTTTTCCAACTTGACGTCATTTAGATAGTAATCCGCCTTCCTGTTTTTGATACTAAAGTGGATAACCTCTCATTTATCCACATTAAACTTAATCTCCCATGCATCCCCAACCTGTCCATGTCACCTTGGTTTCTCATAGGATCCTCCTCACAGTTCACACTGCCACCCAGCTTTGTGTCATCTGCAAATTTGCTAACGTTACTTTGAATCCCTTCATCCAAATCATTGATGTATATTGTAAATAGCTGCGGTCCCAGCACCGAACCTTGCGGTACCCCACTAGTCACTGCCTGCCATTCTGAAAGGGACCCGTTAATCCCTACTCTTTGTTTTCTGTCTGCCAACCAATTTTCTATCCATGTCAGTACTCTACCCCAATACCATGTCTCCCACTAATCTCCTATGTGGGACCTTATCAAATGCTTTCTGAGTCTTTGTTTAATGACTCAAATGTTGTGAAGAAGATGCACTTGGGAAGAATGAAAGCTGAGATGATTACAATGAATGTTTTAGAACCAAAGACTGTGCAGGATATTATGGATGATCTGTCGCCGACTGAAGAAGGTGAGCCCCGGCGCCCGCATATTTCTCAGTTGTCACTGATGCCTCAAACAAGGGAGATAGGAAAATGTTTCCAGTGTGTGTGAGATATTTTCTGTGTCTTATGGAGTGCAGTGTAAGTTACTTGACTTTTATGAAGACAGTGATGAAACTACAAATGGCACACATCAAGCTCTGATGAGCTGTCTGGAAAAGTATGAACTGGGTATTGGGCACGTCACCGCCTATGCAGCAGATAATGCCAATTTAAACTTTGGAAAACACCACTCAGTTTACCAGTTATTGGGCAGTGCCAACAATCGCATTCTGAAAGCTAATTGCCCAGCTCACATAGCTCATAACGCCTGCAAGCATGCCTGTGATCAGCTGTCAGTGGATATAGAGACAATTGTTCTAAAGGTCTACCGCCACTTTTCAATAATCATTTCACTTGCACTTTATGTGAAAGTGGCGAATAAAACTGAAGAGAGGAACTGCTTCCTGAAGAGAGGAACTGCGTTCACTTTTTTGCCTTTGTTGACATTGAGTGGCATGAAATTCTGCGTCATGTTTGCACACGATGGCTCTCTCTTCATCCAGCTGTCGAACGTCTCCTGCAAAGCTGGCCAGCTCTTACGTCATACTTCAGGTCCCTTGTGACCTGTCCTGTGGCACTGAAGAGGATTTCTGAGAATGAAGAAAAAAAATGGAGCCACTGAAATGTATCTGTGCTTTTTCCACAACCTGGGGTGTGTTTTTGACCAACTCGTAAAAAAGCTGGAGGAAACAAAGTTCTGCATCACAGATGTTTACAAGGAAGTCCGAAAGTTCAAAATGAAGATGCTTCAGCAGAAACATGACAGCTTTTTGGATACCAGACCAAGCAGCTGATGGACAAACAAGTGCCAGCACAAAGGTCCAAGCAGCAACAGGACTTGGTGAAGTTCTATGACCCTGTCATTACATACGTTGACAAGGGGTTTGATTTCTCACCAGAAAATGTAATGAAATAGAAACCGATCGGCCTCTATGAGGAGCTCTCCTTCACTGACCTTGGAGCAGGTGGTGGAGTCAATATGGACCAACTCTATGAAGAGTTTTGTGCCAGCCGGGAGGATATACAGAAAGCCAGACAGGATACCACAAAATCCACCAGTGAGAAGTGGGTGGCAGTTTTCCCAAGCATAGGGAAAGCCAACTTGATCAACATGTTCAGGATTGTCTCATTTGTCCTCAGTGTGCCAGGCTCAAATGCCTTTGTAGAGAAGCATCTTCTCTCTGATGACCATTAAATGCTCAGACTCAAGAAACAGATGCAGCACAGAGCTGATCAAAAATGAACTTCAAATATCTGTGAGCTGTGACTTGTCATGTAAGGACTTCTGTCTGTCTGTGCAAAAGGGCAAAGGACTGCTTGAACCAGTCAAGAGCAGCAATAAATATCCATGGGAAAAGTAGACTTGGTGAGTCCCCCCCTCTTTTCCTCTTTTGCAGTGATTATATGTCTACTCTAGAGGCACATACAGAGAGGGTTATTCGGTGTTATTTCATGTCTGACTGGTAGTCAGATTATGCTCCGAATTATGCTTTGTTATAATTTGGTGTTACATTTCATATATAACACTGAAGATATGTATACATGGCTCATATATTGGATTTGTTTCCCTATTTTCTCTCTCTCTCTCTCTTTTGAACAAGGTCCCTATTACTATCTGCTAGCTGCCAGCCCCCTCAGTCACTTCATCCCGGGCCTGCACCATACCCACACCGCCACGGCACGCCACCTTTTGGCCCTTATTTGGCAGTGAGAAAGTTGGCAACCCTACCTGACAATGATGTGAGACAGAAGCAGACTGGTTGCATTCTTTGTATTATTTTTGACCAAACATTGAGTTTGGATCTTCCATCCATGCCAACACTAGGACTCCTGCTTTCAATCACAGTAAGATCCACCAACTCCAGCTTTGCCTCTGATATCTGCTACTAAAATCCTCATCCATAACTTTCTTATTTTTAGACGTGCTTATTCCAATCCATTCCCATCTGGTCAGTCACAGCACCAGAGACTTGGGTTCGATCCTGACATCGGGTGCTGCCTGGATGGAGTTTGCACGCTCCCCTTGTGATTGCATGGGTTTCCTCTGGTGCACCGGTTTCCTCCCACATCCCAAAGAGGACAGCACAGAGGCGCAGCGGTAGAGTCGCTGCCTTACACGCCAGAGACTACAGGTGCTGTCTGTCCATAGATTGTACATTCTCCCTGTGACCTGCGTGGGTTTTCTCCAAAATCTCCAGTCTCCTTCCGCACTCCACAGACATACAGGTTTGTAGGTTAATTGGCTTGGTATAATTGTAAATATAGGTGTGTAGGCAGTGTTAATGTGCGGGGATCGCTGGTCGGTGCGGACTCAGTGGGCCAAAGGAGCCTGATTCCGTTCTGTATCTCTAAACTAAACTGAACGAAACATATGGGTTTGTAGGTTAATAGTAAGATTAAACGAGAACTTACCAGTTTGAAGTTTGATCTTTATTTTATGAGGAGTTACGATGAGGGATTACGTGAAGAACCCCGCCTGGCGCTGGAACGGCATACTTCAAAGCAGCGGCATGAAAAACACAGAACATAATAGCCGGAGTAAGATAGTAAGGCTTCTCATAGATTTAGAACTACCAGATGATCATTTATTTTATGAGGGTGGGGAGTGGAGGGCACGTAATCCCTCATCGTAACTCCTCATAAAATAAAGATCAAACTTCAAACTGGTAAGTTCTCGTTTAATCTTACTATTTTACTTCGGAGTCACGTGAGTGACTACGTGAAGATTTTGAAGCTTTCTGTGTTTTTCATGTCGTAGAATTTATTCCATACGACAGTCCGGCTCATTCAACACAGTGACGAGCGAATAACACATTTTTCCCCAAACATTGCCTCAAGTTATGTGATAAATTATTTCACATTATAAAAAATAAAAGTAATGCCCTTTCCATTGAAAGGCAAGTTTATCACAAAATATCAATTGATATATATATTTTGATGGTATGACAAAGCAACAATTATAGAGAACCCAACACTCCGTGTCCAAACCTGACACCATGACTGGTTCCTTTTTACTTTAACATTAATTTACACCCTCCTGCGGCCTTGCATCTTTGCTCGAGCGGCTCATCCCGTGCCATTCCTGTGAATGTATCTACCTCATTAACAGAGTGATTTTCCACCTTTCAGTGTCTAGTTCCACTGAGTGTATCCAATTTCTAACCATCTAGAATACATTCCTCTAGAACCATCAGTTTTTTACTGAACCTAATGTGGTTTTTTGTGTGTAATAAGTAGTGCTGTCTCATTACCACAGAGACTCTTACCTACTTCAACATATTTCATCAATGTTCACACACACACACACACACACACACACACACACACACACACACACACACAACTTAAGGGCGACAGGATATGCTTATAGGTTTACCTTGGTTTCAGCTCCTCTCGGTGTGCTTTGTTTGGTAAATTCATAAACATATATGATAATGTAATCTGTATCCACATGCAATTATAACGTAACATTTGCAATGTTTGCACTCTTATATTGATACTAAAGTCATCAGCATTATTATTTTCAATGTTAACTTTTTTGAATCATTGATAGAGTTAGAGTCCATTGCCTAAGGCAATTCAGGATTATTTATCTCCCGACATATATTACAATTTTGGACAGATATATATATATATATATATACACACACACATATATATATATTTATATTAATATCCACATATATATCCCTTTCCATATCGGGATATTATGAATGCACCTGATAACTTCTTGGTTAGTATATTGTCCGTTAATAGGACGGTAACACTCTGAGCCCTATTATTGGCTCTATCAATTAGATGCTCAGAAAAATGCAATCCACAAGGAACTCACATATATCTAATATGATAAAATAACTTTACTGTATACACAGACTTCCAATTTCTTATAACAAAATATTGTTTTTTAAACTTATTTCTGCAAATTGCAGGTATAACACTTCTTTTACACATAATTATTTTATTGTTATGTTGTTATATTAGTTAAACATTCATAGACTTCTTTGACCATCAGCTGTTGTAATGGTCTGGTCAACCTGCAGATAGTCAAACTCATATTTTCATGTCATGGATGCCTTTGTACAACAATAAATTACTGCAGGGTTACACAAAACTGGAGAACCCAGCGGGTGCAGCAGCATCCAAAGAGCGAAAGGAGATAGGCAACGCCTTCGGGTCGAGACCCTTCCTCAGACTTCAATAAATTACTGCAACCATGAATCATCACAAGTGGTTCAACATCACTCAATATTTATGAAACCATGAAGGATCCGTATTGGGCCACCAAAATGCCTCTGGCAGTGTCCTGTACATTTTCATCAGACACTGCCCTATCAAACAAAATGAGGAACACAAAAAGAACATATTTTCCTCATGTAATTGAGAGAAAAGCATCCACCTTTCCTGTTCTTGGTTTACCCACAAGAAACATTTGAAAGATCAGTGATTTAATCTGTGTGCAACCAGATTAATCGTAAGTAATCCATATTAATGACAATGTGTTTTTCCTCCACAAATTTGTTGTCTCCGATACCATTGTCTCTTCCTTAGAGATAAACAGCTGGACTAAATTTTTTAGAATATGCCACATCTGTTTACTCAGATAATCCCATGATTGTTATTTGACTCATCTTGTGTGTTTTAACATATGCCACAGCTGTGGTATTGTTCACCTTGATACGACATGGACACTTCCATAATAAAATAACTCCTTATACTTCAATAATTAATACAAATGTTTGGAAAATTTCTTAGGACAATCCATTTATGCTCACCTGGTATTATTGTCCGCAGTCCCAACAAGAGACGTATCAATTATTCTTATAAGAATAGATAATATTCTTATCTTTACCCAAACATTCACAGAAGCTGTACATCATCTGTAACACTTGCTTCAGTTTGCAACAGCTGTTAAGCTTATAGTTGAAGCAGCTTGTGAACCTTTTTTTACATTACTTTAATAATGATAACGTATCATTTGATATTTGCATAAGCCTCTCACAAAGGCATACATTTTCTTATAAGCTTCTGTATTCCTTCTTTTGGAGCTTTATTTACTCTTTACCTAACCTAATGGAGGGACAAAGTATGTCAACAAAAAGGAGACATATTTGTATCATGGAACAATTTTCCCCCTCTTGTGGTGCTGAATTACTTCTAAATTCAGAATAGTAATTTATGAATATTTTATTAATGCCTAAGCATACGCTTTATATAATGGGTCAGGTCCTTGCCTGCCACCAGGTTTGTAATTGCAGCACTAATTTGCAGCCGACTCTTATAACCTTCCAATTTAAATGTAATCAAGATAACCCATGACCATGACCTCATTAGTGCAAGTGCTGATCTTTTATCAGCATAATTGTTCCTCCAGTATTCTGTTTAACAGCCTTGAACTGGTTTAATCCTTTGGACAATGTTTTAACTTGCACAGCTTGACCCATTTTAATTAATTTCAAGCACCTGTAATATTGATTAACAATTTGTTAATAGCAACTGTATTTCCATGTTCTAGATGTTTCCATTTTAATAAATGTTCTTACACTGTGAAAGTGTATATAAAATGATGTTTTGTATGGTTTATACCATCAAATCTTTACACTGAGGTAATTTTATAATATATATGTATGTACCCCTTCTTTATTGGAGTTACTTTTGAGTGCAAACCTAAAATCAATTTTTAAGGTTTTCTTATACAGTGAACCAATCCTTCCTTAGTTATATTAAATTAATGATCATAATACACCTGTAATCCCCCACAATTGGAGATTTCATGAACTTATTTTGTAACAAGATGTTTGCACCTCTTCAACGTACTTCAAGCCTTCTTTTCCCAATTATATGGGTTTGGATAAGGCTATGTTGGATTATACCACTTCTGCCTTTGTTTTGATCCATTATCAAATCTTTCATTGGATCATAGTTTTTCCCCCCAAGTTTAAAGATCTTTGCCTTTGTTTTGATCCATTATCAAATCTTTCATTGGATCATAGTTTTTCCCCCAAAGTTTAAAGATCAGTAGTCTGTTCTTTTTGTAATCAATATCTTTGATTTATCATAAGGCAGGTTTATTCCATAATAATCAGGAGTTTAACATAACCTGATTTATATTGATCTGCGAATCTAGAGTGCAGATTTGGTAAATTATATATATTTCTTCCCATTGAGCTCCACAAACTGATGGCAATTTATTTTATTTTAAAAGTATTAGTTATTTGCACAACGTTTTATTTTATTTTATTTTTTCTTTTTGAATAGTAATGCCATGCACCAGTTTGAAATACTTTGAAATTGTATTTCTTTATATCTCATATAATTTGAGACATGGATATCATAAACGGATTCACCGTTGATATCTTTATAAAACATAAAAGTTTTATCATATTCTGCTGTTTCAATCATTACAGCTTTGGTGAGTTTTTAGTTTCCATGTTTACTTTTCATGGCCTCACTCATCATTAGTTCTGCTGTTTTAACATAACAGCTTTTTAGTGAGAGACCAACTAATTTTGGTTTCCATGGTAATTTTCCATGGCCTCACTTCTTATTCAGGTGTTGTGCATACACCTGTGTGTGTGTATATATATATATATATATATATATATATATATTGGTGCTGTGGTGGGTACTTCATGACCAGCCACCACTATCAGTGCATTTTTAGGGTCAGTTTTTCCATTTTATTTTTCACTGCCCTTGTTTCTCCTGAGTTTTTTCCCCTCAAGGAGACTACCTTCAGAAATATCTGAGGTAGATATTCCCACCATATTTCATCATATTTTTCCCTTTTTATATGTGAAACCCCCTTAGGGTAGGTTAGGGAATATTTCCATTATTTTCCGTCTGAAGGCCTTTATTAACTTTTTAAATTACGGCCTTTCTGACTTATTTAAAATTTCCCCCCCCTGCCAAAAGTTTGTGGAGCATCTTAAACTCCCTAACGTATTTTTAACGGTCACCAGTATCGGAACCGGCTCAGTAATTAATCTCCTGTCCCGATCGCTGGGTATTCCCCCGGGACGTTCTTTTTTAAACTCCGTTGTATTATGCAGAGTATTTTTGTTCTATTTTACTCTTTTATTTTATTTTTGTTTTTAAATTCATTTCAAATCCTGGTTCAATACACCAGGCACGGTTTTTCAGACCCTAAAAGTTTTTCAACTGCACTTACCTGCCGGTTCCGTACCTACCGCTGTCGACGAGCTAGCCTCTGCAGCTCTTCCTTCTGCCGTCAGCGTCGACGTAATGCCGTTCCAGCGCCAGGCGGGGTTCTTCACGTAGTCACTCACGTGACTCCGAAGTAAAATTGGCCTGTGTAAATTGCTCCTAGTGTGCAGGAAGTGGAAGGGAAAATGGGATAACATAGTGTGAACTAGTGTGAACAGATGATCAATCCAAATTCCACTGTCCGTGTCGTAATTAGTCCTTTTCACGCCAGCCCTGACCCACATTTGCTTCCAGTTCATTCGCACATCACTTTGAAAATGATTACTTTTGTTGTCAACTTGCTCAGTCCAACATTACCTATCCTAATTTGTTTAAGAAGGAACTGCAGATGATGGAAAATCGAAGGTAGACAAAAATGCTGGAGAAATTCAACGGGTGAGACAGCATCGATGGAGTGAAGGAAATAGGCAACGTTTCGGGCCGAAACCCTTCTTCAGACTGATGTGAGGGTGGGGGGAAGAAGAAGGAGAGGTGGAAACAGTGGGCTGAGGAAGAGCTGAGAAGAGGAGGAGAAAGCAGGGACGACCTGAAATTAGAGAAGTCAATGTGATACCGCTGGGGTGTAAACTGCCCAAGCGAAATATGAGGTGCTGCTCCTCCAATTTACGGTGGTCCTCACTCTGGCCATGGAGAAGGCCCAGGACAGAAAGGACGGATTCGGAATGGGGTGAGTTGAAGTGCTGAGCCACTGGGCGATCAGGTAGGTTAATGAGGACCGAGCGGAGGTGTTGGGCGAAGCGATTGCCAAGCCTGCGGTTGGTCTCACCGATGTAGAGCAGCTGACACCTAGAGCAGTGGATGCAATAGATGAGGTTGGAAGAGATGCAGGTGAACCTCTGCCGCACCTGGAAAGACTGCTTGGGTCCTTGAATGGAGTCAAGGGGGAGGTAAAGCGACAAGTGTAGCCTTTCCTGCAGTTGCAAGGAGAGGGGGTGGTTTGGGTGGGAAGGGACGAATTGACCAGGGATTACGGAGGGAGCGGTCTCTGCGGAAAGCAGACAGGGCAGGAGATCCCGTTGGATGTGGCGAAAATGTCAGAGGATTATTTGTTGTATGTGATGGCTGGTAGGGTGGAAGGAGAGGACAAGGGGGACTCTGCCCTTGTTACGAGTGGGTGGGGGGGTGGATGGGGAGTGAGAGCAGAGTCACGGCATATAGAAGAGAGCCTCATCTATAGTAGATGAGGGGAACCCCCGTACCGTGAAGAACGAGGACATCTCCGATGCCCTGGTGTGGAACACCTCATCCTGGGTGCAGATGCGGCGTAGACGGAGGAATTGGGAGTAGGGGATGGAGTCCTTGCAGGAAGCAGGGTGGGAAGAAGTGTAGTCCAGATAGCCATGGGAGTCAGTGGGTTTATAGTGGATGTCAGTAGTCTATCACCTGTGATGGAGATAGTGAGGTCAAGCAATGGTAGGGAAATGTCGTAAATGGTCCAGGTGCATTTGAGTGCCGGATGGAAGTTAGTGGTGAAATGGATGAAGTCAGTGAGTTGTGTATGGGTGCAGAAGGTAGCACTAATGCGGTCGTTGATGTAGCGGAGGGAGAGTTTGGGGATAGGGCCACGGTACGCCTCATACAAGGATTGTTTCCTTCGCTCCATAGATGCTGCTGCACACGCTGAGCTTCTCCAGCACTTTTGTCTACCTTCGATTGTTCGACGTACCCTACAAAGAGACAGGCATAGCTAGGGCCCATGCGCATGCCCTATCCTAATTACATATCCTAATTAGTTAGTTTTGTTTATTGTCACTCGTTGGGCTGAAGGGCCTGTTTTTTGCGTTGTACCTCTCAACAAAAAAACAAAATTGAAGATAACATAACCAAGATGCGGGAAGTTTGGACACCACTTTAAATGATGAACTGGATGATAATTCAGCTTAGTTCAGTTTAGTTAATTGTCACGTGTGCCGAGCGAGGTACAGTGAAAAGCTTTGTGTGCTATTCAGTCAGTTCATAAACGTTTCACTAGTTGCACCATTTATTTAAAAGAATACAATACTGTGATATCCAGAGATTTGTTGGACTCCAAAAGAGGCACTTGTGGTATTTACTGACGCTTCCTTTTGGATTCCTGTTTATTTGCTTGGTGAGGATTAAAATGCGCTGGAGATGTAAAGGACGGAATAACTAATGCCTCAGCTGCATAACTTAACGGGCGCTGATCGCGTGTGAGGCTTGCACGGCACGCTCCCCTCTCTTGCACCACAATGTAATCCTTTCATGCTGCATTTCCCAATTTCACGCCCCAGTAGCTGGCTGAACGCTAGCTTTGCTCCCGACGTCCCGAATCAATTGGCCTGATCGAAGGGAGAAGGAGAAGGCAGCTCCTCGCTGTGCTGGGTCGAGGACACCAAGTGCACACTGGCATTGATCGGCCGAGTGAACACGGCAGACAAAGCACTTCATCTGACTAAACACCTGATGACAATTTAACACATCCCTTCTTATCTCTTGCTGACAGATTGGTCACAATTAGACCTCATTAGCACCATCAACAATCATCAATTTTTCCACCTCCCATGTTCAACCTTTGTAGATCTCAATTGGATTTTTTTTGTCGCAGACAGACACAAAATGCTGGAGTAACTCAGCGGGAAAGGCAGCATCTCTGTGGAGAAAAGGAATGGGTGACATTTCGGGTCGAGACCAATACTTCCGGCTGAGGGTCGGGGAGGGAAAGTGAAAGGAGGGGTATAGACAGCGATGGAGAGAGAGAGAGAAATGTAGAACAAACGAATGAATGAAAGATGTGCAAAAAAAACCCCGATGATATAGGAAACAGGCCATTCTTAGTTGTTTGCCAGTTGAAAACGAGTTACAGACTATGAGACTCAACAAGACGAAACGAAGGTCTGAAGAAGGGTCGCGACCAGAAACGTTACCCATTCCTTCTCTCCAGAGATGCTGCCTGACCCGCTGAGTTACTCCAGCATTTTGTGTCTATCGTCGGCTCATAGCATTGTTTCTTTGAAGAAGGGTCTTGGCGACTTTGAAGCTGGTGCGACTTGTGTGGCGGAGGGATGGAGAGTGAGAGGATGCAGGGGTTACTGCTTGGTTTCTTTGTCCTCCAATATATTCCAAATGGAATCAATATTCATTCATACCACTGGGTTGTAAGCTGGTACATTGTCTCTGCCGGTGAGATGGGCCGTTGTGTGCATTCTCATTCAGAGTGTTTTATTCTCTCCCCTTCCACGTGGCGACAAGCCTTGGGCTGCGGTGAAAGAGACCTGCTTGGCGCTTGAAGCGAACGCCTGATCGCACAACCCATTAGGCTCCGAGTCTCCTTCTTTGGTGTTAAAACCCCATGTCAAACATGGAGCCTAAGCTTGTTTGTGGTGCAAAATGAGATTAACAGCACAGCTGCAGCAAGGTAACTGGACAACTTAATTGTGAAGTTTGAAGGGGTGTCATGAACTCGAGTGCGGAAACCTTCCCGACTCTGCCGAATCACTAGTGCTATTTATTAAAAGTAATCCCTAATCAATGAAAGCAAACTCCTTCGCAAGTTTAACATTCAAGCACTAAGCGGACCATCGAGTTGATTTGGAAGTGATTGGCGTCTGCTCAGAGCCCAAAGGAACATGAGGGAGAACTAGGATAACATAGCCATCCCGGCATACATTTACCCTGCTTATTTTTAAGAGGATTATTCCAGGCCCTTGGGCTGTTTTTATTTAAGGAGATAATGAAGTTATCGTGAATTTAATGAAATTTAAAATAATCTCCAAGACATTCACTTGCACACAGTTATTTTGTTTACAATGTAATAATATTGAAATACACTAACAACCATGGCAACACATGGAAATAACAATAGATAGAGAAGGCATTTGATATGCTTGCCTTTGTTGGTCGGGACATTGAGTGTAAGTTCATAAGTTATAGAAGGAGAAATAGGCCATTTGGCCTATCAATTCTATTCCACCATTCAAGCATGGCAGAGCTATCTCTCCCTCATAATCCCATTCTCCGGGCTTCTCCCCATAACTCCTGATACCCGTACTAATCAATAATCTATCTATCTCCACCTTAAAAATGTCCACTGACTTGGCCTCCACAGCCGTTTGTGGCAATGAATTCTACAGATTCACCACCCTCTGAATAAAGAAATTCCTCCTCATCTTCTTTCTAAAGATACTAGACTAAGTGGGACCCGTTGGGTCCCATGTTCACACGGGTGGGCTGTGGAGGTGGGGGGCTTTCTGGAGCGCTAGTATGGGTGTTGTGGGTCGAAGGGACTGGTTTCCATGGGGCTAGCATGGACATTGTGGGCCGAATGGATTCTTGGGCTAGCAGCTCAGTCACTCAGGCCTGGTGGGCTGGCAGCTCAGTCACTCAGGGCTGGTGGGCCGGCAGCTCAGTCACTCAGGGCTGGTGGGCTGGAAGCTCAGGGCCGGTGGGCTGGCAGCTCAGGGCCGGTGGACTGGCAGCTCAGTCATTCAGGGCTGGTGGGCCGGCAGCTCAGTCATTCAGGGCTGGTGGGCTGGCAGCTCAGTCACTCAGGGCTGGTGGGCTGGCAGCTCAGTCACTCAGGACTGGTGGGCTGACAGATCAGTCGCTCAGGGCTGGTGGGCTGGCAGTTCACTCACGTAATTCCATGAAATTCCATTTCAAGCAGAGTGCAGGCCACCAAACTCAAATTCATAGCATTTCAGGTAGAGCACAGGCCACCAAACTCAATTTCATAGCATTTCAGGCAGAATGCCTGAAAATATGATGTTGTGGCAATCAGTGAAACATGGTTGCAGGAGGGCTGTGATTGGAAACTAAATATTCCAGGATTTTGTTGCTTCAGGTGTGATATAATTGGAGGGACCAGAGGTGGAGGTGTTGCATTGCTTGTCAGAGAGGATATTACAGCAGTGCTTTGGCAGGATAGATTAGAGGGCTCGTCTAGGGAGGCTATTTGGGTGGAACTGAGAAGTGGGAACGGTGTAGCAACACTTTTAGGGGTGTATTATAGACCGCCAAATGGGGAGCGAGAATTGGAAGAGCAAATATGTAAGGAGATTAGTAGTAAGCACAAGGTAGTGATTGTGGGAGATTTCAAATTTCCAAAAATAGACTGGGAAACACATTCTGTAAATGGGTTGGATGGTTTGGAATTTGTAAAATGTGTGCAGGATAGTTTTTTGCAGCAGTACATAGAGGTATCAACAAGAGAAGGGGTAGTGCGGACCTCCTGTTAGGAAATTAGGCAGGTCAGTTGACGGAGGTATGCGTTGGTGAGCACTTCGGGACCAGTGATCACAATACCATTAGTTTCAATATAATTATGGAGAGAGTCAGAACTGGACCTAGGGTGGAGATTTTTGATTGGAGAAAGGCTAACTTTGAGGGAATGCGTAAGGATTTTAAAGGACTGAATTGGGACACTTTGATTCATGGGAAGGATGTAGAAGAGAAATGGAGGACATTTAAAGGGGAAATTGTAAGAGTACAGAATCTTTATGTCCTATTAGGTTGAAAGGAAATAGTAAAAGTTGGAAAGAGCCATGGTTTAAGGGAAATTGGACACTTGTTTCGAAAAAAGAGAGATATCTACAATAATTATAGGAGGCATGGAGTAAATGAGGTGCTAGAGGAGTATAAAGAATGTAAAAATAATCTTAAGAAAGAAATTAGGAAGGCGAAAAGAAAACATGAGGTTGCTTTGGCAAGAAAGGTGAAAGTAAATCCAAAGGGTTTCTACAGCTATATTAATAGCAAAAGGATAATGAGGGATAAAATTGGACCATTAGAGAGCCAGAATGGACAGCTATCTGCAGAGCCAAAAGAGATGGGGGAGATATTGAACAATTTATTTTCTTCGGTATTCACCAAGGAGAAGGATATTGAACTCTGTGAGGTAAGGGAAAAAAGTAGAGTAGCTATGGAAACTATGAGATTCAAAGAGGAGGAAGTACTGACACTTTTGAAAAATATAAAAGTGGATAAGTCTCCAGGTCCTGACAGGATATTCCCTAGGACATGAGGGAAGTTAGTGTAGAAATAGCAGGAGCTATGACAGAAATATTTCAAATGTCATTAGAAACGGGAATAGTGCCGGAGGATTGGCGTACTGCGCATGTTGTTCCATTGTTTAAAAAGGGTTCAAAGAATAAACCTAGCAATTATAGACCTATTCATTTGACGTCAGTGGTGGGCAAATTAATGGAAAAGATACTTAGAGGTAATATATATAAGCATCTGGATAAACAGGGTCAGATCAGGAACAGTCAACATGGATTTGTGCCTGGAAGGTCATGTTTGACAAACCTTCTTGAATTGTTTGAAGCGGTTACTAGGGAAATTGATGAGGGTAAAGCAGTGGATGTTGTCTATATGGATTTCAGTAAGCCTTTGATAAGGTTCCCCATGGAAGGTTGGTTAAGAAGTGGGTGTTAATGGCAGAGTAGCAAGATGGATTCAACAGTGGCTGAATGGGAGATGTCAGAGAGTAATGGTGGATGGCTGTTTGTCAGGTAGGAAGCCGGTGACCAGTGGGGTGCCTCAGGGATCTGTGTTGGGTCCACTGTTGTTTGTCATGTACATCAATGATCTGGATGATGGGGTGGAAAATTGGATAAGTAAGTATGCAGATGATACAAAGATAGGTGGTGTTGTGGATAATGAAGTAGATTTTCAAAGTCTACAGAGAGATTTGGGCCATTTGGAAAAGTGGGCTGAAAGATGGCAGTTGGAGTTTAATGCTGATAAGTGTGAAGTGCTACATCTTGGCAGGACAATCAAAATAAGACGTACATGGTAAATGGTAGGGAATTGAGGAATGCTGTGGAACAGAGAGATCTAGGAATAACTGTGCATGGTTCCCTGAAGGTGGAATCGCATGTAGATAGGGTGGCAAAGAAAGCCTTTAGTGTGCTAGCCTTTATAAATCAAAGCATTCAATATAGGAGTAGGGAAGTAATGTTAAAATTGTACAAGGCATTGGTAAGACCAATTCTGGAGTATGGTGTACAATTTTGGTCGCCCAATTATAGGAAGGATGTCAACAAAATAGAGAGAGTACAGAGGAGATTTACTAGAATGTTGCCTGGGTTCCAGCAACTATGTTACAGAGAAAGGTTGAACAGTTAGGTTTGGAGCGCAGAAGGTTAAGGGAGGGTTTGATTGAGGATCTTTAAAATGATGAAAGGGATAGACAGAGTTGACGTGGGTAAGCTTTTCCCATTGAGGGTAGGGAAGATTCAAACAAGAGGGCATGACATGAGAATTAAGGGACAGAGGTTTAGGGGTAACGTGAGGGGGAACCTCTTTACTCAGAGGGTGGTGGTTGTGTGGAATGAGCTTCCAGCAGAAGTGGTGGAGGCAGGATCGATTTTAACATTTAAAAGTAAAGTGGATAGGTATATAGACGGGAAGGGAATGGAGAGGTATGGTCTGAGTGCAGGTAGATGGGACTAGGGGAAAACAAATGGTCGGCACGGACTGGAAGGGCCGAGAGGGCCTGTTTCCGTGCTGTAATTGTTATATGGTTATACCAAGCTCATTTTCACAGCATTTTAGGCAGAGTGCAGGCCACCAAATTCAATTTCACAGCATTTCACGCAGAGAGCAGACCACCAAATTCAATTTCACAGCATTTCAAACATAGTGCAGGCCACCAAATTCCATTTCATAGCATTTCAAGCAGTAAGGATAACAACGAGAAGGCTTACCGGGAGGAGGTGGCTGCACTGGCACTCTGGTGTCAGGACAACAGCCTGCTCTTGAATGTCATAAAAACTAAGGAGCTGATTGTGGACTTTAGAAGGGCACAACATCCGAGAACGTACACGCCACTGGAGATAAATGGGGCTACTGTGGATAGGGTGAGCTGGTTTAAATACCTGGGAGTCCACATCACAGAGGATCTGACATGGACAACACACGCTGCCGTACTGGTGAGTAAGGCAAGGTAGCGCCTTTACCACCTCAGGCAGCTGAGAAATTCACAGTCTCTCTTAGGATCCTTGAGTGCTTCTACTCTGAGGCGATAGAAAGCATCTTGTCCGGCAACATCACAATCTGGTTTGGGAACTGCTCTGCCGAGGACAGGATGGCTCTTTCGGCCAAACACACTATGGGAACTACACTCGCCTCACTCCCCCCTGCAAGACCAATACATCACAAGGTGCAGATCCAGAGCCAGCAACACTATGGGGGACCCCTACAACCCCAGCAACGCACTGTTCCAGCTGCTACGGTCAGGCAAACGCCTCCGCTGTCACGCTGTGAAAGCAGAGAGAATGAGACGGAGTTTCTTCACAGGCCATCAGGACTGTAAACCCTTATCTCACCAGGGACTAATTTATTGTACCAATTTACTGTTGTGTTGTGTCTTTGTTAAATTGTTGTTGTTTTTTCTAACATGTAAATACTGATTCTGTTCTATTCTGTTCTGCAGTTTTTGCACAATCCGCAGGCATTGCCACTTTCATTTCACTGTACATCTTGTATGTGTATGTGACAAAGAAACTTGACTTGACGAGTGCAGGCCACTAAATTGCCAAGCAACTCATTGCATTGTCATTAAGGGCTAACAAATCCTTATGCACTGTACTTATTGCAAGTACATTGCAGACTCACAGTTCAGTTGATTCACAGCTTAGAATCACAGTTGTGGGCTTTCTCACGTGATCTTGCAGAGTGAATGACTCACATCCAGGCATCTGGGGTTTTATAGCCCTGCCGCCCCCCCCCCCCCCCCCCCCCCCCCCGGATGGGGCATTACCTTCATTGTGGTGATTGACAGGCGAGAGGACCAATCAGCTGATCTCAAGATTTTTATAGCACTTTTTTTTATCGATCGGAAAAATCCTCGGAGTTGCCTCAGCGGAGGAGGACTGTGAGTAAGATGGCCAATAATCATAGTGATATATGGCAGCGTTTTTTCTAAAATCAATATATAGCGCAGATGGGAAGTGGTCAAGATGAGACTTTTAGTTATGTAGATGTCCTTTTATTCTGAGGCTATGGGCCCTGGTCCTAGACTCTCCCACGAGTGGAAACATCCTCTCCACATCCACTCTATCCAGGCCTTTCACTATTCGACTGTCAGAGTCAGGAAGAGGTATGATGCAGCTTTATACGACTTTGGTTGGGCCCTTATCCCCTTTATCATGTGTCTGTACACTGCGGTTGGCTCGAATTGTAATAACGTATTGTCTTTCTTCAGACAGGTTAGCATGCAATAAAAGCTTTTTTCTGTACCTCGGTACACCTGACAGTAAACTAAACAAACGCATTTGGAGTATCGCGTGCAGTTTCTGGTTGTCCCCATTACAGGAAGGATGTGGATGATTTGGAAAAGGGTTCAGATGAGGTTTACTGGAATGATGCCTGGATTAGAGGGCACTAGCTACAAGGAGAGGTTTGACAGACTTGGATTGTTTTCTCTGGAATGGCTGAGATTGAAGGAAGACTTGAAAGAAAAATGTTAAATTATGAGAGGCATAGACAGGCAGAACCTTTTTCCCAGGATGGAAATATCAAATACCAGAGGGTATAGCTTTAGGGTAAGAGGGACAAAGTTTAAAGGAGATGTGGGTGAACATGAACCTCATGTACAAAGAGCGTGGTGGGTGCTTCGAATGCACTGTTAGGGGTGGTGGTGGGGGTAGATGTGATGGTGGCATTTAAGAGACTTTTGAATAGGCGCACGGATATATGAATTATATGCGGGCAGGTAACAATTGGTTTTACCATCATGTTCAGAACAGACATAGTGGGCTGAAGGGCCTGTTCCTGTGCTCTCCTGTTCTATGTTCTATGTCCTACATTAGGCCAGGTTCCGTCTATGTAGCTGAGGCGTGCCCTCCACATACAGTCTAGCATCCATTTCAAGTTTGAAATAAGGTCTCAATTCTCTTTTTTTTTTCATTTCAAATTTCCACCTTTGCAATTTAAAAAAAAATGTAATAATGAGTTCAGAACCTTTTCATCATCTTTGCCAAAAAAGTGCATTTTAATATGAATTGCATATTGCATAATAAAACATATATAAAATATTATTATGCACTAATTAAGTTGATTAGTTGATCATTCCCTTTAGCATGTATCTGTGCACTGTTGTCTGCTTGATTGTAATCTTGTCTAGTCTTTCCGCTGACTGGTCAGCATGCAACAAAATATTTTCTCTGTACCTCGGTACACGTGACATTTCCTGATTATGAACGCTAGTCCAGGCATTGGTCATGAGTTAGCCTTGTGGTTGAAACTGGCTGTCTGTGGTGGGAATGGGTTGGAGGGTTATCTGCAACTGAAGGGTCTTGACCTGAAACATGGCCTATTTCCTTCGCTCCATAGATGCTGCCTCACCCGCTGAGTTTCTCCAGCATTTTTGTCTACCTAAGATGAATAGACTACTTACCCTCATCCCAAATTCGCTTTTTGTTTCACAGGTTGATTGGAAAGATACAGCATGGAAACAGGCCCTTTGGCCAACCAAGTGTATTCTAATCATAGTTCTACGTTAGAATGGAGCAACAAAAAACTGTAGGTGGACACAAAGGCTGGAGGAACTCAGCGGGTCAGGCAGCATCTCTGCAGAAAAGGAATAGGTGACGTTTCGTGTCGAGTCCCTTGAGAATGAGAGTCAAGGGGAGCCAGGGCCCTGACTCTCAGTCTGAGGAAGAATCTCGACCCGAAATGCAGCTCTACCGTGCCACCCTTAAATTTACAGACTAGCGTATAACAACTTAGAAATAGTCCTTAATGTGCTTGTCTCTATGTAAAAGTCAAATTTTAAATCACATAATGTTGGAATATAATTATTATTGTTCAATTGGGTTTCCAGGCAAAAATTTCAGTCTAAAGATTCATTTCAAAACGAATGAACAAGTTCAAAAATGTCTTAAGTGGAGATGCGTGACAATCTTTAGCTTCTGCTACTCTTCGCAAGAATATTTATCTGCAAAACACTCAGTGAAAGCAGGAATATCTTCATAAGGCCATTTGTGAAATTACAACTTCTGAAATGTTTCTCACTATTAACATACCCCCTTCAGCCTGAAGATTTATGGACATAAGTTGAAAGGATATCAATTATTTTCCTTCTTTAAAGATCAATTTTCTTGTTAACTGCTCAAAACTGTAATGAAACAAGATCCCAGTGTTTTTCGAATTGTAATTTAAGTTTCATTCATTTTTGATGCTGATTGATACGTGCCAGGTAAAGAATGAATTCAAATAACTGGCTTCTCTGAAAAGATGGAAGTTCGAGTGATGAGTTCTTAAATCTCATCAGCAGGAGCAGGCAATCAGATTGTAGCAGTCGTTTACATGAGTGTGCCTGTTGTAATGATAGAAGCTCATTTTCTCCTTGGCTGATATAGCGTGAGAAGTTATCATATTGAAAGCGATACGCATTTGGTCTTTCATATCTCATTTCATTGCTCGTGAGTCCTTTGGCTCTATGGTGGCGCAGCAGTCGAGCTGCTGCCTTACAGCGCCAGAGCCCGAGGTCCCGGGATCGATCGTGACTACGGGTGGCTGTCTTCAGGGAGTTTGTACGTCCTCCCCGTGACCTGCGTGGGTTTTCTCCGACATCTTCGGTTTCCTCCCACGCTCCAAAGACGCACTGGTTTGTAGGTTAATTGGCTTGGTATAAATGTAAATTGTCCCAAGTGTGTGTAGGAGAGTGTTAATGTGCGGGGATCGCTGGTCGGCACGGACTAGGTGGGCCGAAGGGCCTGTTTCTGCTCTGTATCTCTGAAATGAACTAAACTTTCAATTAATCGACTTTCTGAAGGGTTTCCCGGGATTGCTGGAACCATTGGTAGAGGCCCAGTGTAATTGTGGTGCCACAAGGACACCAATGTTGATTGACAGAGTGAGATTTCTGCAACACAGTGACGCAGACTGATGTGAATCCCAGTATGACACAGCATGCAAACGGTAACACTGAGATTAGGCAGACCGTCAAGAGCCAAAATTCAAAAGTGTTTAAATGTAGGCACAAGGAATTGCAGATAGTGCAAAACTACTGGACTAATTAAGTATGATTCTGGTTATGATTATGATTTGACCCTTAAAGTTTGTTATTTTGCTGAGCTTTGCTAAATCTTTCCAAGACTAATTCTTGAGAGATGGTTCCGACCCTACTTCAGAATAGTAACACTTGTGCAATGATACTCTATTAAACAATTTATTGATTAGTATGGGTGTCAGGGGTTATGGGGAGAAGGCAGGTGAATGGGGTTAGAAGGGAGAGATAGATCAGCCATGATTGAATGGTAGAGCAGACTTGATGGGCCGAATGGCCTAATTCTGCTCCTATCTCTTATTAATTTATGAACTCATGTAATGATCACGCTTTAGTATATTTATTTTGCTTCAACTTGTACCTATTAAAAAAGACCTGTTTATTTGAAAATCTTGTGGGAGTACTTTAGAGAGAGTCTTCTGAAGCTTTATGTGACTGACCACTCATATTCTGACTTCTACACTCAAACTGTCTTGAGGTCAAATTCTCATTAGCCTTTTTGGCTTTACTAAGCAATGTGTATTAGATTTTAGTGATGGGTGAAATGGTGTCACACAAGTCCTCTGGGGTTTATAGATTCAAATTATATTATATCCATTAACACCAAGTCATTTCATGGCATTTCATATGCGCCATGATATTTCTTCCACGTGAACCTCATGTAGTAAGCAGTATACATTCAGTGTAGGAAGGAACTGCAGATGCTGATTTATACCAAAGATAGACCCAAAGTGCTGGAGTAACTCAGCGGGTCAGACAGCATCTCTGCAGAAAAAGGATGGTTGACGTTTCGGGTCGAGACCCTTCTTCAGACCTGAAGAAGTCAGACGAAGTGTGACTTCAGACTTTGTGTCTATCGTCAGTCTAAACCAACATCTGCAGTACCTTCCCACACAGTTACTTCAGTAGGCTGCTGAAGAGTGCGGAAGCAACTGTGCATGGATCAACATAATCTGATTTCATCAAGCAAAGATATGGCTGCTATGCATGGTATTCTGAAGTTTTGGACTCATGCCACCAGTGCAAATCAATTGACCATTGAAGCATGTGTTATGGTTAGCTTAGAAGTTAGGGCAGCTAACCTTCCTTCTAGAGATGCTTGAAACTTCTGACTAGTGATACCATTAGTTTAGGTTTAAGTTTGAGTTTAGTTTATTGTCACGTGTACCGAGGTACAGTGAAAAGCTTTTGCTGCGTGCTACCCAGTCAGCGGAAAGACAATATATGATTGCAATCAAGCCATCCGCAGTGTACAGATACATGATAAAGGGCAAGAACTTGAATAACATTTGGTGGAACATAAAGTCCAGTAAAGTCTGATCAAAGATAGTCTGAGGGTCTCTAATGAGGTAGATAGTAGTTCAGGATCGCTCTCTGGTTGTTGGTAGAATGTCTCAGTTACCTGATAACAGCTGAAAAGAAACTGTCCGTGAATCTGGTGGTGTGCGTTTTCACACCAACACCTTTTGCCCGAAGGGAGAGGGGAGAAAAGGAAGTGGCTGGGGTGCTTGATTATGCTGCTGGCCTTGCCGAGGCAGCGTGAGGTATAAATCGAGTCAATAGAAGGGTTTGCGTGGTAGTCTGGGCTGCGTCCACAATTCTCTGCAATTTCTTGCAGTCTTGGATGGAGCTGTTGCCAAACCATGCTGTGATGTATCCCGATAAAATGCTTTCCACTGCACTTTAGGTTTCTACTTTAGGTTCAGGTACATTATTGTAAATATGTGCAGCAATACAGTGAAATGCTTTGTTTTGCATGCCATCCAAATGGATCAGATATACCATTCCTCAATACAATTGTCAAACTTGAGTGCAATAGATAGAGCAAAGGGGAAGGTACAGGACTTGAGGGGCTGAACTGTAGGGAGAGGGGGAGCAGGCTTGGACTATTCCTTGCTGCACAGGAGGCTGAGGTGTGACCATATAGAGATGAATTGAGGGGTTGGACAGGCTAGATGCAGGAAGATTGTTCCCGATGTTGGGGAGGTCCAGAACAAGGGGTCACAGTTTAAGGATAAGGGGGAATTCCTTTAGGACCGAGATGAGGAAAACATTTTTCACACAGAGAGTGGTGAGTCTCTGGAATTTATGTAGGCAGCACCCTAGCTTTATGTAGGCAGCACCCTAGGTCAGGATTGGACCTGGGTCTCTGGCGCTGTGAAGCAGCAGTTCTACCAGCTGCGCCAGTGTGGTGCTCCAGATATGAGCTGAACAGCACACTGCACACCATCAGTCCTGAGAGGACCTAATAATATCTTTTAAACATTAGTTACTCTGTACCAATTTTAAAGTGCTTCTGAGAATTAATGGGAAGCTCTTTCATCACTTTACACTTTGGACTTTCGAGAAACAGTGCAGAAACAGGTCCTTAGGCCCACCATTTCCACACGAACTAACGTTCACCCTGTCCACTAACATTATCCAGGGACAATTTACAATTTACAGAAGCCAATTAGCCTATAAACCTGTAAGTCTTTGTATGTCCTGTGTGTACAGGTTTATCGGTAATCGGCTTCAGTAAAATTGTCCCTAGTGTGTGTAGGATAGTGTTAATGTGCGGAGGGATCGCTGGTCGGCGCGGACTCAGTGGGCCGAAAGTCCTGTTTCCACGCTGTATCTCTAAACTAAACTAAACTGTAGCTTTATTTAAATGTTCTCTTCAACATAAGCAACAAGAACACAGACACATTGTGTTTATAGATAAAAATATTTCACCTGGAAATAATTATAATTTGTTTTTTGAGTAAAAGCAGTTCAAATTTCCCATCCTTTTTCCGATTTGACCATGATCATGTTTTTAATCGTAGCATGCATTTCTCATCAATTGTTACAAATTACATTGTTCAGCCTATTTTACTTTGATCAATTTGTAGTCAGTTTGAGTAAACTGATTTCATTCTCAATAAAGGTGCCAAGATTACTTAGTTTCAGGTGATATTTGATTAAACGTCCCTGTTTGATAAAAGCAATAGACCACAACTCCATTTTGTGCATTCTCAATTATCAGGGGGCAGTACAGCAGTAGAGCGGCTGCCTCTCAACGCCTGATGCCTGGGTTCGATACTGACCTCGGGTGCTGTTTGCGTGGAGTTTGCAAGTTCTCCCTGCAGCCTCGTTGGATTCCTCTGGGTGCTCCGGTTTCCTCCCACTTCTGAAAGACGTGTAGGTCAATTGGCCTCTGTAAATTGTCCCTAGTGTGTAGGGAGTACATGAGGAAGTGGGATAACATAGAACTAGCGTGAAAGGGTGATCGATGGTCAGCATGGACTCGGTGGGCCGAAGGGTCTCATTCCGTGCTGCATCTTTCGGTCAGTCAACAAAGAAGGTGAGACCACCAAGATCTTTACATGTTGTACACCAGTGAGTAATTCTAAGCCAATTTAATTAGCTCTTAATATAAAGGAAAACCTCCTCAGGATGGAAATCACAGGCTGAAATAACGATTATAAGAAATTAGTTCAGCCTGAGGGTTCAGATGGCTAATAAACTACCCAATCCTTACTCTTGCTGCTTATATTGTCACGTGAACCCTCGATTAGATTACTGTTTTATAATCACTGCCTTCCACCCTGTATCCCGTGTTTCTGTTTACATGCAGCCTTTGAATGTTACAATGGCCTGATTATAAAGTGAACGCGATTTTCTACATTAGTTGGGTTGGGTTCTCTCTCTGGCAATGTTCTCTCTGATTTTGAAATCGGGCCTTATGAGTGTTGCACAAAGCCAAAAGCAAGGTCAATCACGGCCTTTAATGTTCAGAACTGGACGGTGAAACTGGAGTCAAGCACCGCAAAGATAATTGATATGAAAGCACACCACTCCGATACTGTGGATGCAAGGCAGCATTAAGATGAGTAATGGCCATATTTTCCTCTGAACATTGCGTGCAAGAGTGTATATGCTTGAGCAGATAAACAAGATGTGGAGTAATTGGAAACAAAGTGGAACATCAGTGGTCTAGAAATTTGATAGCGCTGAAAAATGTGCCCTGCAATTGCAATGTGTCAAAAACTCCTCTCAGATTGACCCAGCACAGGCTGAGCATGCAATATTGTGTAGGAAGGATCTGCAGGTGCTGGTTTATACTGAAGATAGACACAAAAGAGTCAGGGGTTATGGGGAGAAGGCAGGAGAATGGTGTTAGGAGGGAGAGATAGATCAGCCACGGTTGAATGGCGGAGTAGACTTGATGGGCCGCATGGCCTAATTCTGCTCCTACCACTTACGAACTTATGAAAATGCTGGAGGAACTCAGCTGGAGGAATTCAGGCAGCATCTCTGGAGAAAAGGAATGGGTGACGCTTCGGGTTGGAAGCCTTCCTCAGACTGAAAGAGAGAGAAAGCCAGAACAAAGCAGGGCTGGCTTTAGGTGACCTCAGGAAGGGTGGAGTCTACAATGGCCCATTGTTGATAAGATCATAAGTGACAGGAGTAGAATTCGGCCATTCGGCCCATCACATCTACTCCGTCATTCAAACATGGATGGTCTATCTCACCCTCCTAGCCCCTTTCTACTGCCTTCTCCTCATAACCTCGGGCACCTGTTGGGTGGGGGAGGTGTGCTAATGCCAGGGATACAGGGATGTGAACTAGTAGTATGATTAGGGTGGGGGAGAGGGGAGAGAGGGGAGGGAAAGGAATGCAGGAGATACTTGAAATCGATGTTCATACCGCTCGGTTGTAAGCTGCCCAAATGAAATCTGAGGTGCTGTTCCTCCAATTTGCATGTGACCTCACTCTGACAGTGGAGGAGGCCCAGGACAGAAAGGTCAGTGTGGGAATGGGAAGGGGACTTAAAGTGCTTGGCTATCCAATATACAATATTGTGTGTTCCACATTAAAGTCATGGAGTCATATAGTACAGTATAGTAACTGTCCCTTCAGCCCATCTATGTCGATCAAAATGCACCACCACAAAGCTAGTCCATTTGCCCAAATTTGGCCCATAACCCTCTGAAACATATCTCAATATCCCACTTGGGTAGCTTACAACCTAACGGTCTGAAAATTGAATTCTCCAATTTTGAGCTTCTTCTCCTTGCATATGGCGTACATGGCCTAAAGTTGTAGAACAACTTGTTCTATTTGATCTTGACTTGACTGCGCACGCCAGGTTGATTGCATTCGTCGAAACAGGGCGGACCACGTGAAGGTTGCAATCTCCCACCCCTCCAATTTTGAGCAATTAAGTGGCAGAGGATTGAATAAAGGGAAAAGTATTGAAAACTATTGCAAGGAAACGAAAAAAGGCAAGTATCACATTGATGCAAAATGTGTGACGAAAATGGAGTAAAGTCCTATATAGTCAAGTAGTAACAAGAGTAAAGAAGGGCAGCGCAGTGGCGCAACACTAGAGCTGCTGTCTTACAACATCAGAGACCCGGGTTCGATTCTGCATGCGGCTGCTGTCTGTATGGAGTTTGTACGTTCTCCCTGAAAACGTGGGTTTTCTCCAGGTGCTCCAGTTTCCACCCACACTCCAAAGACGTACATACAGGTTTGTAGGTTAATTGGCTCCGGTAAAATTAGAGATTGTGTAGGATCGCGCTGATGTACGGGGCGATCGCTGGTCGGCGTGGACTCAGTGGGCTGAAGGGCCTGTTTGAGCGTTGTATCTCTAAAGTCTATAAATTCTAATGCCCTCTGGATAGAGCATTTGGTGCAAAAACTGGTGTAACTTGAGAGACAGTTGTATTCTGAAAGGCAGGGCAGGATTCTGTGGAGCTATGATGAAATGTTACTTTCCCATGTATAGCCATTGGCAGCTAGCAAATCTACAGCATGAGCTTGGATCCCCCTTCCTACATGCTAGTTGCTATAAAATAGCCTTCATTAGCAGTGTGTGCAAGCACACACGTGTGTTAAACATAATTGCGGTGCATGCCACAGTTAAGCGGCCAGCAAAATGGTGTGAGGAAACTTACAGGCAAAATAACTTGTGGATGAAGTACATGGAGCTGCTCGGGCCTCCACAGATGCGACGCAGAAACAAAATACACCCTGTCATAGGGAATTTTCCTACGTGGATTGCTGCTTTGCACAGATTTTAAGAAGGTAGTTCACATTGCTCAGTTTAGTTTAGCTTAGCTTAGAGATATAGCGCGGACACAAGCCGTTCGGCCCACCGAGTCCTCGCCGACCAGTGGTCACTGCACACTTATGCCCCTGTTCCGCTTAGGAAACCTGAACGGAAACCTCTGGAGACTTTGCGCGCCACCCAAGGTTTCCGTGCGCTTCCCGGAGGTTCCCGGAGGTTTTTGTCAGTCTCCCTAATGGTCGAAAGTGGTTTCCGTTTAAAAAATCGGTAATTTTTTAGTCGACGCCAGTTGCGATGCTAGTTGAAGGTGGTTGCCGGATGACAAAAACCTCCGGGGTCCGCACCGAAACCTTGGGTGGGGCGCAAAGTCTCCAGAGGTTTCTGTTCAGGTTTCCCTAAGTGGGACAGGGGCATAGCACTATCCTACAAACCCTAGGGACAATTTTACATTTTCTACCATTAGCCTACAAACCTGCACGCCTTTGGAGTGTGGGATGAAACCGAACATCTCGGAGAAAACCCATGCGGGTCACGGGGAGAACGTACAAACTCCATACAGACAAGCATCTACTAGTCAGGGTGGATCCCAGGTCTCTGGCGCTGCAAGGCAGCAACACTACCTCTGTGCCACCGTGCCATCATCGAACTTGCAATCGAGTTTAGTCTGAAAAAATTACAGATTTACCACCAAACTGATAAAGTTAAGCTGCACCGTTTGGCATTGTGATGGGTTTTGGTCCCAAGGGTTTCATCATGGCTGGTTCTCACTTGGGGTCTGGACCAGTAATAACCTCCTCCCAGCTGCTAATGGGTATAATATCCCCCACCACAATGTTATTGGCACATTAAGGGTCACACTGCTATTTCCTTTTCAGTGCAATCAAGTGGATTTCACAGCTGCCAAATTTCTGCAAAATGAAGAACACATGCAGCACCGATTGCTGTCCGGTGAAGACCGTTAATGAACTCAAATATTCAGCAAAATAGTTAAAATAACCTTCAGATGTACATCAGCGAAGAGGGTGAAAAAAGGCTTGTGTTCTGCAACTAATAAGCAGCCTGGAGCACATCTTGAATGCAGACTTGAGCCTGGACTTCCACAGTATATAATAACAAGGAACTGAAGACTATGGTTCAAGTCAGGAGCAGCTTCTTCCCTTCAACCATCAGGCTATTAAACCTTCAACCTCCAAATAGACCGTCCTCCCCCCCCCCCCCCCCCCTCCCCCCCCCCCCCCCCACTGTTCCCCAGTGCTGTCATAGAGGCATAGCGTCTCAATTTATCCACACCGATCAATATGTCCCAGCTACACCGGTCCCACCCGCCTGCGTTCAGCCTATATCCCTCTAAACCTGTCCTATCCATGTACCTGCCTAATTGCTTCTTAAACGTTGCGATTGTCCCAGCCTCAACTACCTCCTCCGGCTGCTCGTTCCATACACCCACCACCCTTTGTATGAGAAAGTTATGCCTCAGATACCTGTAAAATATTTCCCCATTCACCTCAAACCTATGCCCTTTGGTTCTCGGTTTCCTGTCCTCCCATTTCTCGGCCACTATGTTTACAAGCCACAAACTTGAATCTGCTCTCTGTGTCAGTCCTGTATATTTACCCCAGACAGAGCCTGGTACATAGAAACATAGAAACATAGAAATTAGGTGCAGGAGCAGGCCATTCGGCCCTTCGAGCCTGCACCGCCATTCAATATGATCATGGCTGATCATCCAACTCAGTATCCTGTACCTGCCTTCTCTCCATACCCCCTGATCCCTTCAGCCACAAGGGCCACATCCAACTCCCTCTTAAATATGGCCAACGAACTGGCCTCAACTACCTTCTGTGACAGAGAATTCCACAGATTCACCACTCTCTGTGTGAAAAACAATTTTCTCATCTCGGTCCTGAAAGGACTTCCCCCTTATCCTTAAACTGTGACCCCTTGTCCTGGACTTCCCCAACATCGGGAACAATCTTCCTGCATCTAGCCTGTCCAACCCTTTAAGAATTTTGTAAGTCTCTATGAGATCACTCCTCAATCTTCTAAATTCCATCGAGTACAAGCCGAGTCTATCCAGTCTTTCTTGATATGGAAGTTGTGCCATCCCAGGAATCAGTCTGGTGAACCTTCTCTGTACTCCCTCTATGGCAAGAATGTCTTTCCTCAGATCAGGAGACCAAAACTGTACGCAATACTCCAGGTGTGGCCTCACCAAGACCCTGTACAACTGCAGTAGAACCTCCCTGCTCTTGTACTCAAATCCTTTTGCTATGAATGCCAACATACCATTCGCTTTCTTCACAGCCTGCTGCACCTGCATGCCTACTTTCAATGACTGGTGTACCATGACACCCAGGTCTCGCTGCATCTCCCCTTTTCCTAATCGGTCACCATTCAAATAATAGTCTACCTTCCTGTTTTTGCCACCAAAGTGGATAACCTCACATTTATCCACATTATACTGCATCTGCCATGCATTTTCCACTCACCCAGTCTATCCAAGTCATCCTGCAGCCTCCTAGCATCCTCCTCACAGCTAACACTGCCCCCAGCTTTTGTGTCATCCGCAAAACTTCGAGATGTTGCATTTAATTCCCTCGTCCAAATCATTAATGTAAATTGTAAATAGCTGGGGTCCCAGCACTGAGCCTTGCGGCACCCCACTAGTCACTGTCTGCCATCCTGAAAAGGACCCGTTCACTCCTACTCTTTGCTTCCTGTCTCCCAGCCAGTTCTCTATCCACATCAATACTGAACCACCAATACCATGTGCTTTAAGTTTGTATACCAATCTCTTGTGTGGGACCTTGTCGAAAGCCTTCTGAAAGTCCAGATACAACACATCCACTGCTTCTCCCTTATCCACTCTACTAGTTACATCCTCAAAAAATTCAATAAGATTCGTCAGACATGATTTACCCCCAATGATTTTTACTTTGTCCAATGATTTCACCACTTTCCAAATGCGCTGCTATCCCATCTTTAATAATTGACTCTAGCAGTTTCCCACACTACGATGTTAGACTAACTGGTCTGTAATTCCCCGTTTTCTCTCTCACTCCCTTTTTAAAAAGTGGGGTTACATTAGCTACCCTCCAATCCTCAGGAACTACTCTAGAATCTAAAGAGTTTTGAAAAATTATCACTAAGGCATCTGCTATTTCTGGGGCTACTTCCTTAAGTACCCTGGGATGCAGCCTATCTGGCCCTGGGGATTTATCGGCCTTTAATCCATTCAATTTACCCAACACCACTTTCCGGCTAACCTGGATTTCACTCATTTCCTCCATCTCATTTGACCTGCGATCCCCTGCTATTTCCGGCAAATTATTTATGTCTTCCTTAGTGAAGACAGAACCAAAGTAGTTATTCAATTGGTCTGCCATGTCCTTGTTCCCCATGATCAATTCACCGTTTCTGACTGCAAGGGACCTACCATTTGTTTTAACTAATCCTTTGCGCTTCACATATCGATAAAAACTTTTGCAGGCAGTTTTTATGTTACCTGCCAGTTTTCTTTCACACACTCCATTTTTTCCTTTCCTAATTAAGCCCTTTGTCCTTCTCTGTTGGTCTCTGAATTTCTCTCAGTCCTCTGGTAGGCTGCTTTTTCTGGCTAATTTGTACGCTTCATCTTTTTTTTGATACTATCCCTGATTTCCCTCGTTATCCACGGATGCGCCACCTTCCCTGATTTATTCTTTTGCCATACTGGGATGAACAATTGTTGTAGTTCATCCATGCAGTCTTTAAATGCCTTCCATTGCATATCCACCGTCAACCCTTCAAGAATCAATTGCCAGTCGATCTTGGCCAATTCACGTCTCATACCCTCAAAGTTACCTTTCTTTAAGTTCAGGACCCGTATTTCTGAATTAACAATGTCGCTCTCCATCCTAATGAAGAACTCAACCATATTATGGTCACTCTTGCCCAAGGGGCCACGTACAACAAGGCTGCTAACTAACCCTTCCTCATTACTCAATAATCCAGTCTAGAATAGCCTGCTCTCTCGTTGGTTCCTTCACATGTTGGTTTAGAAAACTATCCCGCATACATCCAAGAAATCCTCTTCCTCAGCACCCCTGCCAATTTTATTCACCCAATCTATATGTAGATTGAAGTCACCCATTAAAACGTTTTACCTTCGTTGCAGGCATTTCGTGCAACACATTTTGGTCACCCTGTTAAAGGAAAGATGTTGTCAAGCTGGAAAGGGTGCAGAGAAGATTTACGAAGATGCTGCCAGGACTCGAGGGCCTGAGTTATAGGGAGAGGTTAGGCTAGGACTTTATTTCTTGGAGTGCAGGAAGATGAGGGGTGATCTTAGAGATGTTTATAAGATAATGAGATAATTAGGAGAGTAAGTAGCCCTTTCCAGAGTAGGTGATCAAGAACCAAAGGACATAGGTAAGATGATGGGGAAAGATTTAATAGGAACCCGAGAAGCAATTTTTTTTTACACAAAGGGCAGTAAGTGTATGGAACGAGCTGCTGGAGGAGGTAGTTGGAGGAAGGTACTCACAACATTAAGAAACATTTGGACAGGTACATGGATAGCAACAGTTTGGAGGGGTGTGGGCCAAACGCAAGCAGGTGGGGCTAGATGGGGCATGTTGGTCACGTAGGCAATTTGGTCCAAGTGCCGGTTCCCAAGCTGGATGACTCTATTATTCTATAACACAAAGGTCATAAGCAATAAATGCAACAATTTGCAAAGCACATGACTAAATATGATAGGCAGAAAATGCCTCAGTGGCGAAGGCAGCATCTCCTTTTCAGACTGAGAGCCCAGGGAGACCCAGCGATATGAAGGGAATGAAAACACAGATCAAAGGGGACAATAACCAAATAAATGTAGAGTTGTACATTTTATCCCGCATACATTCCAAGAAATCCTCTTCCTCAGCACCCCTGCCAATTTGATTCACCCAATCTATATGTAGATCTATATGTAATAAAGTATGATTATGACTATTATGATTATTATTAAAATGTTGGAGTAACTTAGCGGGACAGGCAGCATCTCTGGAGAGAAGGAATGGGTGAAGTTTCGGGTCGGGACCCTTCACGCTGAGTGAAAGATATCATTGTGCATTTATACATCTCTTTCTTGGGGCAATAAAAACACCGTTGTACCAATGAAGCATTGAAAAAACATTTTCTCTTGGTGAAAAAGTATTTTTTTATGAGGAAAGACTTTTCCACCCAGAGAGTTGTGAATCTGTGGAATTCTCTGCCACAGAAGGCAGTGGAGGCCAATTCACTGGATGTTTTCAAGAGAGATATGGGGAGAAAGCAGGAACGGGGTACTGAATTTGAATGATCTGCCATGATCATATTGAATGGTGGTGCTGGCTCAATGGGCTGAATGGCCATCTCCTGCACCTATTTTCTATGTTTCTATGTTTCTATGAGAGATGCTTCATAGTTCACCTAGCTGGTGATGCTGGCTATGTCAGTCGGATTAAACCAGCATCTGCAGCTCCTTCCTATACAAGTCAGTCAGTATCTGAGACCGTGGCTTGGTCATACAGTGTGTCATATGAAGGGAGGCTGGGATTCCTGAGGCCTTGTAAATTGGCATTAGGAGCAAGGCTGATAAATTTCCCTTCCCCTCTTTTACATCTGTTTTGTTTGCCATTGACAGATGAGAGACAGCTGGGCCAAGTGGAAAATGTCACTATGTACAATGTTACACTTAAACTGCTCCGGTAGTTTATAATTCATTACTTTTGCTGGATTTTACTGCGTTGGTGCTACTAATTCATGGCTTTCGCATCACCAGCCCGCAACTGACTGAAGTTCAACCTTTCCAGTGATTCATAGTTTGCAGCTGCCCAGCATATTCTTCCAAAAATAATAACGCACTAATGGCCTTGGTGTTCAATCCCCATTTAATTTACCACTGGCGTATCAAAATTATCCCGTAACTTGTTTGGGAAATATTACGTATTTACCACTTTAGCGCGTTCACTGAAAGCTCAGTTAAATCAATCATCAGTCACTTAATCACTCGAGCTGAATATCCAAGGTGTTGAGTGCCCACGATGTCTAAGTGTAGGGATTTCTCTGATCCTACGCCCATCCCAGAACCCTGCAAGTCAACATGAAGCTTCTCTGCTCAGATAATGACAGATGCGTGAAGTGCCTCTACAATAGGATCGCAAGTACTTTCCCATCCAATGCAATTGAGCGGTGTCACTGCTGATAATCACGCTTCCTTCAAAACAAGAATTCTTTAGGTACCTCAAGTATTTTTGTTTAGGAAGGAACTTCAGACGCTGGTGTACACCAAAGATAAACTCAAAAATGCTGGAGTAACTCAGCGGGACAGGTAGCATCCCTGGAGAGAAGGAATGGGGGACGTTTCAGGTCGAGACTCTTTGTCTGTCCCGTTGAGTTTCTCCAGCATTTTGTGTCTATCTTTGGTGTAAACCAGCATCTGCAGTTCCTCCCTGCACAAAAATACTTGAGGTCTGGAGTATTGGACTCTGTCTTTTCCTGCACCCGGGATGAACTCCTGTCTTCCGGAGGTGGATATCCATCAAAGACATAAAGTGCTGGAGTTACTGAGCGGGTCAGGCAGCATCTCTGGAGAAAAAGGATGGATGATGTTTCTTCAGATGTTCTACATAAATATCCATGATCTCTTGTCTGAAATATCGGCTGCAGATATTGACACTCATAGATCACAGGCCCTGTGTTAATTTAGACCCTGGACCATATAGACCATAGATGGTGGGAGCCAGAGGTCTGATGGGCCCGTGGTGAGGGCCAGAGGTCAGTCGAGGTCGTGCCGCTGAGAACAAAGAGGGACCCGGCGTGGGGGAGAACGCTGAGAACAAAGGGGGGGCCAATGAGACTACATTGAACACCTCACAACTTTGTCGGTGGCCTATACGTGGTGACTCCTTACATACCTTGTGCATGGTGCGCAAAACAAAGAATTTCACTGTGACATGATGCATATGATAATAAAATGTCAATTAATCAATCACTCAAAAACTGCCTCTTTAACCAAGTTTAAAGGTACAAGGTTCATAGAAACACAGATACATAGAAAATAGGGTTACACAAAAAGTTGGAGAAACTCAGCGGGTGCAGCAGCATCTAAGGAGCGAAGGAGATAGGCGACGTTTCGGGTCGAGACCCTTCTTCAGACTGGTCAGGGATCAGGGAAACGAGAGATATAGACGGTGATGTGGAGAGATAAAGAACAATGAATGAAAGATATGCAAAAAAGTATCGATGATAAAGGGAACAAGCCATTGTAAGCTGTTTGTGGTGTGAAAATGAGAAGCTAGTGCGACTAAGGTGGGGGAGGGAGATAGAGATAGAGGGAATGCCAGGGCCCGAGGGCTGAGGGAGAGGTGGGAGGGGGAGGAGACAGCAAGGGTTAACAGAATTGAGAAAATTCAATGTTCAAGCCCAAAGGATGCAGACTCCCCAAGCGGAATATGAGGTGCTGTTCCTCCAACTTGCGGTGTACTTCATTCTGGCCGTGGAGGAGGCCCAGGACCGAGAGGTCGGATACGGAATGGGAGGTGCTGAGCCACCGGGAGGTCGGGTTGGTTTTTGCGGACTGAGCGGAGGTGTTCGGCGAAACGATCGCCAAGCCTCCGCTTGGTCTCACCGATATAGATCATCTGGCATCTGGAGCAGCGGATGCAGTAGATGAGGTTGAAGGAGGTGCAGGTGAACCTCTGTCGGACCTGGAAGGACTGCTTGGGTCCCTGAAAGGAGTGGAGGGGGGAGTGAAGGGACAGTGTTGCATTTCTTGCGGTTGCAAGGGAAAGTGCCCGGGGAAGGGGTAGAGCGAGAGGGGAGGGAAGAAATGACAAGGGAGTTGCGGAGGGAGCGGTCTTTGCGGAAGGCAGACGGGGGGGAGATGGGAAGATGTGGCGGGTGGAGGGGTCACGTTGAGGTGGCGAAACTACGGAGGACTATGTGTTGTATTTGCCGGCTGGTGGGGTGAAAGGTGAGGACCAGGGGACTCCCCGCGCAACTCCCTTGTCAGCTCCCTCCGCAACTCCCTTGTCAATTCTTCCCTCCCCTCCCGCTCTACCCCTTCCCCCGGGCACTTTCCCTTGCAACCGCAAGAAATGCAACACTTGTCCCTTCACCTCCCCCCTCCACTCCTTTCAGGGACCCAAGCAGTCCTTCCAGGTCCGACAGAGGTTCACCTGCACCTCCTCCAACCTCATCTACTGCATCCGCTGCTCCAGATGCCAGGTGATCTATATCGGTGAGACCAAGTGGAGGCTTGGCGATCGTTTCGCCGAACACCTCCGCTCGGTCCGCAAAACCAACCCGACCACCCGGTGGCTCAGCACTTCAACTCCCCCTCCCATTCCGTATCCGACCTCTCGGTCCTGGGCCTCCTTCACGGCCAGAGTGAGCAACACCGCAAGTTGGAGGAACAGCGCCTCATATTTCCGCTTGGGGAGTCTGCATCCTCTGGGCTTGAACATTGAATTTTCTCAATTCTGTTAACCCTTGCTGTCTCCTCCCCTTCCCACCTCTCCCTCAGCCCTCGGGCCCTGGCATTCCCTCTATCTCTATCTCCCTCCCCCACCCTAGTCGCACTAGCATCTCATTTTCACACCACAAACAGCTTACAATGGCTTGTTCCCTTTATCATCGATACTTTTTTGCATATCTTTCATTCATTGTTCTTTATCTCTCCACATCACCGTCTATATCTCTCGTTTCCCTGATCCCTGACCAGTCTGAAGAAGGGTCTCGACCCGAAACGTCGCCTATCTCCTTCGCTCCTTAGATGCTGCTGCACCCGCTGAGTTTCTCCAGCTTTTTGTGTAACCCTCGATTCTCCAGCATCTGCAGTTCCTTCTTTAATACATAGAAAATAGGTGCAGGAGGAGGCCATTCGGCCCTTCGAGCCAGCACCACCATTCATTGTGATCATGGCTGATCGTCCCCAATCAAAACCCATGCCTGCCTTCTCCCCATATCCCTTGACTCCACTAGCCCCGAGAGCTCTATCTAACTCTCTCTTAAATCCAGTTTCTTCAGGTCCTTTCAGTTTTACATCCTCAGCAAAGGATGTCGCTTGAAAAACCGGCGACTGGAACGGCGACTGTCAGAGTGGAACACACACACATACACACATCGCTTCCTTCACCAGCCTGTTATGCAGGCGGGGGACAGGGCAAGTGGGGGGAGCGCTGTATGAGTGTGTGATGAAATCACAGTGTACGGGAAGGGTCACTTTAGCCCTTTAAAAGGGAGGTGGAGGGGGGGGGGGGGGGGGGGTGAGGGGGAGAAGGGAGAAGGAGTGGAGACAACCTTTAAGAAGCCAGAGATACACGGCTGTGAAGCTCGGCGGACATTTAACATAACCGGTCGGTTATCCTTGGTTCCAATAACTACTGCTTACATTTTCTTTCCCCAATCAACCAATGAAATTCACCGGTCAGCACTGGCTACAACCTACGAGAACCTTCGACCTCCTGGCAACCCTCTAGGACCACTTGGCAACCCACCTACAGCACGAGAATTCTCGCTACTCTCCATGGCAGCTTCATTCTGGTCGGCGCTAATTTGTTGAAAAATTAGCGGCGACCATAATGAGGCCTAGTTCCCAGAATGCGGGAACGCCTCACGGCCATGAAGGCGACTCCCCGGCAACTACCCGCGAGCATGTGGCGACCATGTGGCGACCACAGAGCCTCCTGCAGTCAGTCGCCTAAAAGGTCGCCCAAGTGGGACAGGCCCATAACTCAGCGATAGGGGCCTGACATGGATAGGTTGGGACACTTCTTCATGCTTCTGTTTAGGATCAGTAATAAGGCACTCATCGTTTTAAAATAGTCACATAGAGGAAAAGAGAGAGAGGGAAAGAAAGAAAGTCTTTCTACTGATGGAGAATGGGTTGCTCAGACACAAGGGACTGGTCGAAGGAGAATCTGGTCAATCATTTAGGGGGAAAATGAATGTGAATTCAAAGCAAAAGAAGAAAGAGTGTTGTCACAGGCCAACAGAAAGGGCAAGTTAGGATAAAGTAATCACTGATGTCTTAATACATAGTTTTAGTTTAGTTTAGGTTAGAGATGCAGTGCGGAAACAGGCCCTTCGACCCACCGTGTTCACTTCGACCAGCAATCCCCGCACACTAACACAGTGACGCTAACGCTAGGTACAATTTACAGTTATACAAAGCAGTGAACCTACAAACCTTTACGTCTTTGGAGAGTGGGAGGAAACCAAAGATCTAGGTCACGGGGAGAATATCCATACAGACAAGCACCCGCAGTCAGGATCGAACACGGGTCTCTGACACTGTAAGGCAGCAGCTCCAGCGCCACCGTGCCACCCACGGTCTTCAGGAGGGTAGCAATTGGCATCCTGGAGGATGTTACAAGGCTTTTGCTTGGCATGATCACTGTGCAATAAACATCATTTGTAATACCGTAACACCAGCAATATCGCATAGCATCATTGAAGCACCTTATATCAAGAAGACACAAGGAACTACGGATGCAAAACATATAGAGCTGGTGTAACACCGTGGTCAGGCAGCATCTACGGAGGGAATGGATAGGTGATGTTTCAGGATGGGACCCTTATTTTTCCCTTTTTGTATGGCATGTCTGAATATTTTAAATCTTGTGCCCTTTTCTTGGAACCAAAAAAAAATCCTAAATATGTCGGCACAGTGGCACAGCAATGGAGTTGCTGCCTTACAGAGCCAGAGGCCCGGGTTCGATCCTGACTACGGGTGCTGTCTGCACAGAGCTTGTACGTTCTCCCTGTGACCGCATGGGTTTTATCCGGGTGCTCCCGTTTCCTCCCACATTCCAAAAACATGTAGGTTTGAAGATTAATTGGCTTCTGTAAATTGCCCCTAGTGTGTGGGATGCGAAACTGGGATAAGATAGAACTAGTGTACGGGTGATTGTTGGTCAGCATGGACTCAGTGGGCCGAAGGGCCTGTTTCCATACTGTATCGCTAAAAGAATAAAGGAATGAATGAATGAATGAATGAATAAGTTTATTGGTTAAGTATTCACATACAAGGACTTAATAAATGAGTGTCAGCACTTATTTAAGCTATATTTATGACTGAATCGAAGATTTTTTCCACTGTAATTCAAAATAAAATGTACCTTGAAAGGAATAGCACCATTAGTTTAATTTAGCAATCATTGCATATTAACACCATCCTACAAACAAGGGACAATTTTGTTAAGCCAACTAGTCTACAAACCTGTGACCTGCGTGGGTTTTCTCCAGATGCCCCAGTTTCCTCCCACAGGCTTGAAAGTTAATTGACTTGGTAAAATTGTAAATTGTTCCTTGTGCGTGTAGGATAGTGTTAATGTGCGGTGATCGCTGGACGGCGCGGACTCCGTGGGCTGAAGGGCCTGTTTCTCTAAAGCTGAAAGCTAAAAACTAATTTAAGGGTAAGAACGGGATAATTTTTTCCAAGATACCACACCACTAGTGGGCGCTCAGACACAGTGGGTGACTTAAGGGCCTGTCCCACTTTGGTCCATTTTTTGGCGACTATAAGCGACTAGGCTGTCGCCACATGGTCTCAGGGTGACATGGTTGTGGGTTGTGAGTTGCCTCCTCAAGTCGCCTAAAGAGTCGTAACTTTTTTCTTGTCGCCGCTGGATTTTGAAATGTTCAAAACCTTTCGGCGACTGTGGGCTTGACGTAGCTTGTCTTCTTCTGTCGTAGGTGCTGTCGTAGGTTGTCGCCAGGTGACATAGGTTGTCACCGGATGATTTTGGTGAATTCAACCGGCGGCAGGAACCGCCGACTGAATTGTCTTCAGTTGTCTTCAGTTGTCGCTGACAGGGTCGTAGCTTGTCTTAGCTCGTTGCGGGTGGACGTAGGTTGACTTTGTTTGGTCATAGGTTGGCGCCTGTGTGGTCGTAGGTTGTCGTAGGTGTGGTCGTAGGTGGACGTCCTAATGGGACGTCCTAATGGGTTGTCAGTAGTTTGCCGTAGCTTGACGTTGACTAGGCGGTAGGTTGTTGTAGACATTGTCATAGGGGGGTCCAGTCGCCGGTTTTTCGGCGACCGGCTACCACTGTGACTGTCGCCGGCAGTCACCGAAAATAACGCCTAAATGGTGCAGGCCTTTTAGTGAATAATTAGGGAGATGGAAGTAGCTGGAGTCAGGGTGAGGAAGTATTTTGTTGGGGAGAGAGCGAACCTATAAAGAATATCACCAAGAGCAAAGAACTCATTGGAGCGAGTACGTCCAGTTTTAAAAGGCTTGACTGATAATGGCAAACTATTGAGTTATTTGAACCCATTGAGGCATTAAGGATTGTAGGGCTAGAGGACACCACATAAATTACTATTGGGAATTGTGCAGGTAATATGAAGGGAAGAAATAGTGAGAGACAAGGTCTAGGATGGATATTGAAAAAATATGTTCTAAAGCTAGTTTCAAAACCAAGGCGTGTAGGAAGGAACTGCAGATGCTGGTTTAAACCGAAGATAGACACAAAATGCTGGAGTAGACAATAAACAAGGTGCAGGAGTAGGCCATTCAACCCTTCGAGCCAGCACCGCGGGTACCTCAGTGGGACAGGCAACATCTCTGGAGAGAAGGAATGGGTGACGTTTCGGGTCGAGGGTCTCAACATGAAACGTCACACATTCGTTCTCTCCACAGATGCTGACTGTACCGCTGAGTTGCTCCTGCATTTTGTGTCTAAAACCAAGGCTTAATTAGGAGTATATGCAGATTAGCAATGGGATGTGGGATGATGGGGCTCGATATGTTTTAGATGGTGTCCAATCAAGTTTGCTGAGAACAGAATTGGAAGGGTCGGAAGGAAATGCTGAGGTTTAGAGGTAAAACAAAGGCATGGATGATGGTATGGGTAAGGGATTTGTTCACAAAAGTGGAGGAAGCCCTTGACCACATCTCATGTGTTTCCCAGGCCTTTGCTTTAGTTGAGTTTAGTTTAGTTTAGAGATACAGTGCGGAGACAGGGCCTTCGGCCCACCGAGTCCACCCCGACCAGCGATCCCCGCACACTAACACGATCCTACACACATTGTGGACAATTTATAATTTTTATACCTACCAATCTGCACGCCTTTGGAGTGTGGGAAAAAAACAAAGATCTGGGAGAAAACCCACGCAGGTCACGGAAAGAATGAGCAAACTCCGTTAGGACAGCACCCGTTGTCAGGATTGAACCCTGGCCTCTGGTGCTGTAAGTTACCTCTACCGCTGCATCACCATGCCACCCTTTGCTGTCACTACTTCACTTCCTGGACAGAGCAAGAACCTCTTCCCCTCTTCTCTTCCAGCTTTCTTGCCACCCCTCCCCCTCCCCCGCCCCCACCACAAACAGTATACAGAAGGGTCTCGAACCAAAATATCACCGACCCATGTTCTCCAGGGATGCTGCCTGACCTGCTGAGTTGCTCCAGCTCTTAGTGACCTTTTGTGTATTAACCGGCATCTGCAGTTCTTTGTTTCTACACCTTGGATAAGGGTTTCTGTGAGAGAGATGAAATTTATAACCAGGCAATATAGTTTGTGCCAGGAACTGAACCGTTTGACTATTGCGTTCCAATATTTATATGGAGGAAATTTCTGCTGAGAAGTTAACTGATGTCAAATGACCAGTTTTAAGTTGGTGAGCAACTAAACCACCCATGCTTTTTTGACCAGCATTGGCTCCCTCTCCCCCAGTTCTTTAAATTGAATATCCTTATTATTATTATTATTATTATTATTATTATTATTATTATTATTATCTTTGATTCCTCTTACTTAAATTTAGGTTTAAGTTTATTATTTTCACATGTACTGAGATATTATTCATGGAAGGTGGTCTTAGAGGGGAGGATGCTCCTCAAACTGCAGAGCATCTTTGACAATACAGCTCACCTCTTCCATGACACACTGGTCAACCTGAGGAGCACCTTCAGCATCAAACTGGTTCCACCAAGATGCAGCGCAGAACATCACAGGAGATCCTTCTTCCCTGTGGCTATCAAACTTTACAACTCCTCCCCCTTCTGTCGTGGGGTAGACAGAGACTGACTCCCCTCCTCCCCCCCCCCCCCCCGCCCAATCTTTGCACATCCCCCAAGCCTTTCCACTCATCACTTTAATTTCATGTTTCATTTACATTGTGTATGTTTGAATGTTGGCGGATCATTTTCACTCCAGGGATAAATAAAGTTCTATCGTATCGTATCGTACAATGCAATGTTTTGTTTTGCATGCTCTCCAAATAGATCAGAAATGTCAGACATAAATAGAATCAAGTACAATAGATAGAACGAATGGGAAGATACAGAGTGCAGAATACAGTTCTCAGCATTGCAGTGCATCGGTTCCAGAGACAAAGTCCAATGTCCACAATGGGGCAGAGGTGAATAGGACAGTATCCTAACTTGTGGAGAGACTGGTCAGAAGCTCAGTAACAGAGGGGACGAAGCTGTTCTTGAGTTTGCTGGTGTGTGCTTTCAAGCTTCTGTATCTTCCACCAGAGAAGTAGAATGACCGGGGTGGGACAAGTCTTTTGTTATGCTGGTTCATGTTCCAAAGTAGAGATGCAAGTCAGTGGTGGGGAGTTTGGTCTGTGTGGTGGATTGGGCTGCCCAATATCTTGCAGTCTTGGGCAGAACAGTTCCCAAACCAGGCTGTGATGCGACCTGACAGTACCCTCTCAACGGTACACCTGTAGAACTTTGTGAAAGTCATCGGAGACATGCCAAATTTCCTCAGTCTGCTAAGGAAGCAAAGGTGTTTATGTGCTGCTATGGCTGTTACATCAATGTGGTTGTCCACGACAGATCATTGGTAATATTAATGCCAAGGAACATGAAACCCTCAACCATTTCTACCATTGATGCTGATTGGGGCAAGTACTCCACCATGCTTCCTGAAGTCCATTACTAGCTCCTTTTTCTTGCTGACTTTAAGGGAAAGTTGGTTGGCGGGTGTTTTTATTTTTAAGGTAGAGATAGATAGATTCTTGATTAGTTCGGGTGTCAGGGGTTATGGAGAGAAGGCAGGAGAATGGGATTAGGAGGGAGAGATAGATCAGTCATGATTGAATGGCAGAGTGGACTTGATGGGCTGAATGGCCTAATTCTTCTCTTATCACTTATGAACTTGTTGTCCTGACGCCATGTCAGGACAACTCTCTGGAGTGGCGGCGCTGCCCTGGCAGCTGCGGCTCGCCTGCAGTCCGTATGTTTTTCTTTTTATTTGTTGTTTTCTTGTCTTGTTTTTAGCATTAGTTTGAGTTATTATGTAGTGTATGTGTGTGGGAGGGGTGGGAGAAACGTTCTTAGTCTCTTCCTTTTGGGGGGACGCGACTTTTCTTGTCGTATCCCCCGTCTCCGTCTGCGCTGAGGCCTATCGCGGAGCTGGTGGCCTCCAACTTTAACTGTTGTACCCCCGGTGTAGCCCCATTTGTGCATTGTCACCCTTGACCGCCCGACCACGGTTTGCAGTCGGTTGAGACATCTCCAGTTTGCCAGCACTGGTGAACAAACTTGTCGATGGAATTAGAGCCCAATTTGTCTGTTCAGTTGTGACTGCCTCCTCCCCGTAATCTTCGACACCTTTACTAATCAAGAACCTATCAATCTCCGCTTTAAAAACACCTAATGACTTAGCCTCCACTGCTGTCTGTGGCAACGAATTCCATAGATTCACCACCCTTTGGCCAAAGGCATTCCTCCTCATTTCCATTCTAAAGGTCCCTCCTTTTATTCTGAGGCCGTGCCCTCTGGTCCCAGACTCTGGACCAGGATCTGTATGAAGATCACTGCTGGAAACACCATCTCAGGCATCCATGGAATAAATATCTCACAACCATGAGATGGCTGCACTGATGCCTTCACAAGGACAATGAAGGATCTTCAATAAATGCGGGCCTTTCCAAAGGCATGCAAGTTAGGTGAATGCATTTAGCAAATGGGTCCATGCCAGAGTGAGGTGAATGAGTGAGTCTTCAATTATTTAACTCTGGAATTCTATGTGCAAGTACTTTGAAGTCCTTCAAACTTGCTTCTGTTTCCTAGACTTTGAGAAGCTCTTTAAATCCTGGTCTATAATTATGATTTTGGGCAATGTTTTTTAGTTCCATTTAATTTAGAGATGCAGCATGGAAACTGGCCCCTCCAGCCCACCAAGCGCCGTTACTGTTTGTCATTGTGATGACTCCAGAATGCAGGTACTTCAGAGCCGCGTAACATAGTCAAAAACCAGGCTCAAGTTCAAGAAAATAGTATTTTATTTTGTTAAAACCCAAACCTGATTCAAACAACCCAGTCAAGGACAAGAATAAACTAATAAACAAAGATAACAGTGCTCCAGCCAGCCTCACAATGGGCCGTCAAACTAGAGTCTCTAACCTGCTTAAATGGAAATAACCCTTATACAAAATACACGAAAACCCTCAGGTCAGTCCTTATCCATCCTAATTCAATATTAATTTACAAATGTAGGTAATAATACACAAAGTTCTATGCCATGTGGCCAGGCCTCCTGCAGTTCAAACACAGTCTGTTCATGAGTCAGGGTCGACGAAGAGAGAGAGAGCTCTGGGAGCTTCCTGGTATTTAAGCTTTCGATGAGTCACCCGTCACCTGACGCAGCTTGGCCAATCGGGTACAGGAGCCCTTAACCCCTTGATTCCTGACTCCCAGCCACGGGGCCTGCACTCAGGAGAGAAACAGAAGAGTTAAGTACATAGCATTCACCAGAGGGGGGGGGGGGGGGAAGTACCTAACACCCCCACCCAAAGATACTGAATAAGCTTTGGAAGAAACTATTCAGTACTAAAACTACTGGCATGACAAGGCGTCAGCCAAGATATTATCCTTGCCCCTGATGTGCCTGATGGCACCTCCAGGTTATATTCCTGCAGCTGCCAACTCCAGCTCATTAACCGCCTGTTCTTAATCTTCATGTTCTGCAAAAAAACCAAAGGGTTATGATCCGTGAACACGACGACAGGGAGACTCGAGGAGCTCACATAAACCTCAAAATGACTCAGAGACATTAACACAGCAAGGGTCTCTTTCTCAATGGTGGAGTACCACCTCTGATGGGGATTAAACTTCTTAGAGAAGTACGAAATTGGATGCCCCACCCCATCTGAATCATCCTGTATAAGAACCCCACCAACCCCACGATCACTAGCATCCACTGCCAGCTTAAATGGACGCTCAAAATCAGGTGCCGCAAGCACAGGTGCTCGCACCAGAAGACCCTTAGTACGATCAAAGGCACGTTGACACTCAGCGGACCACACAAAAGCTACCTTCGGTCTCAGCAAATCCGTCAAAGGAGCAGCCACTGCAGAGAAGTTTGGACAGAACCCCCTATAGTACCCAACCAGATACCTACGGAGTTCAGTCCTAGATGTTGGAACAGGAAATGCAACAATATGTCGCACCTTGTCCTCGAGAGCGCGAACCTGACCCCGGCCCACCATCTTACCCAGATACGTCACCGTGGCCTGGCCAAACTCACACTTCCCCAGATTGATCGTTAGGTTTGCCTCCGCTAGTCGACAAAATACCTCCTTCAGATGACCGATGTGCTCGATCCAAGACCTGGAGCACACAACTAAATCATCAAGGTATGCTTCACAGAAGGACAAACCAGACAATACCTTGTTCACTAGCCGTTGGAAGGTTGCCGGCGCATTGCGCATCCCAAATGCCATTACCGTGTACTGAAGAAAGTTATCAGGCGTAACGAACGCTGAGATCTCCCTCGCCCGCCTAGTCAAAGGAACTTGCCAATACCCTTTTAGCAAGTCCAACTTAGACACAAAAGATGCACTACCCATATGATCCACACAATCCTCCATCCGTGGAAGAGGATAGCAATCCGGCTTAGTTACACCATTCACCTTCCGAAAGTCCGTGCAAAACCTGTCCTCCCCATTAGCCTTCGTAGCCAGTAGACACGGAGAACTCCACGGACTACAACTAGGTTCAGCAATTGCATGCTGCAGCATATAGTCAACCTGACCTCTTAGACGTTGACGCTTGTCAGGGTTGACCCGATACGGATGCTGTTTAATTGGCGCAGCACCGGCCACGTCAATGTCATGCTGCAGCACAGAGGTTTGAGAAGGCACATCCGTGAACAGTGACCCATTTGACCCCACCAAAGCAAGCAGATCATCCCGCTGACTTCCAGACAAATGAGCCAACCGCAAGGGAAGCGACTCCAAAGCTTCAGAGTTGCACAGCTTTCCCTGCGTCACTGCCACCGACAACCGTGCCTCACCCACATCACCACCCGTGTCAGGGGGCAGCACTACCACAGCCAAAACCGGCTTAGACAAAACCGAAGGACACAGCTCCTCCCCATCAACCTGTACATGCTCCTGCTCATGGTACTGCTTCAGCATGTTGATATGACAGAGCTGAGTCTTACGCCTCCGATCAGGGGTACCAATAACGTAATCCCTTGCACCAACCTTCTTAACCACCTGATAGGGACCACTATACTGAGCCTGCAGACTGGAACCAGGAATAGGCAACAACACCAGGACTTTGTCACCTGGAGAAAAATTCCTACTAGAAGCCTTCCTGTCGAACCAGCCCTTCATCCTAGACTGAGCAGAAGCAAGATTACCCATTGCCAGTTCGCATGCCCTCCACAGTCTAGACCTGAAAGTGCAGACGTGGTCTAAAATACTACGTTTTGAATTCTCCTGCAACCATTCCTCCTTCAGGACCTTCAACGGACCACGAACAGTATGGGCGAACACCAGGTCAGCAGGACTGAACCCTAAAGACTCCTGCACGACTTCACGCACCGCAAACATAACGAGATGAACCCCCTCATCCCAGTCTTTTTCAAACTCCAGGCAGTAAGTCCTCAACATGGATTTCAAAGTCTGGTGAAACCGCTCGAGAGCTCCCTGGCTCTCTGGATGATACGCACTGGAGTAACAATGCTCAATATCCAACAACTTCATTACCTGACCAAAAACCTTTGACATGAAGTTGGAACCTTGGTCGCTCTGCACAACCTTGGGCAAACCGAACAACGAAAAAAACTTAGTGAGAGACTTCACAGTGGCTGGGCAGTAATGTTATGCAAAGGGACCACCTCCGGAAAGCGGGTAGACGCACACATAATTGTCAATAAAAACTTGTCGCCCCCCCTTGTCCGAGGTAGAGGACCCACACAATCAACTAGAATCCGTTCAAACGGCTCCCCGACCACAGGGATTAGATATAAAGGCGCAGGAACAATCGATTGGTTCGGCTTTCCTGCCACCTGGCAAATGTGACAACACCTGCAGTGCTGCTTCACGTCCTTTTTCAACCCTGGCCAAAAAAAATTCCGTAAGATACGGTCATACGTCTTATTGACCCCCAAATGTCCACCCAGAGGTCCATCATGAGCCAAACAGAGTATCTCGTCCCTATATCAACGAGGTATCACAATCTGATCAACCACGCTCCAATCATCCTGCCCCGACATATCCAAGGGAGACCACTCGCATCAGTAAGCCATTCCTCAGAAAATACCCCTTTGCTGTGGAATCCATATCCCCCTCAGGCACCGCGCAGTCGAACAGATCCGATAAACCTGGATCACTCTTTTGCTCCTCAACCAGCCGGGCACGTGACAGCGACACGGGCACATTTCCAGACAAGACCCCATCTTGAGATGTAGAAACACCCTCCACAACACAGGATCCATCATCCTGATCCCCCAAAATGCTCTCACTCAGGTCCACTACATCTTCAAACTTTGCCTGGCTCTTAGCCATAGCCCTTGTGACAGCACAAGCTGTGAAGACCGTCGGATGCTGCATAGCCAATATATCAGGACTCTGCGCCATCGGAACACCCATCACCTCAGGAGTAATTAAAATTCTACCTCCTGCCAAGTCATTCCCCAAAATCACAGAAACTCCCGCAACGGGAAAACACGGCCGTAACCCATCAATTACCCGGCCTGAAACCAACTCGGACTCGAGACTCACGGTATGCAAAGGCACTACCATGTCCTCCAACCCGAATCCTACCACAGGGACACTGGACCCAACCGATGACTCCCCAGAAAACGGCAGTACACTATCCAATATAAAGGACTGAGTAGCACCAGTATCACGCAAGATGGATACTGGAACTCTATGACCCCCATTCTCTAGAGAAACAAAACCTTTCGTGATGAATGCAGAATAATTCCTACACTCATCAGACGCAGGCATCCCAGGAACCACAGGTGCTCTTTGTGTACCCACCAAACCCACAGGCTTTGCATTTTTCCTTTGCAGGACGGGACACGACTTTAAGATGTGCCCGCTCCCTTTACAATAGTAGCACACAGGCCCTTCCTTAGTCCTGAAATCTCTGTCAACCTTATCAGCTCGGACCTCCCCCTGTATTAATGAGCTGACACTTGCAGGCACAGAAACAGCTTTGGCACTGCCACCGGTGACACCACCACGATTAAACGGCCGTGCACCAAAACTATAGGATCGCCCAGCAAACTCAGTTTTATGAGTCAATACATACTCATCTGCTAACACCGCGGCCTTAGACACCTCCGTCACTTTGTGCTCATTAAGGTAAGTAGCAACCCTCTCAGGGAGACAGTTCTTAAATTCTTCCATAATCATCAAGGCCCGCAGCAGCTCAAAATCCTTCACTCCTTGAGAAGCGCACCACCTGTCAAAAAGTGCCTCCTTCTCCCAAGCAAACTCCACATAAGTCTGACTATCAAACTTCCTAAAGCGCCGGAACATCTGCCGGTACGCCTCTGGAACCAATTCATAAGCCCTTAATACCGTAGACTTCACACACTCATAGTCCCGACTGTTGTCAACAGACAACGACGAGTACACCTCCTGTACTTTACCCACAAGGACACTCTGCAACAGCAAGGACCACATGTCCCTAGGCCACTTCAAGGACGAAGCCATCCGTTCAAACACTGCGAAATACTTGTCCACATCCTTTTCATTAAACGGGGGAACCAGGCGGATGTTCTTGATCATATCAAACTCCCGTTCCCTAGAAGAAACTCGGCAGGCATTCAACTCCTTCTCTCGCAGCTCAAGGCGTTTCATTTCAAGCTCTGATTGGAGCTCTTTCTCTCTTATTTCAAGCTCTTTCTCTCTTAAGGCCCTCTCCTCCTTTTTCCTTTCAAGCTCTGATTGGAGAATGAGCTCTTTCTCTTTTAAGGCCCTCCCCTCCTTTTTCCTTTCAAGCTCAAATTGCTCTTTCTCTCTTATTTCAAGCTCTTTCGCTCTTAAGGCCCTCTCCTCCTTTATCATTTCAAGCTCTAACTCCTTCAATCGAATGGGGTCCCCCATTTCCTGACTAGGCTTTGTAGAAGATAGAGGACTGTCTGCACCAGCAGGCAATACCCCACTCCTCACCAACGCAGACCATAACTCCAACTTTATAGCCTCTTTCTTCAAATGTTTATCAATAGGCACCTTATAGGTCTCTGCCAGCATACACAAATGCTCCTTCGTACATTTAGTAAACGACTCCCGACCAGGAGCCTCAGTAAATTCCTGTACTTTAAACTCCATATCAAATGTAGGACCAAACCACCAGCCAAACCCTGGGCACCAATGTCACTCACAACACAGAATTCCTCAGTCACCTCACACACAGACTTCCTCAGTCACCAGAAGCCTACCAAAAAAAACCCAAGATTGTCTAGGGTCCTCAAAGCTTAGGACGAGCCCCCATTTTGTTACGACTCCCGAATGCAGGTACTTCAGAGCCGCATAAAATAGTCAAAAACCAGGTTTAAGTTCAAGAAAATTGTATTTTATTTTGTTAAAACCCAAACCTGATTCAAACAACCCAGTCAAGGACCAGAATAAACTAATAAACAAAGATAACAGTGCTCCAGCCAGCCTCGCAATGGGCCGTCGAACTAGAGTCTCTAACCTGCCTAAATGGAAATAACCCTTAAACAAAATACACGAAAACCCTCAGGTCAGCCCTAATCCGTCCCAATTCAATATTAATTTACAAATGTAGGTAATAATGTAGATTCAAATCACAGTCTGTTCATGAGTCAGGGTCGACGAAGAGAGAGCGAGTTCTGGGAGCTTCCTGGTATTTAAGCTTTCAATGAGTCATCCGTCACCTTGGCCAATCGGGTACAGGAGCCCTTAACCCCTTGATTCCTGACTCCCAGCCACAGGGCCTGCACTCAGGAGAGAAACAGAAGAGTTAAGTACATAGTATTCACTCAGGGGGGGGGGGGGGGGGGGGGGGGGGGGGGGGGGGGGGGGGGGGGGGGGGGGGGGGGGGGGGGGATGTGGCACCTGGGGGTAGCTCAGGGGGGGGGGGAAATGGGGGGGGGGGGGGGACTTGGGGGGGGGGGGGGGGGGGGGGGGGGGGGGGGGGGGGGGGGGGGTGGGGGGGGGGGGGGGGGAAAGTACCTAACAGTCATCTACATCAATGATTAGGATGAGAACATACAGGGCAAGATTAGCAAGTTTGCTGATGATACAAAAGTTTGTGGTTTTGCAAATTGTGAAGATGGTTGTGAACGATTGCAGCAGGATCAGAATCGATTGGCCAGGTGGGCGGTGGAAGTGTGAGGTGTTGCATTTTGGGATGTCGAACAAGGACAGGACCTAAACAGTAAATGATAGGCCTCTGAGCAGTGTTGTAGAGCAGAGGGATCAAGGAGTACAGGTGCATAGTTCCTTGAAGGTCGAGTCACAGGTAGCTAAGATGGTCAAACAAGGCTTTTTGCCACTTTGGCCTTCATCCAGTTTGGAGTATTAAGTATGGAAGTTGTGGAGGTCATGTTGCAGTTGTATGAGACAGTGGTGAGACCGTATCTAGAATATTGTGTCCAGTTCTGGGCACCATGTTATAGGAAAGATATTGTCAAGCTTGAAAGGGTTCAGAAAAGGTTTACAAGGATGTTGCCAGGACTAGGGGGTGTGAGCTATAGGGAGAGGTTGAGTAGGCTGGGTCTCTATTCCATGGAGCGCAGGAGGATGAGGGGTGATCTTATGGAGGTGTTCAAAATCATGAGAGGAATAGATCGGGTAGATGCACAGTCTCTTGCCCAGAGTAGGGGAATCAGAGGACATAGGTTCAAGGTGAAGGAGAAAATAATTAATAGGAATCCGAGGGTTAACTTTGATGCACAAAGGGTGGTGAGTTTATGGAACAAGCTGCCAGAGGAGGTAGTTGAGGCTGGGACTATTCTATTGTTTAAGAAACAGTAGGACAGGTACATGGATAGGACAGGTTTGGAGGGATATGGACCAAGCACAGACAAGTGGGACTAATGTAGTTGGGACATTGTTGGCCAGTGTGGGCAAGTTGGGCCGAAGGGCCGGTTTCCACACTGCATCACTCTATGACTGTGACTCTAAGTCCGCAACGTCCAGCAATCCCCGCATACCAACACTATCGCACGCAAACTAGGGACGTTACAATTATACGCCGTTGGAGTGTGGGAGGAAGCCGGAGATCCCGCAGAAAACCCACGCAGGTCACGGGGAGAATGAACAAACTCTGTACAGACAGCACCCGGGGTCATGATCGAATCCGGGTCTCTGGCAATACGAGGCAGCAACTCTACCACTGCGCCACCGTGCTGCCATGTTTCCTTGCATCCCTTCCACTTCATACAGATCCTTGATCAGAACTGCTGATCAACTTAAAACAAATGATAGTGTTCCTCAAGTGGGCGGCACGGGGGCACAGCGGTCGAGTTACTGCCTTACAGCGCCAGAGACCCAGGTTTGATCCAGACTACGGGTGCTGTCTATATGGAGTTTCTACGTTCTTCCCGTGACCGCGTGGGTTTTCTCCAAGAGCTTCGGTTTCCTCCCACACTCCAAAGACGTACAGGTTTGTAGGTTAATTGGCTTGGTATAAGTATAAATTGTTCTTAGTGTGTGTAGGATAGTGTTAATGTGCGAGAATCGTTGGTCGGCGCGGACTCGGTGGGCCGAAGGGCCTGTTTCCACACTGTATCTCTAAACTAAACTAAACTAAAATATAATGAAAGCAACTGAGGTAAGGTTTTCATAAGGTTTACAATATGACACAAATCTATAACAGGTCTAATAAATTCCTTATGATTAATATTCGATCTGATCTATGATTTCTCAGGAGACTCTAGAACATCTGTTACATGTACCAAGCAATCTAAGTAATTATTTTAAAACTCGCAGAGATTGTCAGCGTTCTTTGGTAGTTTCTAATCACGGTGGATCCCCTTTTGCAGATAGATGTAGAGGCACATCTGGAATGCTGAGACATGCATGTCCAAGTAACGATCCTGTTAATTAGCCTCAGAAAGCAGCTCCAAGATGAGCCAAGATAGAATGGCATTTCCCCATTCATCCCCCAAGAGTAGTGTTAAGGACTGGTCATGATTACCACCACACCTGCTACCTCAGCTTAGCACCACATTTCTGTAGTACATCATGATGCAATTTCATAGACCATAGAACAGTACAGTACTGGGACTGGCCTTTCGACACCAACTAGAATAGTGAAAGGACTGGATAGAGTGGATGTGGAGAGGACGTTTCTACTAGTGGGAGAGTCTGGAACCAGAGGACATTCCTAGGCCCTCTTCGGTCATGGTGACCAAGGTGTTCTATATGGAGGCCGCCTTTGCGTGACTTTGTTTACGTGAGGAGACGGGTGCACAGACAGCCACCCCCGTCCGGACGATTGGGGCAGGGATCAGTGGCTTGAGTCCAAGACGACCGGCGCACCCTTTATGCTGCAGCCTTCATCGCCTTCCTGGCGTTGTGTCGTCCACGAAGGTCAAGCCATCGTCTCCGCCTGTTCCACTGTGAGGTATTGGTTGGAATGTTCTTTGTCAGAGACCTCCCCCTTGACCTTACTGCCATGGGTGACCCCACCAGGAGCAGAGCTCCAGACGGCATCGCTCTCAGGATCTTAGGTCCACACAAGCTTCTCCACCACGACAAGGTGACAATCCACGGTGAAGGCCAGAGGACATAGCCTCAGAATTAAAGGACATTCCATTAGGAAGGAGATGAGGAGGAATTTATTTTGTCAGAGGGTGGTGAATCTGTGGAATTCATTGCCACATTGACTAAGGAGGCCAAGTCAATGGATATTTTTAAGGCAGAGGTAAATAGATTCTTGATTAGATTCTTGATTAGTAAGGGGTTATGGGGAGATGGCAGGATATTTGGGTTAGGAGGGAGACATAGATCAGCCAATGGCGGAGTAGACTTAATGGGCCGAATGGCCTAATTCTGCTCCTATAACGTATGAACGACAGAAGCCTCCTCATGGCGATCCCCAGAAACGACGACCGATGCACTGTGATGCGTCGAGCGACCAATTCTGTAAACATGTTGGACGACAACAGAGGCCAACAGCGAGCTACATGTCTTCTGACGTACGAGCAAACATATGAACAATGTTCATGCCGAACATGATACCAAGTTAAAAGAATGGAACATAGAAAGTTGCATGGCCGTGTGGGCTTTCCCCAGGAACTTCGGTTTCCCACCCGCATTCCAAATGCAAACAGGTTTGTAGTTAATTGGCTTTGGTAAAAAAAATGTAAATTGTCTTTAGTGTGTGTAGGATAGTGTTAGTGTGCGGGGATCGTAGGTCCGCGCGGTGGACCTTGGTGGGCGCACAGCCCATTCCGAAACCCCCTCCCCACCCCCCTGCCCCCACGCCCTCCCCCCCCACTCTCTGCATTCTAATCTAAAAACATGTCCTGTACATCTCCTTTAAATTATGTCCATGTCACCTAAAAGATATGCCCTCTACTCTTTAATATTTCCATCCTGCGAGAAAGGTTCTCTGACGGTCTAGCCAGCTGTGCCTCTCATAATTTGAAATACTTTTATGAGGTATCTCCTGATATAAAGGCAAATGTAAAGGCAAATCAAGGATTTATTGCAAGTTGTACGATCTGAGATTTTCTTTGCAGTTCCTCTGTGTGGTTGATGTATTGATCAACTAATACAGTGCCATCCAACTGCATGCAACCCATTCCTGGACACTTCTTCCAGGATACTCAATGCAAAGGGACTCCTTCACAGAGACTCAAATGGTTCAGGATGTGGATTCATGGATAAGGGAGATTTAGAGGGATATGTGCCAAATGCGGGCAGGTGGGATTAGCATAGATGGGGCATGGTCAAGGGCCTGTTTCCTTGCATTATGATCTCTTTTTTTTTGTTTTTGTTTATTTTATTAGAAGTTAATACAGTACAAAACAATACAGTGGCACTTCATTTTAGGTGCCAACTATGTCATTTAAAAATAACGTAATACATTCTATGTATCAACTCTAGTTGTATGTTTTGAAAAGGAAGTAAAAAAGGACAAGAGATAGGTTGAAGAAAATAGAGGAAAAATATATAGTAGGAAAATCGATAACCGTGAGTGTGTATATAAGAAAAAAGAAACGTAGAAAGTAGAAATAGGAGAAAAAGGACCCTTAGAAATTTTGTCAAATCTGTGTTCGGAGATGTGATTTATCCCACGACCTGACCTGAAATTATGACTCTCTGACTCAACGATGTTGCCACAGGGAAACAGTTAGCGTTGCCAAATCCAGACCTCTCTTGGATGGCAAGTTGCATGGCAGTTAAAACAAAACTAAAAGGAGAGTCCTATGAGTCCTTGAGTTTAGAAGAATGAGGGGGGAGCTAATTGAAATGTGTCGAACAGTGAAAGGCTTGAATAGAGTGGATGTGGAGAGGATGTTTCCACTAGTTTCCACTAGTTTCCACATAGATTGAATGATGGAGTAGACTTGATGGGCTCAACGGCCTAATCCTGCTCCTAGGCACATCAGAGGATGTACTTCCTGAGGCGGCACATAATCTGCCAAAGGCAATGATGGTCCAATTCTATACGACCATCATAGAGTCTGTCCACACCTTCTCCATCATGGTCTGGTTTGGCTCAGTCCCCAAGCACGACATCCGGAGGCTGCAGCGAATCGTCCGATCAGCAGAAGATGGTAATTGGCTGCAAACCTTCCCTCCATTGACGCACTGTACGGCAAGGGCCAGGAAGCGAGCGGGCAAGATCATCTCTGACCCCTCTCACCTTGGCAACAAACTCTTTGAATCACTTCCCTCTGGACGGCGACTCCGAACTGTCAAAGCAGCCACAGCCAGACGTATTAAAAAACAGTTTTTATCCAAGAGTCTTAGCTTACTCAATAACCAAAAATCTGTAGCCTCCTTTTGCTCTGGTATTTTATTTAATTCACATGTTGAATCAATAATGTTTTATTATTAATGTTTAATGTTCTATGTCATTCCCACCTGTCACTGTATGTCATGTCACTTGCGGGCGGAGCACCAAGGCAAATTCCTTGTATGTGATTACTTGGCCAATAAACTTATTCATTCATTCATTCATTCATTCATTCATCACGTATGACTTTATGACCTTACGACCTTATGACCCATGTTAGGCACAGAGAGATCAATATTACAGAAAGTAAACACTTTATCTCTAAACTAGTTTAGTTTAGTTTAGTTTAGTTTAGAGATACAGCGCGGAAACAGACCCTTCGTCCCACCGAGTCCGCACCAACCAGCGATCCTCACACATTAACACTATCCTACATTAGGGACATTTTTTATACTTATACCAAGCCAATTAACCTACAAACCTGTACTCTTTGGGGTATGGGACGAAATCAAAGTTCTCGTAGAAAATTCATGCGGTCATGGAGAGTACGTACAAACTCCATACAGACAGCACCCGTAGTCAGGATCGAACCTGGGTCTCTATCGCTGTAAAGCAGCAACTCTACTGCTGCCGCATGAACTATACATGAGCAAAATCCGATAGTACATAGTACTATCCGTGTCTGGAAACAGCTGAAATTCAGTCTTAAATTGAGAAATATGTCTCTCCTTCTTCCTATTGCAAATAATCCTCGTTTAAACCGTTACTTTAGATATGGTGGGTGTTTGTTCAAAGGAAGGAACCACGGGAGTCAATACTGCGGGGGGACATCTATAAGAAGGGGACTCTCTCTTCTTTTCAAGAACTACCGGAGAAATATCACTTGAATGCCAATAATTTTTTTAGATACCTTCGAATCCGAGATTATGTGAAAAACATATGCACGAGACTGTCCTCTTATGGGTCCAGATATATTAGACGATTATTTGATTAGACATGCCGATACATTTATAACACTCTTCTAAACATTAACACCCCACCCTCTGAGATTTATAGGCGAGCATGGGAGGACGAGCTGGGTTTACCCATTTCGAAAGATATATGGGAGGAAAGCCTGCTGTACATACACTACTGTTCTTTAAATGCCAGACACTGCCTGATACAATTTAAAGTATAGGTAATACTACTCAAAGATCAAATTGAACAAGATCTTGCCAACTGTGTCTCCTCTCTGTGATAAATGGGAGTGGCGGCACTGCCCTGCCTCTTAGTTTGAGTTATTATGTAGTGTATGTGTGTGGGAGGGGTGGGAGAAACGTTCTTAGTCTCTTCCTTTTGGGGGGACGCGACTTTTCTTGTCGTATCCCCCGTCTCCGTCTCCGTCTGCGCTGAGGCCTATCGCGGAGCTGGCGGCCTCCAACTTTAACTGTGACCGACCCGAGGCGCCGGAGGTAGAGCCAGCCAGGACTTCACCATCACGGGGCTGGGCCGACTTCGGGGCTGCAGCGGGTTCGGCGTTCGGCGGCGTGACTCGGAGCTGTGGCGGCTTTCCGGTGGCGGTGGCGCGCGGCAGCGGACTTCGAGGCCAGGCCGTGGGCCCAGGGGACGACATCGTCGGGAGCTCGAAGGTCACAGGTTGGTGACCTGTTTTTCGGTGCTCCCGCGGCAACAGCTGCGTCCGCTGGACTGGAGGGGCGGCAGCTTCGGCAGCTTCGACCGCCCGGGCCGCGGAGTTTGAACCGGGCCGCTCGCGGAGCGTGGTTCACCCAGGGGACTTATTTACAATTCACCCAGTGCGTTCACAACATCGGGGCCGGTCGCTCAGAGCAGAGGAGAGGAACAGGAAGAAGGGAAGAGACAAAGACAAGATTTTTGCCTTCCACCACAGTGAGGAGGTGTCTGGTGAACTCACTGTGGTGGATGTTAAATATGTGTTTATTGTGTGTTTTTGTTATTCACTATATGTATGACTGCAGGCAACGAAATTTCGTTCAGACCGCAAGGTCTGAATGACAATAAAGTTTTCCAAGTTAAATGTCACTTCCAAGAAGCCACCCTAACTCATTCTTTTGTATCCTGCATAAAAATACAAAACTTCTGGACGGTAATATTAAATATAATTCCTAAAACACTTAAAATTCAATTGGAGTCGGATTCAAAATTAATAATATTAGGAATATCAGAGGGCTGCCCTAATTTAACGATATCTCAAAGACGCTTCCTTGACTATGTGAAAAAACTTATACATAAATTCTGGAAAAAGATAACAGTCCCTACAGTGAAGATGTGGATCACAGAAATGACCGAGACACTACATTTAGAAAAAATAAGGCTTGTCTTGCCAGACAAACCAGATCAATTTTCCAAAATATGGTCTCCTTTCATTGAATTTCTTCAACAATATAATGGTTGAACACAAATTCAAAACCGACGCTAGGGTCGGGTGAGCGGGCGTAGGGAAGGGTAGTGGGATATAGCTGCGCTTATTTCACTTCTTTGTTCATTCAGGGGTTTCTCTTTTTTCTCTTTCGTGTCTTTTCCGAAATTATTCATTTTCTTTTTCTTCTCTTTTTTCTTTGCCTTTTTTCCTTCCTCTTTTTTTCCGATTTAGTTATTAGTTTATAAAATGGTAAAATTCTTTTATCAATTTTTTACAAGCATATGGTGCAACATAACATAACCTTAGAAATTAAATGGTTTAGAACCGGGTGACGGATGGGCAAAAATACGAAATAGGTAGATCTCTCCTAATCTCTCTTTTCTCTACTTTCTCCTTTTCTTTCAATCTTTTTTGCTTCTCATCTCTGTCCTTTATTTCTTTTGCTATCTGTTTCTACTCACTTGTCTATCTGTTCCGACACTCTTTATTTATTTTTTCTGTCACTGTTCTTTTAAAAAAAAGTTAAAATAAATTAAAATAATTTTTTTTTTTTAAAGTTTAAATTGAAGCTGTACGAAAATTGTATAATTGTTATGTCGATTACTTTCTCCTTGTACAATTGATTCTAATAAAATAAATTATTTAAAAAAAAGAAAATTCACGTGGTCATGGTGAGAACGTATAGATTCCGTACAAACAGCACCCGTAGTCAGGATCAAACCTGGGTCTCTGGCGCTGTAAAGCAGCAACTCTACTGCTGCGCCACCATGCTGCACAAAGTAAACTAAACTAAACTGATAAAGCAGGGAAACAGGCCCTTTGGCCCAGCGTGACCATGCTAACCATCAGTTCACACTAGTGCTATGTTATCCCACAAGGGATTTCATGGAATGGGAAACATTCAATAAAATCCCTTCATGAAATGAACCAGGCAGAACTTGAAGTGTTAAATTAATACAATCCTTTCAAAAATATGCAGACCTTTTGCAGAATAAATGTTCTAAAGTTTTTGAAAAGAATTGGCTTGTCCCATGCCAGTGTTATGTTCTTTTTAATTTATTTGCATTTTTATGACCTTGTTCACCAAGAAGGCTTCAAACAGTATCTACAGGGTGGGATATGGAAATCAAAAATGTTGCCTGTGTTTGAAGTTTTGTAATGTCTTAACGTAACCCCACTTCAGCTCACAAAAGGATAGTATTTCTTTCATGATGGATACCTTCCCATATAAGTGGGTTTCTCCCTCGCTTTCTTGCTTGCCTACTTAACAAGTTAATCATTCCTTTAGCAAACAGGGCTTTCACGACATTTCGGTTTGGCTAATGAAACAAATGCTTCACAGAGCTGCCTCCCGACACTAACTCTCCCCCCCCCCACCCACTGCCCACTCCCCACCTCTACCTCCCCCATCCTCTCAGCCCATCCCACCATGAGAAAAGTAATTTATTAACCGTAAAACAGCAGGGTAAGTTAAACTGTGACAAACGCATTTAACCCAGCAGTTTAGTTTAGAGATACAGCGCGAAAGAGGCCCTTCGGCCCACCGAGTCTGCACCGTCCAGCGATCCCTGCACATTACCACTATCCTACACACATTATGGACAATTTAACATTTTATACCAAGCCAATTAACATACAACCCTGTATGTCTCTGGAATTTGGGAGGAAACCAAATATCTCTGAGAAAACCCACGCAGTCCATAGGGAGAACGTACAAACTCCGTACAGACAGCACCCATAGTCAGGATTGAACCTGGATCTCTGGTGCAGAGAGCACTGTTATGGCCTGTGCGAGTTGGACCCACGAGGTACCCGAGTGACAGACTCGTGGCTGTGCACGAGACTGCATAGTTTATGATCAAGTGTGTAATACGAGTTCCCACGGGTTTATGTCATTGCTGCGATGTTCCTAGTTCCTCTCCCGAGTTAGCAAGTTCCTCTCCCGTTACTCTTGAGCCAAACCGTGAATGAAGGTATAGTTTTAATAAAGCAACAATGTTAAAATACATCTCCATCCTGTGGTTTGAGTTATTTCAGCGCGGCGCATCTATTGATATGACCTACAATGGGAAAATGCGCATCCTCCAGTAACCAAGCATTTCTTGTTGTTTTATGTTTTTGCAATTACTTTGTTTTTTTTCAATGGATCTCTATTTTAAATAATTTTAAAAAGGAAGCAGCCCGGGTGACTGACATTGAGCGTCGCCGGGACCCCGGACAGCAGACACACACACACACACACACACACACACCACACACACACACACACACACACACACACACACACACCACACACACACACACACCACACCCACACACACACACCACACACACACACACAGATACACACAGACAGCAGCCCCCACCGGCCACCACTTCAGAGGAATGAAGCAGCTCGGGTGACTTTGAGCGGCCACCGGGACCGACAGCAGACACACACACACACAGATACACACAGATAGACAGAGAGGGAGAGAGAGAGACACACACACACACACCACACACACAACACACATAGAGAGAGAGATACACACAGACAGCAGCTGGCCACCACTTCAGAGGAACTGAAGCAGCTCGGGTGACTGAGCGGCCACCGGGACCCGACACAGTACACCCACACACACAGATACACACAGATAGACAGAGAGGGAGAGAGAGAGAGACACACACACACATACACAACACACAATACATAGAGAGAGATACACACAGACAGCAGCTGGCCACCACTTCAGAGGAATGAAGCAGCTCGGGTGACTTTGAGCGGCCACCGGGGACCCGACATCAGGACCACACACACAGATTACTAAACAGTGACAGAGAGGGAGGAGAGAGACCCACACACCACACACACACACCACACACACACACCCCCACACCCCACACCACACACAGATACACACAGATAGACAGAGGGGAGAGAGAGAGCGGGACACACACAACACAACACACACACACACACACACACACACACACACACACACACACACCCACACACACAGTTATTAACACACAGATAGACAGAAGAGGGAGAGGAGACAACACACACACACACACACTCACACACACACACACACCACACACACACAGATACACACAGATAACCACAGATAGACAGAGAGGGAGAGAGAGACACACACACACACACACACACACACACACACACACACACACACACACACAGATACACACAGATAGACGAGCGAGGGAAGAGAGAGACCCACACCACACACCACACACACACACACACACAACACATCACACCACACACACAGATACACCCAGGATAGACAGAGAGGGAGGAGGGAGACACACACACACACATAGAGAGAGAGAGATACACACAGACCAGCAGCTGGCCCACCACTTCAGAGGAATGAAGCAGCTTGGTTGACTGAGCGGCCGCGGGACCCGACAGTACACACACACACAGATACACACAGATAGACAGAGAGGGAGAGAAAGACACACACACACACACACACACACACACAGAGAGAGAGATACACACAGACAGCAGCTGGCCACACTTCAGAGGAATTGCAGCTCGGGTGACTTTGAGCGGCCACCGGGACCCGACATCAGACACACACACAGATACTAAACAGATAGACGGAGGGAGACAGTGAGAGAGACCTGTGTCACAACTCAGCGGACAGGCAGCACTCTGGAGAGAAGGAAATAGAAGTCGAGACCCTTCTTCAGACTTACCCGAAATGCCACCATTCCTTCGCTCCAGAGATGCAGCCTGTCCCGCCGAGTTACTCCAGCATTGTGGTGTCTATCTCCGGTGTGAACCAGCATCTGCAGTTCCTTCCCAATCCCACACTCTCGGCCCCGGGGGGGTAGGATGGAGCATCACACGTGGACACATCCCACCCACCACCCCAGACTTGCCCCTTCGGCAGGTCCTTTAAGCCGTTCATTGAGACAAGAGTGAAGCCACGGGGCAGGCGGCTCAGTAATAAAGGACAAGTGGCAGAAAGGCCGAAGATAGACACAAAAATGCTGGAGTAACTCGGCGGGGGACAGGCTGCATCTCTGGATGCGAAGGAAATGGGTGGCATTTCGGGTAGTCTGGAAGAAGGGTCTCGACTCTATTCCTTCTCTCCAGAGGATGAAGAGAAGTAGAAGATTAGGAGAGAAGATGCTGCCTGGTCCGCTGAGTTACTCCAGCATTTTGTGTCTATCTTTGGTTCAGTCTTTTACTCGAGCAAAAAGAACAGATTATTAAAGTTCCCACGGTAGACTCACGGACACTAAGATAAACGCACGGGGCCACTTACGTTATTACAACGAGTTTAAATGTTTCCCATTTTTAACTTGAACAGTTAATTTGACTCGTGGAAAAAAAATCAAACATGTTTGATTTTTTTCACGAGTTAACAAGTTTCCCGAGTACCTGCCGTTAGCGCCACGAGTCGATAAGTTGCTCGTGCCGCGAGTTCCGACGTTCCCGCTACGTGATCCACCACGGAGTGAAAACTCGGGGTCACTCGTGGGCCAACTCGCACAGTGAGACAGGGGTTTAAGGCAGCAACTCTACCGCTGCGCCACTTTATCTAAAGTGCCATTGTGCGTGCTTGTAGATGCAGACAGTGCAATATAAGGACACAGAAATGAGAAGGCATATATTTACAGACAGCAGTGCCACTGGGAATTCAGATGAAGTAATATGGGCAGACCCGGTGGGCCGCCGCAAAGGAAGACCAGCTCCCGCCATGAACGAAGACCCACTGGGGCGCCCGCGGTCACGCGCGGCAGCAGGCCTGGTTTGCCGCCGCGAAGAAAGAAAGGCCCGGCGGGTCGCTGCCTGCAGGGGGGAAGCTCGGAAGTCGTGACCGGAGAGACGTGGAGTACGGAGGATGTGCGGAGTGGGCCGGTAGGTGAAGGAACGGGGTATTGTCTCCAGCACCTTCAAGGTCGGCTGCAGGAGGTGTTCCCGGGCCACAAAGGTGACCAGGCAAAGAGAGGGACATCGGTTGGCGGGCCGAGCTAATCGAGGACGATGGAGGAGGCCATACAGCAGCCTGGGGCTTACCTGGGCTTAACCACACAATGCTGGAGTAACTCAGCGGGACAGGCAGCATCTCTGGAGAGAAGGAATGGTGACTGTTGTGAGGTAAATGAAACTTTCACTACTTGTAATTTACTTAACTTTATTTAAGCTTTAAGCAACTTATTTCTTTAATACATTACTCAGAAACGTCTGGCAAACATGGCTGATTCCGCAGGCCTTTCCCGCCCGAAATACTTTGCACATGCGCACACTCCGGGAATGTCCTGCGCATGCGCACTCTCTAGAAGAACCCCGCACATGCGCACATGCGCCCACTTCAGTGACCTTTCAGGTCGAGACCCTTCTTCAGACCCTGGACTTACCTGGATCAGAGGCGCTCCAGTACATCCAGCATGTGGTCCGGACTTTGGACTTTTTACTTTTTGTAAATGGCGCCAAAATGTGATGACCTGTGCAAGAATTTCATTTTTCAGTGCATATAAAGTGACAATGAAGAACCATTGTATTGTATTCATTCAAAGAACTATAATATTATTTGGCTCTAAATGAATACATTATAATAATCACAGTTCATACGTTCAGAAGTGATAGGAGCAGAATTAGGCCATTCAGCCCATCAAGTCTACTCTGCCATTCAATCATGGCTGATCTATCTCTCCCTCCTAACCCCATTCTCCTGTCTTCTCCCTGACACCCGCACTAATCAAGAATTCATCCATCTCTGCCTTGAAAATATTCATTGACTTGGCCTGCACAGTCTTCTGTGGCAAAGAATTCTACAGATTCACCACCCTTAGTGAAATACACACAGCGTGTTTTTATGTTATACCTTTAATATAACAATCTATTCAAAGTTTTTGGTCGGGATTTATAGGAGTAGGAAGTATCTTATGAAGGAAACTGGTAGATAGTGAAAGGGATGTAGCGAGGGAATTTTAGATCTTGGGACTTGGGAGCTGAAAGTGTGGTTACCAATGATGAAGGAATGACAATTAAGGATGATCAAGGATTCCCAACTGGAAGAAATATCTCAGTTGAGTATAGGACTAGAAATTCAAGAGAAACTAACCAAACTATGGGCAGCACGGTGAGGTACGCACCTGCTTTAAGAAGACCACTATCGTCCCGGTGCCGAAGGAAAGCAAGACCTGAATGAATGAATGAATGAATACGTTTTATTGGCCAAGTATGTACACCTACAAGGAATTTGCCTTGGTGCTCCACTTGCAAGTAACAACACAACATACAGTAAACAATTAAGAATAAAACATAAAACAATGAAACATTAAGAATAAATCATATATACTATTACTAAAACTCTCATCTTGACCACAACTGGTTTGCTTTTTTTAAAATTTGCACTAAAACGGTACCCTTTATCGCTAGGATATTTTCGCCATCTTAATCACCGTTCTCTCTCCAAGTTTTGTTCCGATTGGTGGAATTATACAAAAGTTATGAAGGTTTAAAAAAAATCATGAGATCAGCAGATTGCTCTTCCCCCCTGTCAGTCACAATGAAGGAAACGCCCCTTCCAGCACCCGCTGAAGAATAAACCACGGAGGCGGGGCTGAGTCCGTGAGGCGCACTGATTGATTCCGCAAGAGTGGAGTCGGGAAAGCCGCTGTGTGGAGTCGGGATTACGTGAGGGATTACGTGAAGAGCCCGCCAACCCGCATGCGCGTCAATCTTCAAAGCAGCTGTATGAAACCACAGGATAGTTGCTGACTTAAGCTATAGGAAGATTAACGAGCTTAGAACTACCGAATGATCTTTGTGAGAAGTAAGGTTGGGAGTGGAGGGCACGTAATCCCTCACTTTAACTTCTCATAAAACAAAGATCAAACTTTAAACGGTAAGTTCTCGTTTAATCTTTCTATTTTATTTCGAAGTCACGTGAGTGACTATTGTGAAGACTTCAAATGCTCTGTGGTTTCATGCAGTGGCCCAATCTGTATGTGAAACACTTAAACAGATAAACCATTAAAGGTAGGAAAAAACATGAGTTATTAATATCATGATGCTAACTTGCATACATGGCCATTGTTCTTAACCAGACCGTAGTCCCAATAGACTGTTGAGTTAGACAATAACTCATGCAACACTGTGCAGGATTCTATCTGCAAATATCCAGACATATTCAATCAAATTTTATAATTTATTAACCTGCACTATGTAAACCTCAAGCTGTATGATGAAAGGGAAAATCCATTCTATTGGCTGCTAATGAGCCATCAGCAATATTGTGGGACTATTGAATAACAAAAGAACTATCTTTCATTTCATAAGTACTAGCAAACTGAGTGCACTTGTATACTAATGACATCCCCGATCTCTGCTCTGGTGGGTATGCTGTCAATCTTCAAATGTACACAATCCTGACCATTCGCTTTTGAGATCATTTTCATAACAAGCTACCCTAATGTCAGTTATGACATAGCGACCAAGCCAGAGATTGAGTAAAGGCTGTGTTCTTTATGCTGAGATCAGTTGCTGAAAGCATAATCATCTTAAGATACTGGTCCCATTAGGAAAAAAATAGAAGAATATTTGCATAATAATTTACTGTTTTTCATCGCACACTACAATGAGTGTAGGCTATTAGAGTGGTCAAATAAAAGACACCCTGCATAACGTTAGTGAATAGTGGGTGAACAACCAATCATTTATTGTCCCATTTATGGTACTACAGAAAATGACAAAGCAGCACAAGCAATGTCAATTGTTCTATCACATAAACACTTCTCTCAGCTCAAACTGGAAGCCACACAAACCTCTGTTACTTCCGTTTAAAATTGACTCACATATGTTGTTCACAAGCTTCTCATACATCGTGCAGAGCTAGCTGCCCGAGAAGACAGGCTGCTCCAGCCGTCACTCGTGACTGAGTAAATAAGAGTTGCTACAGCCGCCGACCATGGCGTGATTGAAAAGGCAAATTGGCACTGTTAAATTTCATGTTGCCTTATTTGTAATATCGCATAAGGTATCTACCGATAACCCATAAGTTTTATCAGCTGCAATTTTTGCATATTACCTAAAACTCGATGACACAATGCCCCTTCATCTGAGTAGGGAAGCATAGGCTTTCACCACCAGCTTTGTTTTCAAAAGAGCAGAATCTGCACCTTTTGTGTATAGACATGGCAGAGTATGCAACTACAAGATCGATTCTCTGAATCGCAGAAACCCAATCAACCATCTTAAACTGGGTAAGTAAACCCATAATCCGATTAGCCAAATGCTAACCCGATTCGACCTGCACTATATTTCCGTAATCTTAAGAAGTATCAGAAATATATCCCTCTAGTCATTGGCCAGACTACTCATCCTCGGATGAGCTGTACTGATTGCACTCGGAACTCCTGCTCCTCTATTGATTCCACGGACGGAAATGTTTTGGCTTTTCTACCCGCGGAAGATGCATTATCTAGTTATTCATACATTTCACTGATAACATATAATCAGAACCTAATGACTAGAGCTGAAACCACAGTCTCCCTTTGATGTGGGAATACGAGTTCCCTGTCAACTCTTGGCTAAGAGTCACCACGAATACTCAGCGTTTTCCCTCAGAGTGGAAATTAGTATAATCCAATTATCGGTAAGTTACAAACCGGTACATCTTTGTAGTATGGGAGGAAACTGGAACACCTTGAGAAAACCTACGTAGGTCATGGGGAAAACATACAAACTCCATACAAACAGCACCCGTAGATCCAGGTCTCTGACGTGGTGTCAGCAACTCTACCACTGCCCTACTCTGCCGCACTGAATCTATACTGTGCAAATATTGGTGCAATTAATGATTTTTTTTGTAAAAGCCGTAATTGTTGGAAAATTGAAATATAAACAGAAAATACTGCAAAGACTCAACAGATCAGGCAGCATCTGTGGAAAGAAAAACAGAGTTAGGTTTTGAGGTCAGTGAAGAAGGAGTACTGACCTTATAGTTTAATTGTGTTTCTCTTTCCACAGATGCTTCCTGACATGTTTGGTGTTTCTAATAGCACAATAAAGTTACACAAGAATCGTGTTATTTGTGATGGAGAGGAACACTGATCTTCCTGTGGCAATGAAACTAATGCTGCGATGATTTACTACGGTCATGCCTTCATGGAAAATACAACTTCGATGTCAACATCACCGTGCATATTTCTGCACATGAGAGCCCAGCTCCAACTGCACGCCCAGATCCTAGTATTACTGCATGCCTTCACATCCCTTACTCCCATTGTTCCGGCCCCAACCCCAACCCAGTTCCAGCCAGGCACAAACCCGTGAAATTCCGCCACTTTTCCAGCACTAGCCAAGAAATGCAATCCATCCATGGAAAGCAGATTTTCTGGAAGATTATGCGACATTTACCAACATTCCCAGTGATGCATGGCTGATTTTGAGAGTATCTGTGAACTGTGGGACTGCATGATGGGCGCAGTGGTTAGAGTTGATGACTACAGGCCAGCGCTCCCCCCCCCCCCCCACTGGGTTTGATCCTGACTACAGGTGCTGTTTGAACAGAGTTTGCACATCCCCCCTGTAATCGCGTGGTTTTTCTCCGGGTGCTACGGTTTCCTTTCATACTCCAAACACGCACAAGTGTTTTAAATTGTCCCTGGTGTGTTGGATAGTGTTAGTGTACAGCGTGATCGTTGGTTGCCGCGAACCTGGTGGGCTGAAGGGCCTGTTTCTGCACTGTATCTCCAAATTAGGTCAGTGTATCAAGGACAGCGTATCCGAAGAAAAAAGTCACCAAATATTGCTCACAAGGAAAAGATGAACCATACTACAGCATGGAAATAATTTGGTGTATATGGTATATATATATCATTCAGCAAGGTTTGTCATAACAATTTAGTTCAATCATCTCCTACACTTATAAGAAGGAACATTTTTACCTTGCACAATAAAACATAAAAGATTATCTTGGACAAATAAAACTGAAAAATTGCCGTTGTGAAAATAAGTATTTGGTGCTCTGAAATTTTACAAATATATAAGATAATAATTCCTAGAGATCCGTTGTTCACTCACCTGCAAACTCTCTCTCCCTTTCTCATTTTTAATTTCATTACTTATTTAGAAAAAGTATAACACAAAATAATGTAGGGTCGTAGAGTCATAGATGTGTAGGAAGTAACTGCAGATGCTGTTTAAACAGAAGATGGACACAAAAAGGTGGAGTAACTCAGCGGTCAGGCACCGTATGTGGAGGAAAGGAATAGGTGACGTTTAGGGTCGAGACCCTTCTTCAGGCTGAAATTCAGGGGAAAGGGAAACGAAAGATATAGATGGTGATGTAGAGAAATATAGAACAAATAAATGAAAGAAATACAAAAAAGTAATGATGTTAGCCGGGTATAAAACCGTTTTGGAGATTCAACGCACAAATATTAAATAACCCGCTGGGTTATGAGTATATAAAAGAAAAAACAACATTTTTTTTCGAGATAAATGAGACGCCGGGTATTTCTGTATTGCTATTATGGGAAACCATTAAGGCATACATCCACGGTGCTATAATCTTTATCAAAGTTTTCAAAATAAAGAAAATAAAAGAGAATTTCACAGGATGAGAACAAGAAAATAAAGTTACTAGAAACGGGACAATGCAAGTGGATCCAACCATAGATAAACATAATAAGATAACCTTATTGGAAATATAAACTCAATAGAATACTATCGGCAAGAGTAATAAGATATTCCAAATTACAAAACACAGGCCACTTCGAATTTGGGGATAAGCCACATAAATTATTAGCGAGGCAACTGAGCAACGAAGAAAAGGAAAATACTATCACTAAAATTAAATTGATAAGGGATGAGCTTCTAACACTACCCAAAGGATATTATTAAAAGGTTTGCCCAATTTTATCATAATTTATACCAACTAAAATAAATACAGATGATAGTAAAATTACAATTTTTTTAGATAATTGCAAGCTCCCTAAATTGGACAGTTTAGAACAAGAGGAATTAGGAGCACGGATTACTAGTGAAGAAATAAAACAAACAATAAACTCATTGAAAAATGGGAAGACCCCAGGACCAGATGGTTTTAGCAATGAATTTTATAAACAATTTCAGGAGTCAATTGTACCATTTACTCAACTTATACACGTAGGCTTATACCGATAAATAAACTACCAGAAACTTTAGCAGAATCAACAATAACGCTTGTACCAAAAAAAGATAAAGACTTAGAGGAACCGGGTTCTTACAGAGCTATATCACTTCTAAATACGGATCAGAAAATCTTAGCAAAGATTCTAGTAAGAAGACTGAATAATTACATTAACAAATTGGTAAACCCGGACGAAACGGGATTTATACCCAAAATACAATCATTTAATAACTTGAGAAGACTTTTCAATACAATGTACTCTCACAAAGAGGACATTGAAGATATTTCAGTCATTACATTGGATGCAGAGAAGGCATTTGATCAGGTAGAATGGCAGTATTTATGTAAGGTACTCCAAAAGTTTAATACGGGAGAGAATTTATTAGATGGTGAAAACGCTTTATGATAAGCCTACGGCAAGATATAAAACTAATAATATTTTATCTCAAAAATTTTCTTTATCAAGGGGTAACTAGGCAGGGTTGTGCCTTATCACCATTGTATTTGCCCTTATGAAAGAACCGTGGCTGTAGGATTAGAAATCATCGAACTATCATTATCACGCGTGTTCCGTCTACGTCCTTAACACAACGAGCTCAGTAGTCACCCCGCTTCTTCTTTTAACCTGAGACTCCCTATACTGAGCCTGCGATGCACCGCTCTTCCCCGTCTTCCCGCCTCCTCGTATTACCTACTCTCAACACAAACGAGTTACCCACCTTACTAACACTAATCGAGGAATTTGGACTTCTTTTATGGGATTTATAGGAATAAATTGGAAAATCAAAGCAAAAATTATGTCTTTGAAACCACAGGATATGGAATTATTAAAATTCACTTTCTAAATTGCAACAGAAAAATTCAAGTATTTGGGTATTCAAATTACGAGAAGACACAAATCATTATTTTAGTGGCACTTTTATTGCCATATTAAATAAACTGAAATGTTATGATTAAATTTTGGAAAACGCTGCCGCTCTCATTTATAGGTAGAATTAACGCTATAAAATTGACTTTCTTAACACAATCAATATACTTGCTTCCAATGATCCCAATATATATTCCAAAATATTTTTTCAAAAAACTAGATTCTAATATAACTAATTTTATATGGGATTATAGAGCAACAGAATTCAACGAAAGCATCTGTGTAAACCTAAAGAAGTTGGGGGTTTATCATTATCTAACATTACATATTACTACTGGACAGTGCATATTAAGGAACATAACGTACTGGTTGGATAGTTCCACTCACCTGTCGGAAGTGGATAAGATGGAGAAAGAGGAGTATTTCCTGTACGATATAGGACGACGCACTTGTTCTCAACGATAAAATTGAATAGTATATCTATATAAGAAAGAACCCAATTATTTACAATTACAATAAGAATTGGAAACAAATAAAATTATTATCCTTGAATTAAAATAATCTATCAGTACTACCCCCATATTGAATAATCTGCATAAAATCAAAATATTAAACAAAACCATCTCTTATCGACAAAAACATATAAACAATGGTTTAGACTGGGAATTAGGAAAGTAGGAGATATGTATGAATTGGGTAAATTGTTATCAGTTCAACATTTAAAATCAAAATTTAAACTGAATGATAATCAATATTTTAAATATGTACAGATATGTGACTTTATGAAGAAATATATACATAGATTTCAAACTATATTTTTAGACCCTTTAGAAGAAGCAATGAATATTATTGCTTGTACTCGCTGGAATTTAGAAGATTGAGGGGTGATCTCATAGAGACTTACAAAATGATCTTAAGGGTCACTGGACAAGGTAGATGCAGAGATTGTTCACGATGTTGGGGAAGTCCAGGACATAGGGGAGGTCACCGTTTAGTTCCTGAGAAGGTAATAGAAGGAGGAGAGAGAAGTCTCTTTAGGAAAACTGCTAGAGTCAGTTATTAAAGATGGGAGCATTGGAAAAAAATTGTACAAAGTCAGCATGGATTTACATCAATGTTCAGGACGAAGTCGAGATGTGTAGCGTGGGATCATGATGTGGTTATATCTGGACTTTCCATAAGGCTTTTCCCAACATAAGAGATATAGTTCTGCATACCAATGAGAACTGTTGTTAAACGGGATGGCAGCCCCCCATAACTAGTGTGGTTCGTGCTGGGACCCCAGCTATTTACCATGGAATTTCTCAAGTTTGCGATGACACTAACTGGGGGGCAGTGTTCGCTGTGAGGATGATGCTAGAGACTGCAAGGTGACTTGGATAGTGCTGGGTAGTGGGAAATGTGCAGAATGCTGAAGGGATAGGGGCAACGTATGGATTAGAGGGAGATGCAGCGAGACCTGGGTGTCATGTACACCAGTCATGAAAGTAGGCATGCTGCAGTTGTATGTTAGCTTTCTAGCAAAAGGATAGCAGTCAGGGAGGTTCTACTTCATTTGTACATGAGACCCACCTGGAGTAATTGCGTACAGGTCTCCAAATCTGAGAAGGGCCCAGAGAAGGGTCGAACTGATCCTTGGATGTCAGGCTGTCCTGGATAGACCTCACTCTCTATTTCTAGGAGATTGAAGGATCTTATAGTAAGGGGTTGGACAGGCTAGATGCCAGGAAGATTGTTCCCGACAATGATGTTGGGTGAAGTCCAGGAAAAGGGGTCACAGCTTAAGGATAAGGGGGAAAGTTCTTTAAGACCCGAGATGTTGAAAGATCGTTTTTCACACAGAGAGTGGGAAGTCTCTGGAAATTCTCCACAGAGGGTAGTTGAGGCCAGTTCATTGGCTATATTTAAGAGTTGAGTTGGATGTGGCCTTGTGTGGAGAAGGGGATCAGGGGTATGGAGAGAAAGGCAGGTACGGGATACTACAGAGTTGGATGATCAGCCATTGATCATATTGAATGGCGGTGCAGGCTCAAAGGCCGAATGGCTGATGGCCTACTCCTGCACCTAACTTTCTATGTTTCTATGATTTCACAAAAACGAATATCATATTTTTATGAATAGTATATTAAATGAATTACTAAAAACAGAGGCACTAAGAGAAGATTGGAAACATGAACTAATGATAAAGATTCCAAAAGATAGATGGGAAAAGTATCTGATGAACACACATAATTGTCCCATTAATGCAAAACATAATTTAATTCAATTAAAATTATTACATAGACTATATTATTCAAAAACAAGGTTGAATAAATTCTACCCAAACGTCTCTCCTAGCTGCGATAAATGTTTGTTTCAAAATGCCAATATAGCACATTCATTTGTAGGATGTATAAAGTTGAATAGATTTTGGAGCGATATATTTGATATATATACAAAGCTCTTCAAGTCAAGAATAGAACCTAATACAGAATGGATTATATTTGGAATAATAGTAGAAGATATCAATTTAAACAAAGACCAAAAAGTATGCTTTAATTATGGGTTAATAATTGGAAAGAAATTGATACTTACATTTTGGAAAAATACAGCTATACCAACTATTAAAATGTGGTTAGTAATATGACGGACATAGCTCACCTTGAAGAAATGAGACCCCGCCCAATAGATAAATATGACCAATTCTTAAGGAGTTGGTCCCCTTTCATCGACTTTTTGGAATCATGTGATGCAGCAGTACCGTAAAGATTACTGATGTCTGAGGATATTGGATACAATAAAGGAAATGGGAAATGCTACAGAACTGAACAGGTTTTAGACTTTAATTAAGATATACACCGCAAAAACAGTCCCTTTGGCCCACCGAGTCCACGCCGACCAAAGACCCCCGTACACTAACACTATCCGACACACACTAGGGACAATTTACAATTTTACCGCAGCCAATCAACCTACAAACCGGTACATCTTTGGAGTGTCGGAGGAAGCCAGAGCACCCGGAGAAAACCCACGCAGGACACGGGGCGAACTCCATATAGACAGCGCCCATAGCCAGGATCAAACCCAGGTCTCTGGCGCTGTAAAGCAGCAACTCTACCGCTGCACCACCATCCTGTCCTACTAGTTTAGCTTTTTTTTTTCCAAATCTCTTAACTTCAAAAATAAATAAATATTTCTTTGCAGTTGTTTTGGACAGGTGCTGTGGGCATTAATATAAAATTCACTGCACAAATTAAAATAACTAAGCACTTGTGTGGAGAGTATCTTGTGTTTATGCTGCAGCAACAAACCTCAGGAGAGAAGGAAAATACAATAAAAATCTATTCCAGCATTAAACCACTTATCAGCCACCAATACCTCCTCCTCCGCTATATCTTTTCACCTTACATTAAACCAATCAAGTCCCAAAGCCTGATTTAGTGTCATTCAAATGTTCAGAAAATGGAAAGCAGATAGCAGGGCGAGTTCCCTCTGATCAATTCCACACTCTGCGTTTGTGCTCAATTTAAATTTGTGGCTGCTTTGCTGTATAATAATTACATCATTTCCTTGCATTCGCTGATGGCTTTGAGAGCTCATGAAGAATTGCCCCGTGGAAAAGTACAATATAGAAAATTAGTGCTTTATATTAACCCCAATGTGTCTCCTCCAATAAGAACATTTGGAGGAAAGACTCGAGAGGCAAATGTCTCTTTTGGGTGGCACGGTGGCGCAGTGGTAGAGTTGCTGCTTTTACAGCGCCAGAGACCCGGGTTCGAACCTGACTACGGGTGCTGTCTGTGCGTGCATTCTCCCCGTGACCTCTTTGGATTTCATCCTCCATTCACATTCTGGAACGTGCAGGTTTGTAGGGTAATTGCCCTCTGTAAATTGCCACTGGTGTCCAGGAGCGATAGTATGTACGGGTTATCAATGACCGGCATGGACTCGGTGGGCCAACTGGCCGGTTACCATGCTGTATTTTTAAACTAAACTCTGAACTAAACATTGAAAAGTACGGTACATGAACAAGACGACTGACTATGGGTGCTGTCTGTTTGGTGTTTGTTACGTTCTCCCTGTGACCGCATGGATTTACTCCGGGCACTCATGCTTGTTCCCACAATCCAAAGACGCGCAGGTTTGTAGGTTTATTGCCTTTGGTAAAAATTGTAAATTGTCCCTAGTCTTCTTCTTCTTGCTTATGACGTGCACAGCCTAAAGGTGTTGGACAACTTGTTCTATTTGATCCTATTTGATTGTGCACGCCAGGTTGATTGCATTTGTCGAAACAGGGCGGGCCACGTGAAGGTTGCAATCTCCCGCCCCATTGTCCCGAGTGTGTAGAATAGCACTAGTGCACGGGGTGATCGCTGGTCGGTGCGGACTCAGTGGGGTGTGTCCTCGCTGTGTCTCGAAACTAAATAAACTCTCCAGATTCTCTGCGCCACCCAATATTCCTTTCAGTTTAAATCAAGTTTCAACTGATGATACCCAGCCTAAAAACTAAGAGCCAGAACACCTTGAAGAGAGCCAGGGAAAATGTAACCTGGAATAATAGCTTCCCGAAGAGTACAACAGAGGAGGAGTCTCTCATTTTTTTTAAAGAAGGAACTGCAGATGCTGGAGAATCGAGGGTACACAAAAAGCTGGAGAAACTCAGCGGGTGCAGCAGCATCTAAGGAGCGAAGGAGATAGGCGACGTTTCGGGTCGAGACCCTTCTTCAGACTGCCAGTCTGAAGAAGGGTCTCGACCCGAAACGTCGCCTATCTCCTTCGCTCCTTAGATGCTGCTGCACCCGCTGAGTTTCTCCAGCTTTTTGTGTACCCCCGAGGAGGAGTCTCTCATTTCTTGGTAAGTGCTGCCAGATGTGGGAGAAGGCAGCTTTGTTTGCAGGGTGGGCTGGAGCACCAAAGATAGACGCAAAATGCTGGAGCAACTCAGCGGGACAGGCAGCATCTCTGGAGAGAAGGAATGGGTGATGTTTCGGGTCGAGACCCTTCCTGGTCATAACATGGTGTCCAAAACTGAACATAATACTCTGAATGTGGCCTCACCAGATGTGGGAGAAGGCAGCTTTGTTTGCAGGCTAGGCTGGGAGCAGCGATTTAAATCAAAACCTGAAGATGGACCTCATCGCGACAAAAGCACAGGCCCGGCAAGGGGATTAGTACGGGTGTCAGGGCTTATGGGGAGAAGGCAGGTGAATTGGTTTGAGGGGGGAGAGTTAGATCATCCATGATTGGATGGCAGAATAGACGGTGGGCCGAATGGCCTAATCCTGCTCCTATCACTTATGAACCTGTGGACCACGAACCCCGTTTTTATGTAGGATGCATTCGAGCCTGAGTGGGGAGCTCATCAACAAACACACACAGGTGTGCTTTCCATTATTTCTTGGCCTTTAAAGCGAAGACTCGTTAAAAGAAGTCACAGGAGAGCACATTTTCATTGAATCAGCCCTCAGGTATGCAGCAGAACCAAGTCACGGATATCATACTGTAGCTGCGAGGAAACTGGAACAGACTGAAATTAGATTATTAAGAGAAAAAGCAGGTTGGAAATATTCACGAGCATGCCCTGCATATATGCATGTGGTGTTTGCTAAAATATTTGATTATTTTCGAGAAAATAGGGCAAAGGGCAAACTGTAAATATTAATCGCCACAGGTGGATGCACAGCAGAAGCCAGAGCTGGTAACGTCACCATACGTACCCTGTCTTCTCAGTGATATTCATGTGTTTATTTGTGTTTGACATTTTGCTGTCCGCTGGTCAACCTGTGACTTCTATTTCCATTGGGAGCTCCGCTTGGGACCATGTGGAGTTGCTCAACTTTAGAAGAATATCAGAACATAAACATGACTTTCATGAGTTAAAATGGCACTTTTCAGCAAGAGGGAATAATATCTAAACAGGGAAAATTGAGAAATTGAAGTGCTAATTCATTCCCCCAGTGTCTCATAGATTCATAGTCATAGAGTTTGGAAACAGGCCGTTCGACCCAACTTGCCCACACCGCTCAACAAGTCCCACCTGCCTGCGTTTGGGCCATATCCCTCTAAACCTGTCCTACCCACGAACATGTCTAAATGTTTCTTAATCGTTGCAATACTACCTGCCTCAATGACTATCGACCTGTGGCACTAACGCCTGTGGTGATGAAGTGCTTCGAGAGGTTGATCATGGCGCAAATCAACTCCTACCTCGACAAAAACCTGGACCCACTGCAGTTCGCTTACCGCCACAACAGATCAACGGTGGACGCGATCTCGCTGGCTCTCCACTCCGCTCTGGACCACTTGGACAACAAAAACTCAAATGTCAAGCTGTTATTCATTGACTACAGCTCGGCATTCAACACAATCATCCCCTCCAAGCTGGTTACCAAACTCGCAGAACTGGGTCTCTGCGCATCCCTCTGCAATTGGATCCTCGACTTCGTCATTCACAGACCACTGACTGTTCGTACTGGTGGAAATGTGTCAGACTCGATAACAATCAGCATGGGAGCACCTCAAGGCTGCATGTACTACTCACTCTATACTCATGACTGCATAGCCGGTCATAGTGCAAACTCCATCATCAAGATCGCCGACGACACCACTGTTGTGGGACGTATCACTGATGGGGATGAGTCGGAGTACAGTAGAGAGATCGAGCGACTGTCCATATGGTGCCAGCACAATAACCTGGCCCTCAACACCAGCAAAACCAAGGAACTGATTGTGGACTTTGGAAGGAGTAGGATGGGGACCCACAGTCCTGTTTATATCAACGGGTCGATGGTTGAAAGGGTCAAGAGCTGCAAATTCCTGGGCATGCACATCTGTGAAGATCATTCCTGGTCCGAGAACACAGATGCAATTATTAAGAAAGCTCATCAGCGCCTCTACTTCCTGAGAAGATTACGGAGAGTCGGTCTGTCAAGGAGGACTCTCTCTAACTCTACAGGTGCACAGTAGAGAGCTTGCTGACCGGTTGCATCGTGGCTTGGTTCGGCAACTTGAGCGCCCTGGAGAGGAAAAGACTACAAAAAAGTAGTAAAGCACTGCCCAGTCCATCATCGGCTCTGACTCTTCCTTCCATCGAGGGGATCTACCACAGTCGCTGCCTCAAAAAGGCTGGCAGCATCATCAAGGAACCCACACCACCCTGGCCACACACTCATCTCCCCTGCTACCTTCGGGTAGAAGGTACAGGAGCCTGAGAACTGCAACAACCCGGTTCAGGAATAGCTACTTCCCCACCGCCATCAGGCTATTAAACCTGGCTTGGACAAAACTCTGAACATTAATACCCCTCCATCTGTTATTTGCACTTTATTAATTTATTAATTAATGTGTGTATTTAAGTATATAACTGTAGTCAATGCCTACTATGTTCTGTTGTGCTAAGCAAAGAAAGAATTTCATTGTCCTGTCAGGGACACATGACAATAAACTCTTTTGACTTTGACTTGACTTGACTCCTCCGGCAGCTCATTCCATACATCCATCATCATTTGTGTGAAAAGGTTACCTTCCCAGATTCCTATTAAATCTTTGCACCCCACCTTAAACCTATGTCCTCTGGTTCTCGTTTCACCTACTCTGCGCAAAAGACTCTATTCCTCTCATGATTTTATACACTCTTTGTGGGAATTGTATTTGTGTTCTGGTATTATTATAAGCACTTGATTATTAATAGATCATTTCACATTTCTGATAGATAATGATAGAATAGATTAGGGTAGATGTATATTAATAGGTAACTTCAAATTCATCTATTCCTCTCATGTTTTTGTACACCTCTATATGATCCTCCTACAGTCCAAGGAATAAATGTTGAGATAGCCCCTGTCTCATCTGCCTCCTCTGGCAGCCCGTTCCATACACTCACAATCCTTTGCATGCATAAGTTATGCCTCAGCTTCCTATTAAATCTTTCTCCCCTCACCTGAAACAATGTCCTCTAGTTCTTGATTCCCCTACTCTGGGCAAGAGACTCTATGCGTCCAAGTCGCTCATTTCTGAGTGAGATTTTTTGTGAGTTTATGTCTCAGATAGGTCACTCAAGCACAAACGTTAGGCTGACTCTTTGGAGTCGTAGAATCATAGAGTCATTACAACATGGAATCAGGCCACTCAACCCAACCAACATACCAATCAGAATGGCCCCTTCTAAGCCTGTCCCATTTACCTGTGTTTGGCCCATATCCCTCAAAACCTTTCCTATCCATGTACCCGTTCAAGTGTCTTTTCAAGGGGGCGGCACAGTGGTGCAGCGGTAGAGTTGCTGCCTTACAGCGCCAGAGACTCGGGTTCGATCCTGACTACAGGAGCTGTCTGTACGGAGTTTGTACATTCTCCCTGTGACCACGCGGGTTGGCTTTGGGTGCTCCAGTCTCATCCCACACTCCAAGTTTGAAGGTAAATTAGCTTCGATAAAAATTGTAAATCGTCCCTCGTGTATAGGATAGTGCACGTGCATGGAGATCGCTGGCTGGTGCGGACAAAGGGCCTGTTTCTGCCTCTAAATAAACAAAACAAACTCAATGTTGTTATGGTACCTGCTTCAAGCATCTCTTCTGGCAACTCATTCCATATACCAATCACTCCCTGAGTGGAAAAGATACCCCTCAGGTTGAGAATAAATCTTGCCCCTCTCACCTTAAATGTATATCCTCTGGCTTTTAATAGTAAGATTAAACGAGAACTTACCAAGTTCGAAGGTTGATCTTTATTTTATGAGGAGTTGCGGTGAGGGATTTCGTGAAGACCCCGCCAGCACGCATGAGCGACATTCTTCAAAGCAGCGGTGTGGAATCACAGAACGCACCATGACTGGAGATAGTAAGATTAATGACGTAGAACATACCAGTTGACCTTATGATAGAGGGTTGGGAACGGAGGGCACGGAATCCCTCACCGCAACTCCTCATAAAATAAAGATCAACCTTCGAACTTGGTAAGTTCTCGTTTAATCTTACTATTTTATTTCGGAGTCACGTGAGTGACTTTGTGAAGATTTTAAAGCTCTGTGATTTCACGTCCTGGACAACGTCCATGCTATCACACTGCCGCAATACTGATGGAGGAAGGTAGTTAATGCATTCCAGACTGAACAGGCTGAAAAATAATGCACATTTATTAACACAAGTAATAACAAAGCAAAAGACCTCTAATTCGGGGACAAATCAGTCACAGAGCGGCTCCCAGCACGGCTTCCGCGAACGTTGTGGGGGCGACCACCGGCCTATTGTAGAACAGCTGGAAAGTTGCTTCACTGGCCCAGCCCGCGGTGGCGAGGATGTGATCCATGGGCACCTCCATGGCCCTCGCCGCTGATGTGGATGCTTGTGGCTGATGAGGAGCCCCTGCTCCATCTTCCGGATGGTTCGTGTTGTTCTGATGTAGTGGCGGAGATGGGTGGCTATGCAGAGGGTGACAGTGGGGTACGCCCGAAATTCCAACTGCAGCCCAAAAGGCCCAGGTCTGTGCTGCTTCAGCAGGTCCTCTACAAAGAAAGTGACCTTAGCAGGGGTGGAGACCATGCTATCCAGCCGCAGCTTCTGTAAGGCCTGGACTCGTTGAGCTGTAGTCAGTGCCATCAGCATCACCACTTTGAGGGTGAGCTTATCGAGTGGTAACTCTGTCATAGGGGACCAGCTCCTCAGTAGGGTCAGTACTATCCCTACGTCCCAGGTGATGTTGTATCTGGGCCGTGGAGGGTTGGTGTTGAACACTCCCTCATGAATTTGGACACCAGGTGGTGTGAGCCCACACCTATGTCCAGGTATGAGGACAGCGCACTCCTGGCGCTGTTGATGGCACTGTAGCTGAGGCCTCATCGTAATGAAGGCCCGCTAGGAATTCCAGGACATCATGGATCGTGGCAGAGTTGTAGGTCGTGTTGGTATGGGAGCAGAAGGCCTCCCACTTCCTGACCTGGGTGAGGTACTGCCTCCTGGTTGATGCTCGGCACGACGCTGAGATGAGGTCCATGGCTCTGGGTGATATGCCGGCCTTGATAAGCGGCCTCTTTAGAACCTGCAAGCCAACAGGTTTAAGTGACCATGGCACGGGTGACTTTCCCCCGTAATGGGGTTGGTAATCAATTTGGGGTTTTTGCCAATTTGAACCCTCGGACATATCAATATTAGGAGGACCACCGGGTACCATGGCTGTGTAGGCCAGACGGGAATGATCAAAATGCCTGTAGCAGAATCCAGTTGAATTTTCTGCAATACCCGACTGATGAGGCAGAATGGGGGAGATGCGTAGCAAAACCATTTCCCCCAATGGAGAGAAAAAGCATCCGTAGCTACTGCCCCAGGGTCTGGTTCCCAAGACACATACGTTGGTATCTGATGGTTCAACCTGGACGCAAAAAGGTCTATATCTGGTGTGCCAAAGTTAGCTATAATTTCAGCAAATATTTGGGGGTTCAACATCCACTCGATGTTATCATTGAACACTCGTGACCTGGTGTTCGCCACTGTGTTGAGCTTCCCTGGTAGATAGGTCGCTGTTATCCAAATATTTCTCTCAATGCACGTGTGCCAGATTGTGTTTGCCAATTCATCACAAGATAATGACCTGATACCACCCATATGATTTATATAAGTCACCACGTGGTGTTATCTTTTGGGGCGGACATGTAAATGCTGTAAGTTAGTGCAGTATGCCCGCAGCCCATGGAAAGCCCCTAACATCTCCAGATAGTCTATCCCTTGTGTCTGGAGGAGGGTAGACCCGTGAGGATCCCATCTGCCACCACAACTGGACGTGGTGTCAGTTGCACCCCAGCCATGTGCGCTTGCGTCAGTCTATAGCACGACTGATGGGTTGCTGACAATAATGGGTTTGTGACACTCACTAATATTGTCAATCCACCATTGTAGCTCAGCTTTAGCCTTAATTGGCAGCCGTATCGGTCTGTCAAAGTGCCCAGCATTTGCTTTTAATGCTGGGATCTTTGCTCTTTGTAAGTTTTGGTAATGTAATGGTCCTAATTGCGCAGCTGAGAATGTAGCTACCAATTTCCCAATTACCTTGGCCGTCTGTCTGATAGTCGGTACCCTGGCGCAAGCAAGGCTGTTGCATGCTTCTTTTATGTCTGGAGCTTTGTTGGTCGGGATAGTGATCATCATTCGGCTTGTGTCAATGGTGAAGCCCAGGTAGACCATGACTTGAGATGGGGTTAGTTTGGATTTGTCTGGATGGGTTACAAACCCTAATGTCTCGAATAAAGATTTGGTCACTGTTACTGCCAGCTTTGCCAATTGGAGGGTCTGTCCCACTATAAGTATATCGTCCAAGTATGCCATGATGATATAATTCTGTTGCCTGAGGATTGCCAATATTGGTTTGACTATTTTGGTAAATAGTCTGGGGGCTGTGGTTAAACCACTGGGTAAGGCTTTGTATTGCCATAACTGTCCCCTTCAGACAAATTTTAGGAACTTCCTGTGAGATTCTATGATGGGAACTGTATAGTATACATCTTTTAAATGCAAGCCATAAAGTAGCTGCTTAGCTGTTTTCAAAGGTTTCCATTTTGAAATGGGTATATTGTACAAAAGTGTTCAAATGGTTTAGGTCTATGATAATCCGATATCCACCATCTTTTTTGGTTTTTGTAAAGATGTTGGACACAAACTCAAGGGGTTCGTGTGTGGTTTTCCCTATCACCCCTTTGGCTGCTAGCCGTAGAATTTCTGCATGTCCCTCCTTTATCTCTTTTTGAGAGAGCGCAAATGTGCGCTGAGGTTCATGCTGTGTAGGGGGAAGTTTCCCATTAATAAATTCTATGACATAACCGTGAACACTTTGTAGAATAAACGTGTCTGTGGTTATTGCATCCCATGCACCCTGAAATGCCCGCAACCGTCCCCCTACTTGTGAGGTTATAATTGCTACTTTCTTAGATGAACCAGACCCCCTTACCTCCATGGTCAACGGCGGGTCTTGGTAAATGGTGTTTTGGGGGGACGTTGTGTTGCTTGTCGTAGCTGTGGCCGCATCTTCCATCCGGGCCTCTGCAGGCCTTGCCCTAAAAAAGGCCTCTGCTGTTGGGGGACTGGTGGCGGATAGGTCCTTGGTGTCCTATCCGGCTGGCGAGGTTTCCAGGTAGGGTACGGTTGTTGTCGATGGAATGGGTGTAGTTTGGCCGGTGGCGGTTTCATAAGGCCGACGGTCTTGGCCTCCTCGTCCATCTCTTTGACCTGTTTCGGCAGATCTTCCCCGAACAGCTGATGAGGTGGTGGAGTGGTGGAGGTACGGCACAACCCTGCAAATTTTGGGATGAGAGTGGGCCGGATGGAGCTCTTACGAAGACAGTTTATCTCAAACTGTGTAAGTGCCAGGGCATCCTGCTGCTCACTGGTCACGTTATCCCCCATCGAGGGTCTTGGCATATGCCGTAATGCCCGTCGACAGGAGTTTTAGGATTCTCTGGAGGCGGACGTCCTGCATCTTAGTGGTGGTACTCAAATTCCCCCAGATTTGGGCATTGACCGTGGGGACACTCAAGTTGATGCAGTTTTCAGGCGGCTTGAACTTCTCCATGGTTTCATTGACGACCTGACCCTGAAGCTGGTGTGTGGTCAGATATTTAATGTTTCCCGCCAGTTTGGGGTGCAGCGGCTCCCCGGTGTGGGTAGCTGTGGCAAATTTCCCCACTCCGTCCAGCAGGTCCGCACCTTCCTCTGGATCTGCGGCCTCCGGCATCTCTGGTTCTTCATTGAAGTCAGCGTCCTGGTGACTTCTGGCACTGCTGGCTGGAGAAGACGAGTGGGCGGTCTCCTGGAGTGGCTTGTGGATGCCCGAGACTTCCGTTCATCCCGGTCCAGATCCCGCTGGACTAGTTGCTCCACCAAGAGCTTCAACCTTGCCATGCGACCGTCCCCGCTACACGCGGCGGACAAGCCGACTTTCCCAGGCTCTGCAATTCCTCTGGGGCTTCCACCAGCGGACCACACCTCTATAAGGTGCAGACTAGGGTCTGGTGGTAGGTCGTCGTGGGCAACTGCTCCTGCAGGCCCATACGACTCCCGCACGGACATACTGCTAGACGGCCTTCGAGCGGACTGTGGCGGTCCCCCTGCCTGGTAGGAAGGCAGTAGAGATGAGTCAGCGCCGGCCCCCGGTACCTGGCTCCCCGAAGTCCGTGCAGGCTTACCTCCACTTCTGAGCATATGTCTCTGTGGAGGCGCATGGTCGGCAGCTGCCAGTGCTAAGCTGGTCGACCGTTTATGGCTGCCACCGGCGTCCTTGACCACAGCCTGACCCGGTGTTATGTCGGCAACTCTTACTCCTGCAGGGCTGCTCACCGCAGCAGTAGCTCTGTCGGCCTGCCTTAAGGCAGATATCCCCGGCTGCTGTACGTGGCCTGCCACGGCTGCAGGGCTCCCCTGTAGCACAATCGTTACCCGGCTCGGCCCCCGTGGGTCTTGAAAAACACGGGGTGGTGCCGCCGTCGGTGTGCGAGGCACTTTGCCACGTACCTGCTTGCGCCCCCGCTTCCTGGGAGATGGGGGCACGAAGTCAGGGTCTGGCATTCCCTGCTCCAGTGCGGACATCCATTCCGGAGATAAGTTGGGCGCTGGTGTCACTGACGCGCCCAACTTCCGCACCTTTTCTCCCGGCCATACGGGTGCTGCCGGTGTTTCACGCAGCTCCGGAGAAAGTGGCCGCTGGCCTGTTGGCGTCCCGCGGCTCTTGGGAAGCTTCCGCCTTTTCCTTCCATTCTGTGGGTAGAAGGACACCTCCTACCTCCAACCAGCTTAAGGTTAGTGTACTTACCTTAACGTTCTTTTTGAAGGAGCTGTGGAGAGAGCGCACTCCCCCCCCCCAGCTTGTCGACAGCAAATGCGAGCGACGATATGTCACGCATGTGTGCTGGCGGGGTCTTCACGAAGTCACTCACGTGACTCCGAAATAAAATTCCCCTACTCTGAGCAAAAGATATGCATTTACACTATCTATTCCCCTTTAGGCTGGAAAGCATGCAACAAAAATTTGGGAGGTCATATTGCAGTTGTATAAGACATTGGTGAGACCACATTTAGAATATTGTGTTCAGTTCTGGGTACCATGTTATAGGAAAGATGTTGTCAAGCTGGAAAGGGTACAGAGAAGATTTATAAGGATGTTGTCAGGGTTAGAAGTTCTGAGCTATAGGGAAAGGTTGAGTACGCTGGGGCTCTATTCCTTGGGAGTGCAGGAGGATGAGGGGTGATCCTATTGAGGTGTATAAAATCATGAGAGGAATAGATCGGGTCTCTTGCCCAGAATAGGTGAATTGGGAACCAGAGGACATAGGTTCAAGGTGAAGGGGAAAAGATTTAATAGGAATCTGAGGGGCTACATTTTTCACACAAAGGGTGGTGGGTGTATGGAACAAGCTGCCAGAGGAGGTAGTTGAGGCAGGGACCATCCCAACATTTAAGAAACAGTTAGACAGGTACATGGATAGAACCGGTTTGGAGGGATATGGACCAAACATGGGCAGGTGGCACTAGTGTAGCTGGGATATGTTGGGCGGTGTGGGCAAGTTGGGCCGAAGGGCCTATTTCCACACCGTGTCACTCTATGACTATGACTGTTCCATTATTGATCGTTTTGATGGAGAACAGATTTTTCTTTCAAGTTTGATGTTGAAAACAAAGCTTTTCACAATGCCTCGATACACATGACTTAATAAACCTAAAACAAAGCTTAAACCTTTTTCCCAGGGTGGAAGTGTTCAATACTATAGGGCAGAACCTTAAAGTGAGAGAGGCAAAGTTTAATGGAGATGTGCGGGACAAGTTTTTTACACAGAGGATGGTGGGGGCCTGGACCGCAATGCAGGAGTGGTATTGGAGTACAATAGTGGAGTTTAAGAAGCTTTCAGACAGCACATGGAAGTTCATGGAATAAAGGGATATGGACCATGTACAGGCAGATGTGATCAGTCTAATCTGGCGTCATGTTCGGCACAACCATTGTGGGCTGAAGGACCCCTGCCTGTGCTGTACTGTTCTACGTTTTATATTCTATGTTTAATTTCAATATAAATCATGGAGAGAGTCAGAACTGGACCTAGGGTGGAGATTTTTGATTGGAGAAAGGCTAACTTTGAGGGAATGCGTAAGGATTTTAAAGGAGTGAATTGGGACACTTTGTTTCATGGGAAGGATGTAGAAGAGAAATTGAGGACATTTAAAGGGGAAATTGTAAGAGTACAGAATCTTTATGTCCCTGTTAGGTTGAAAGGAAATAGTAAAAATTGGAAAGAGCCATGGTTTTCAAGGGAAATTGGACACTTGTTTCGAACAAAGAGAGATATCTACAATAATTATAGGAGGCATGGAGTAAATGAGGTGCTAGAGGAGTATAAAGAATGTAAAAAGAATCTTAAGAAAGAAAATTAGGAAGGCTAAAAGAAGATATGAGGTTGCTTTGGCAAGAAAGGTGAAAGTAAACCCAAAGGGTTTCTACAGCTATATTAATAGCAAAAGGATAACGAGGGATAAAATTGGACCATTAGAGAACCAGAATGGACAGCTATCTGCAGAGCCAAAAGAGATGGGGGAGATATTGAACAATTTCTTTTCTTCGGTATTCACCAAGGAGAAGGATATTGAACTCTGTGAGGTAAGGGAAAAAAAGTAGAGTAGCTATGGAAACTATGAGATTCAAAGAGGAGGAAGTACTGACACTTTTGAAAAATATAAAAGTGGATAAGTCTCCAGGTCCTGACAGGATATTCCCTAGGACATTGAGGGAAGTTAGTGTAGAAATAGCAGGAGCTATAACAGAAATATTTCAAATGTCATTAGAAACGGGAATAGTGCCGGAGGATTGGCGTACTGCGCATGTTGTTCCATTGTTTAAAAAGGGTTCAAAGAATAAACCTAGCAATTATAGACCTATTAGTTTGACGTCAGTGGTGGGCAAATTAATGGAAAGGATACTTAGAGATAATATATATAAGCATCTGGATAATCAGGGTCTGATCAGGAACAGTCAACATGGATTTGTGCCTGGAAGGTCATGTTTGACAAACTTTCTTGAATTTTTTGAAGCGGTATTTAGGGAAATTGATGAGGGTAAAGCAGTGGATGTTGTCTATATGGATTTCACTAAGGCCTTTGACAAAGTTCCCCATGGAAGGTTGGTTAAGAAGGTTCAATCTTTGGGTGTTAATGGCGGAGTAGCAAGATGGATTCAACAGTGGCTGAATGGGAGATGTCAGAGAGTAATGGTGGATGGCTGTTTGTCAGGTTGGAAGCCGGTGACCAGTGGGGGCCTCAGGGATCTGTGTTGGGTCCACTGTTGTTTGTCATGTACATCAATGATCTGGATGATGGGGTGGAAAATTGGATAAGTAAGTATGCAGATGATACAAAGATAGGTGGTGTTGTGGATAATGAAGTAGATTTTCAAAGTCTACAGAGAGATTTGGGCCATTTGGAAAAGTGGGCTGAAAGATGGCAGATGGAGTTTAATGCTGTTAAGTGTGAAGTGCTACATCTTGGCAGGACAAATCAAAATAGGACGTACAGGGTAAATGGTAGGGAATTGAGGAATGCTGTGGAACAGAGGGATCTAGGAATAACTGTGCATAGTTCCCTGAAGGTGGAATCGCATGTAGATAGGGTGGTAAAGAAAGCCTTTGGTGTGCTGGCCTTTATAAATCAGAGCATTGAATATAGTAGTAGGGAAATAATGTTAAAATTGTACAAGGCATTGGTAAGACCAATTCTGGAGTATGGTGTACAATTTTGGTCGCCTAATTATAGGAAGGATGTCAACAAAATAGAGAGCGTACAGAGGAGATTTACTAGAATGGTGCCAGGGTTCCAGCAACTATGTTACAGAGAAAGGTTGAACAAGTTAGGTCTTTATTCTTTGGAGCGCAGAAGGTTAAGGGGGACTTGATTGAGGTCTTTAAAATGATGAAAAGGATAGACAGAGTTGACGTGGATAAACTTTTCCCATTGAGGGTAGGGAAGATTCAAACAAGAGGACATGACATGAGAATTAAGGGACAGAGGTTTCGGGGTAACGTGAGGGGGAACTTCTTTACTCAGAGGGTCGTGGCTGTGTGGAATGAGCTGCCAGCAGAAGTGGTGGAGGCAGGATCGATTTTAATATTTAAAAGTAAAGTGGATAGGTATATGGATGTGAAGGGAATGGAGGGGTATGGTCTGAGTGCAGGTAGATGGGACTAGGGGAAAACGAATGGTCGGCACGGACTGGAAGGGCCGAGAGGGCCTGTTTCCGTGCTGTAATTGTTATATGGTTATTATATGGTTAAACTTTAGACTTAAGACTTTAGAGACGCAACATGCAAACAGGCCTTTTCGGCCCATTGTGTCCATCACCAACAATCGATCACCCTACACACTAAGGGCCTGTCCCACTTGGACGACCTAATCCATGAGTTTAGAAGACCCTAGACGAGTTCAATAAAATGTCAAGGTCGTGTTGACTCGCCAAAGTAAAAGACCTCCTACGACCTCCTACGACCTCCTACGACTATGTCTACGACCTTCTACGACCCCCCCCCCCAGGTCTTCCACACCTGACCAACTATGACTAGCTACGAATGGAAAATGATCACATGATAAAATGATGTCATGTTTGCATTTTTTTCTCGGGCCAGTTACCGACTATCTACGACTATCTACCACTATCTACCACTACCATCACGACCTACTACGACCTACCTACGACCTACCTACGAGTAAAAAGTATCAATTTTTTCCATGCCATGAGCTTTTTTTTACTCGTGGACATTTTGTATCAGGCTGGAAAAAACGGCGCGACCTACTTGAGGCCACGAGTACGCGGAGACCACTCACGAGCATGAGGAAGAGTTACGAAGACTTCCTACGACCCCCTACGACCTTGTGGTGACCATGCTGCGAGTATGAGTCAAGGTCAAACTTGCCAGAGGTCGCCAATTAGGTCGTGAAAGTGGGACAGGGGCTTAACATTTATCCACATGCTAGGGAGAATCTACAATGTTTTTACCAAAGCCAATTAACCTACAAACCTGAGCATCTTTAGAGTATGGGAGGAAACTGGAGCACCCGGAGAAAACCCATTTGGTCACAGGGATAAGGTGAACACTCCGTACAGACATCGCTCGTAGTCAGTATCAAACCTGGGTCTCTGACGCTGTAAGGCAGCAACTCTACCATAGCGCCACTGTGCTGCCCTGTTCTGAACCCTATTCAAGATTGATTTAGTTTATTTTATGGTCACCAAGGTACAGTGAAAAGCTTTTTGTTGCCAGCTATCCAGTCAGCGGAAAGACAATGCATGATTACAATCGAGCCATGCAGTGTCGCCAAGAGTGAGATGAACACTTTATCAGACCCACAGGGGAATCGATGGTTAATGGGAATTAATTAGGGAAATGAAGTTTATGCCAGCAATCAGATCGGATCTTATTGAATGGCAGTGAAGGATACAGGGCCAGAAAGCCAACTTCAGTTCTTATCTCTACTTATGTTGCCAATGAACTATAGGAACCAATGCCAAGTCTACTTTGGATTTCAGTATTTGCGCGCAAGTACCTTGATATCAAAAACTGGCAATGCACACAAACTAGCAAAACACTCCAGCAAATGTTGACTTATGAACATATATTGCAAATTTACCTCAGTGTTTGCCTAATATATCAAAGCAAATTTAAAAGAGAGTCAATACTTTTATTAAAATAGCAGTTATGAATGCATCTTACCAATAATAATTGCTACATTGAATGTGTGGCCTATGCTCTGTCAATGCCAAGATTTTCATGATAATTGTTACAGTTCAGCTGTAACATGCTTTGATGGAAAGATTATATTTATTGTGCATAAAAGATTTCAACTGTGCACAGCAAGAACATAGAATATAGAATGTAGAACATTGAATGTACAACATAGAACAAAACATAGAACATAGAATGTAGAACATAGAACTGAACATAGAACATAGAATGTAGAACATAGAACATAGAATGTAGAACATAGAACCTAGAATGTAGAGCATAGAACATAGAACATAGAATGTAGAATGTAGAACATTGAACATAGAACATAGAATGTAGAACATAGAACATAGAATGTAGAACATAGAACATAGAACATAGAACATAGAACATAGAACATAGAATGTAGAACATTGAACATAGAACATAGAATGTAGAGCATAGAACATAGAACATAGAATGTAGAATGTAGAACATAGAACATAGAACATAGAACATAGAATGTAGAATGTAGAACATAGAACATAGAATGTAGAACATAGAACTGAACATAGAACATAGAATGTAGAACATAGGATATAGAACATAGAACATAGAATGTAGAATGTAGAACATAGAACCTAGAATGTAGAGCATAGAACATAGAACATAGAATGTAGAATGTAGAACATTGAACATAGAACATAGAATGTAGAACATAGAACATAGAATGTAGAACATAGAACATAGAACATAGAACATAGAATGTAGAACTGAACATAGAACATAGAATGTAGAGCATAGAACATAGAACATAGAATGTAGAATGTAGAACATAGAACATAGAACATAGAACATAGAATGTAGAATGTAGAACATAGAACATAGAACATAGAATGTAGAACATAGGACATAGAATGTAGAACATAGAACATAGAATGTAGAACATAGAACATTGAACATAGAATGTAGAACATAGAACATAGAATGTAGAACATAGAACATAGAACATAGAATGTAGAACATAGAACATAGAACATAGAATGTAGAACATAGAACATAGAACATAGAATGTAGAATGTAGAACATAGAACATAGAACATAGAATGTAGAATGTAGAACATAGAACATAGAATGTAGAACATAGAACATAGAACATTGAACCTAGAATGTAGAACATAGAACATAGAATGTAGAATGTAGAACATAGAACATTGAACCTAGAATGTAGAACATAGAACATAGAACATAGAACATAGAATGTAGAACATAGAACATAGAACATGGCGTTAGAAGACAGACAAATGTGGGATGATACTGAAGATTTCGGAGAAAGCCCATGCAGGTCACGGGAAGAACGTACAAACTCTGTACAGACAGCACCCATAGTCAGGATCGATCCCGAGTATCTGGCGCTGTAAGGCAGCAACTCTACCGCTGCGTCACCATGCAGTACTTTATAATGTTTTGGACTGTGTAGTGACCTTGTATCTGCAATGTTATTGATAAACCACCTGCAGTTCCTTACTTCTTCACCTTACTTAGTTTACTTCAGTGGTAAGCTGTTTTTTTTTGTTTGACATCCACATCCACTGTAAAACTGTAAATTAACCAATAAAGTGTTAAAATCTGTTGCAACAATAAATGTGTCTGTAATTAATTAAGTCAATCAAATGCAAATTATAATAGGATGTATTAATTCACTGACTTGCCTGTAGCTACACTGCCTGACAGTTACTGATGAGCCTGTTTCCAGGGGAGCTAATTTGTAGAAAACCATTACCACTTGTATCTAGGTTTGCCAAACAAATATCAGGAAACCGCTTCTTAGGGAGACGAAGGGAACTTTCTTCATGCCTGAGGATGAAAGCAGTGTGAAGCCAGGCTGGATTGCACAACCCATAACGCCAGGGTCACTGCATAACGCCATACATCATCTCTCTCTCTCTCTCTCCCTCCTCGCTCTCTCTCGCTTTCTCTCCCCCTCCTCTCTCTATCTCTCTCCCTCTTTCTCTCGCTCTCCCTCCCTCCCTCCCTCCTTCCTCTCTCTCTCTCTCTCCCTCTCTCCACTCCTCTTTATCTCCCTCCCCCTCCTCTCTTTCTCTCTCTCACTCACACTCTCCCCCCCTTTCTCACTCTCTCCCTTCCTCCTCACTCTCTCTCTCTCCCTAACTCTCTCTCTCTCTCTCCAATCCAGACTGGATTTCACAACCCATGACCCAGGGTCACAGTTGTGCATACTATTTAGTCCTGAAAACAGACATGGGAATCATGATCTGTGATCAACCCTCAACCAGTCCTTGAAATGTAGGCAGTGCACAGATTTCCTGGTTGGTGATCATCAAAGTAACGGCTGTGTATGGCTAGTGCAGGCTCCTCTGGTGAAGGGCCACATGGCAGCAAAGAACACAATGGTGTAATTTTCTGGTGTAATTTATGCTGAATTTGCACTTCTTGGAAGAGAGAGAGAGAGAGAGAGAGAAAGAGTGAGAGGGGAGAGAGAGGTCGGAGGGAGAGAGGGGGAGAGAGAGCGTAAATAAATAAGGAGAGGGAGATATTGGAGGAGAGGTAGAGGGGAGGGATGGATGGAGAAGGGGAGAGGGTGAGGGGTGAGGGAGGGAGGGAGGAGAGAGGGAGAGATAGAGGGTGAGGGAGAGGGGGATAGGGAGAGAGAGAGAGGGGGAGAGAGAGAGAGAGAGAGAGAGAGAGAGAGAGAGAGAGAGAGAGAGAGAGAGAGAGAGAGAGAGAGAGAGAGAGAGAGAGAGAGAGAGAGTGTCTGGAGGCCTTCCGTGGGCACTGGTCACCGCGTGGGGTTCAGTGTATTGTGAACAATGATTGTATTGTTGTACTATAATGGTTGTATATAGTGCCATTTTTGATTATGGTTTGATGTGTTGTATTATATGATTGTGTCAATAAAGTTTTTGAAACTAAAAAAAAAAAAAAAAGAGAGAGAGAGAGAGAGAGAGAGAGAGTGTCTGGAGGCCTTCCGTGGGCACTGGTCACTGCATGGGGTTCAGAGTATTGTGAACAATGATTGTATTGTTGTACTATAATGATTTTTTTTTAATATAGTGCAATTTTTGATTATGGTTTGATGTGTTGTATTATATGATTGTGTCGAATAAAGTTTTTGAAACATAAAATAAAAAAAAAAAAAGAGAGAGAGAGAGAGAGATCAAAGTAACCTCTACACATTGGAGCAGGAGTGCACCATTTCACCTCCACCCTATCCTCTTGTTCATTAGGTTAACCTGTAGGATCTGCTTTGCTCACGTGTTGTTCTAACTTCTGAACCAACTGAGGAACAGAAAATACAAACAACTTCAGAAACAACTATAACGGCCGCGGGACTTGCCATCGCCCGCCGGGGGCTTTAACATCGGGAGAGGATGGAGAGCAGGGGAGAGACAAGACTTTGCCTTCCATCACAGTGAGGAGGAGATTCACTGTGATGGATGTTTGTGTGAATTGAGTTGGTTGTGTGCCTTGTAGAATTATTTCTTCTTGCTGTATGGCTGCAGAAACGATATTTCGTTTGAACCGCATTTGAGTTCCCACCTCTTTTCCAGCTTTCTCCCTCCCTACTACCTTCAGTCTGAAGAAGACTCCCAAAACATTGCCTGTCTATTCCCTCCACAGATGCTGCCTGACCCGCTGAGTTCCTCCGCCGCTTTGTGTTTCGCTGAACATTTCTGTTCAGTCGGCAGGGACAACCCTGAACTTTTTGTTGCCTGCCACTCTCGCCAACTTCTGCAGATGCGCAGTAGAAAGCATTTTATCAGGATGTATCATCACAGCTTGGTTTGAGAACAGCTCCATCCAAGACCACAAGAAATTACAGGGAATTGTGGATGCAGACCAGACCATCACACAAACCTTCTATTGACTCCATTTATACCTCATGATGCCTCGGCAAGGCCAGCAGCATAATCAAGGACGAGTCGCACCGTAGCCACTCCCTCTTCTCCCCTCTCCCATCAGGCAAAAAGGATAGAAATGTGAAAACATACACCTCAAGATTCAGGGAGAGTTTCTTCCCAGCTATTATCAGGCAACTGAATCATCCTACCACAACCAGAGAGCAGTGCCGATCTATAATCCACCACATAGGAGACCCTCAAATTCTCATTGATTGGACTTTACTGACTTTATCTTGCACTAAACATTATTCACAATTGTAGATTGGCTATTTCATACTAGCCAATTATAGTGTGTGTTAGTAGTGACTCCGCCTATTATGTGCTTCATATTATCAAGAGCCTGCTTACGCTAGTTAGAAGGAGGAGCAGCTCGGAGATGTGATGACTGCAGATCCTTGCTGTATGTAGATTTAATAAATGTGTGTGTATCTTGATGTGTGTTCGAGTTGACTCATTACATGGTGTCAGAAGTGGGATACGAACCCACGCCTCCAGTTGGAGACCGCAAGAAATTACAGGTGACTCATTGCAACAATGTTCCGTTTATCATGTATCTGTGCACTGTATGTGACTCGATTGTAATCATGTATTGTCTTTCCGCTGACTGGTTAGCACGCAACAAAAGCTTTTCTCTGTACCTCGGTACAAGTGACAATAAACTCAACTACAGCTCGCGTTCTGGCATCAAAGTGACTTTGGACAGTGGCTCACAACATGATCAGCCTATTCTACTTGCATCCCATAGATGTAAGGCACACGTTCAAAAGCACTTCCATTGATAGAGCATTCGCCTGATCCACAGCGGAGGTGTGTTGCACAGATCAGAGGTCATCTCAGTCCCTGACACCCCACCGAGAGGCACCAAGAAGTCCCAGGCTGCACACGATATTTTCCCAAATGGCAACCTTGAGTTTACTTTAGTTTATTTTTATTTATTTATACATTATACTTATGGGCGCCTTAAAAAAACTCTCAAGGACGCCTTACAAAATTTAATAAGCAGATTACAAAACATATAAGCAGAATGAAACAAAATACAAAACAAAAATAGTAGGGACAAGACACAATTCAAAGAGAGAGCAGCGGCAGCCAAACGCGCCAGCGTTCACTCCCCCTTCCGGCAGCCATCTTGGAGACAAAACAATCAAAACATCAAAACATCTTTTAACATTGAACATCCACCACAGTGACTCCTACACACTCCTCACTGTGGTGGAAGGCGAAATATCGTTCAAGTCCTTCCCCTTGCTCTTCCGCGGTCGTGAGCCCCCGTTGACGAGACGATCTTGGCTCCCGGAGCTGGTGTTCGGGCCCTCCGCATCGAGGCGCTCCACTCCCGCATCGGAGGGTTGTCAGCTCACCTACGGCGGGTGAACGAACCTTGCGTCGGCGCAGGAGCTCCCGACTAGCCTCGCCCCAAGACTGCGAGCCCTTGCTGATAAAGTCCGCAGTGGTCATGGTGGGAGCGATCCCAGGCAAGGGATCCGCTCCGATGTTAAGTCCACGCCCCGCGGTGGCGCTCACGACAGTCCGAGGAGGCTTCCAGCTCCATCGATGGTAGGCCACAGAGCCCGGAGAATGTGATCCGAAAAATGATCACATCTCCGGGAAGGTAAGGACTTGATTAAAAAAGTTTCCCTCGATCCCCTCTCACTCACATAAACACACCAAAGAACATTAAAACAAACTTCTAACAACTTCTAACAAACTACAAATAGCAAAAAGAATAGAAGAGACAAACAGACTGCCGGTTGGGCTGCCACCTCCCCCGTGGCCACGCCCCCTAGGTTTAGTTTAGAGATACAGCACAGAAACAGGCCCTTCGGCCCACCGAGTCCGTGCCAATCAGCGATCCCCACACATTAACACTATCCTACACACACTAGGGACAATTTACATTTATACCAAGTCAATTAAACCTACAAACCAGTACATCTTTGGAGAAACCTAGATTTCCCAAACCTAGAATTTCTGCTGCCAAAGAACGACCACAGGAGCGAAACATAAATCTTTGCAAAGACAATGACGAGTGTCATGGTGGCACAGCGGAAGAGTTGCTGCCTTACAGTGCCATAAACTCCGGTTAAATTATGACTACGGGTGCTGTCTGTACGGAGTTTGTACGTTCTCCCCATAACCTGTGTGAGTTTTCTCCGAGATCTTCTGTTTCCTCCCACACTCAAAAGATGTACAGGTTTGTAGGTTAATTGGCTTGGTATAATTGTAAATTGTGTAGGAAGGAACTGCATATGCTGGATTAAACCGAAGACAGGCACAAAAAGCTTGAGTAACTCAGTGGGTCAGACAGCTTCTCTGGAGAAAAGGAATAGGTCTATTTAGACAAAAAAAAACTGGAGTAACTCAGCGGGTCGGACAGCAGCTCTGATGAAATGGAATAGTCCCTTTCTTCAGAGATGCTGTCTGACTCACTGAGTTACTCTAGCTTTGTGCCTAAATGTAAATTGTCCCAAGTGTGTGTAGGATAGTGTTAATGTGCAGGGATTGCTGTTCGTAAGGACTCGGTGGGCCAAATTGCCTGTTTCCACGCTGTATCTCCAAAACTAAAAACAACATTTGTCTTTAATACCCAATTGGGAAGAGCTACAGGTAGCAGAGAGCAAAAATTATATATGCTAATCTTACCCCCTGGCGAGCAACAGAATTGAATCTGTTACCCACAGAGGCACTCTCCAATGAAAAAGATCACAGTATTTGGTGAATTTTGATGATTAAATTCATTAAATTTCCAGGCAGACTCGTGAGAAAAATATTCATCAAAAAGAGCATTGCTAGACAAACAGAGGTTAAATATTACGCTAACCTTTTGAGAAACAGCCGTTGATGTAGCAACTGAGTTTACTTATTCATTAATAAATGAATTTTTTCTCTCTCTGTTCCCATTATTCAATACAGCCCAGAGTTTTGTTTCAATCCAAACAGGTGTCCCTGCGTCCCAAAACAAGTGTACAAACTGCACTGGGTCTTCTGCAAAGAGATGGATCGAAGCACATTAAAGGATTTCATCAACACCATCATCAAAAGTAGCTTTAAGGGCCTGTCCCACTATGGCGACCTGATTTGAGAGTTTAGAAGAGTTTGTACCCGCCACAAACTCTCAGCGTGGTCGACATGTGGTCCTAGGAGCTCACTGTAAGGGGCCTGACCCACTGCTGCAATCTAATTTCAGATTCAGATTCAGATTCAACATAGCAACATAGAAACATAGAAACATAGAAATTAGGTGCAGGAGTAGGCCATTCAGCCCTTCGAGCCTGCACCGCCATTCAATATGATCATGGCTGATCATCCAACTCAGTATCCCGTACCTGCCTTCTCTCCATACCCTCTGATCCCCATACCCACAAGGGCCACATCCAACTCACTCTTAAATATAGCCAATGAACTGGCCTCAACTACCCTCTGTGGCAGAGAGTTCCAGAGACTCACCACTCTCTGTGTGAAAAAAGTCTTTCTCATCTCGGTCTTAAAGGATTTCCCCCTTATCCTTAAGCTGTGACCCCTTGTCCTGGACTTCCCCAACATCGGGAACAATCTTCCTGCATCTAGCCTGTCGAACCCCTTAAGAATTTTGTAAGTTTCTATAAGATCCCCTCTCAATCTCCTAAATTCCAGAGAGTATAAACCGAGTCTATCCAGTCTTTCTTCATAAGACAGTCCTGACATCCCAGGAATCAGTCTGGTGAACCTTCTCTGCACTCCCTCTATGGCAATAATGTCCTTCCTCAGATTTGGAGACCCAAACTGTACGCAATACTCCAGGTGTGGTCTCACCAAGACCCTGTACAACTGAAGTAGAACCTCCCTGCTCCTGTACTTCAAAACGTTATTGTCAGTGTGCCGTGCACAAGTAGAAGGACAACATAATGCAGTTAGCATCTCACCCAGAAGTGCGAACACAGAATAATGGAACAGTAAAATATATATATATATATACAGTAGAAATAGTGCAATTTCCGGGGAGGGAGAACAGTCATTGGGGAAGGAGTGTCCGGGGGGGGGGGGGGGGGTGGTGACTGGCAATCACCAAGATGCAGAGATAAGGAGGGTAACAACCGCAGGGAAGCAGCTGTTCCTGAACCTGCTGGTCCGGCAGCGGAGAGACCTGTAGCGCCTCCCAGATGGGAGGAGGGTAAACAGTCTGTGGTTGGGGTGAGAGCAGTCCTTGACGATGCTGCGTGCCATTTGTAGATATCGCTTTCTCTGGACAGACTCAATGGAGGGGAGTGAGGAACCGGTGATGCGTTGGGCAGTTTTCACCACTCTCTGCAGTGCTTTCCGGTCGGAGACAGAGCAGTTGCCATACCATACTGTGATACAGTTAGTAAGGATGCTCTCGATGGTGCAGCGGTAGAAGTTCACCAGAATCTTAGGAGACAGAAGGACCTTCTTTAGTCTCCTCAGGAAGAAGAGACGCTGGTGAGCCTTCTTGACCAGTGTAGAGGTATTGTGGGTCCAAGAGAGGTCATAAGAAATGTTGACCCCCCCCCCAGAAACTTGAAGCCTGAAACACGTTCCACCTCCGTCCCGTTAATATGGATGGCGGTGTGCGTGCCACCCCTAGGCCTTCTGTAGTCCACAATGAGCTTCTGTCGTCCACAATTTGCGTGTTTAGAAGAGTTTGCTCTCAACTCAAACTCGCAGCATGGTCGACACGTGGGCCTAGGAGGTGTAAGGAGGCCACTGGAACTCTCCTTCATGCTCGAGGGAAGTTCCCACATACAGTTTGGTCAAGGAAAATTATTCAGCATGCTGAAACATTTTCCGCGAGTAAAAATTGGTTGACATGGTTCTTTTGACATTGGTAGTGCAGTGGTAGTGGGGTCGCCATGCAGTTACAGGCAGTCGAGAGCAGCCGTAAGCAATCTCCTTTGCTGACTGGGCATTAAAATTGGCTCATTGGAGTTTTCAGAACCAAGGAAAACCGACCGTTAATGTTAAATGCCCGCTAAACCTTATTAAAAGTTGTCTGGCTTCTTAAAACTGTCTCCACTCCTTCTCCTCTCCTTCTCCCCCCTTCTCTCCCCTTCTCTCCCCTTCTCCCTCCCCCTCGGTTTCATCGCTGACAGTCGATCCAGCTCGAGGTTTTTCAGGCGAGTGCCCTCGAGTTTGAAGTTCGAAGATAGTTGCTGAAAGGTCGCGCAGGTCGGACAGGCCATTGAGTGACAGCATGGCGGTAGAGTTGCTGCCTTACAGCGCCAGAGACCTGGGTTCGATCCTCAATATGGGTGCTGTCTGTCCGTAGTATTAGGTTCTCCCCGTCCCCTTTGGTTGCACCAGTCTCCTCCCACACTCCAAAGACGTACAGGTCTGTAGGCTATTTGGCTTTGGTAAAAATTGTAAATTGACCCTAGTATGTAGGATAGTGTAAGTTTGCGGGGATCGCTGGTCAGCGCGGATTCGGTGGGCCAAAGGCATTGTTTTCTCGCTGTTTCTCTAAACTGAACTAAACCAAACAAAACCAGGAGCCCCAACTCTTAGAATTGTAGGAGAGGGTCAATTGACCTGTCATGCCCATTCTGTCCAAACCAGATTTTATAACATAGAACAATACAGCACAGAAACAGGCCCTTCGCCCCACCATGCCTGTGCCAAACACCATACCAAGTTAAACTAATTTTCACCAGGTTAATTCCCGGGATGACCACATTGACATATGATAAAAGAATGGGTAAACAGGGCTTGTATTCACTGGAATTTAGGATGAGAGGATATCTTATAGAAACATATAAAATTCTGAAGGGATTGGACAGGCTAGATGCAGGAAAAAATGTTCCCGATGTTGGGGGAGTCCACAACCAAGGATCACAGTTTAAGTATAAGGGGTAGGCTATTTAGGACTGAGATGAGGAAATATTATTCACCCTGAGAATTACGAATTTGTGGAAATCTTTGCCACAGAAGACAGTGGAGGCCAATTCACTGGACGTTTTCAAGAGAGAGTTAGATTTAGCTCATGGGGCTAAAAGAATCAAGGGATATGGGGAGAAAGCAGGAACGGGGTACTGATTCTTGATGATCAGCCATGATCATATTGAATGGCGGTGCTGGCTCGAAGGGTCGAATGGCCTACTCCTGCACCTATATTCTATGTTTCCTCTTCCAACACATGATCCATATCCCTCCATATTCCATTCCCTTCCATTCCCTGTATATCCATGCGCCTATCGAAAAGCTTCTTAAATGTCTCTGTTGTATCTGCCTCCACCACCACCACCACCACCACTGGCTGCCAGTTTCATTTACTCTCCAACCTCAGTGTGAATTCTGTTGTATTTGTTGGCACCAGGAACGTGGTGGCTCTTTGTGCACTGCCTGGGCGAGGCTGGCTGTCTGATTCTACTGGATTGTGTGCAAAACAAAGAATTTCACTGTACCTAGTTACATGTGACAGGAAAGTATCATCGTCATTGAATGACATAATAAGTATCTTTCCGTTCTTTCACAGATTATCATTCCCGTGGTTAGGAGTTTCTAAGCAGCGGTAATTACACCCTCGTGCTGGGAATTAATCATGAAACTAATTTTATTTTTTTTTGTCCCAGATTTAGGGATGGAGCTCAGTATAAAAGATACGAGGTTCCGGGCTATAGATTGGATCCAAAATTGGTTGCAATATCTGGAGTGGGAAAATAGTGCTTTTATTGAGAAGTTGTCAATGTTCTCAGTATTGGAAGGAATTTTCTATTAGGACCATTACGTAATAATTTCAGCCTGAAGAAGGGTTCTACCGAAAATGTCACCTATTCTTTTTCACCCGAGACGCTGCCTGAACCGTTGGGTTACTTCAGCACTTTGTATCTATTTCAAGCAATTTTGTGTCTATCTGCAGTATAAACCAGCATTTGCAGTTCCTTACATTACATTCTTTTTTTTTTAAAGACAACAGTGGAAAATTCGCATTGCAGGTTACCAGATTCGATTGTGCGAGGGGAAAGGTCTTCTAGAAAGAAATAAACAGGATTTTACTTCGGAGTCACGTGAGTGACTTCGTGAAGATCCCGCCAGCACGCATGCGCGACATATCGTCGCTCGCATTTGCAGTCGCCAGCTGGAGGGGGCCGCGCGGGAGCAGGATAGGCAAGACCCTGACTCCCTGCCGCTATCGCCCAAACAGCAACGGGCTAGCGGCAAACTGGTGCGTAAAACCGGCACGTTCTGTTTCCCCTGTGTTACAGGTCTCCAGAGGGCGGACCCAGGTCGAGCCAGGTCGACCTAGGGGGAAAGTCGCACCCGGGTCGAGCCCCGCTACAGCGGCCGGCATCGACTTGCCACTGGAGAAGTCTGCCAGATCGCGGACCGGTGATGCACCTACTGGGAAGTTGGGGAGCCCCGCAGGAGCGGGAGGTACTGGCTCACCACCAGGGCAGGCTGCCAGATCGCAGGCCGGTGGCAGTGTATTTCGGTCGCGTGGCCCCGCTGAGGCGACTGGCAGCGACTATGCGCCGTTTCAGTCCCCTATAACCGGGACTGGCGGTAAGCCCGCGCGGATGTCGGGGAGCACCGCTGCAGCGGCCGGCACCGACTCGTCTCCGCTACTGTCATAGCAGACAGGCGGACCGCTTCAATCTAGAAGACGGCGGACTAGCGGTATGTCCGCACGGGAGTCGTGTAGCCCCGCAGTAGCGGCAGACAGCGACTACCTGCCTACGTACCCTAGACATCACCTCGACGAGGTGCGGTCCGATGGTAGAAGCCTCGCAGTTCTGGAGAACCTGGGGAAGCCGACTTGCAGATAGCGGGGGCGGTCGCATGGCCCGGACGGAGCGCATGATGGAGCAGCTGCTCGAGCGGGACCTGCAACATCAAGAACGGGGGTCCCTACGATCTAGGAGCCACGCTGCAGGTCCACCGAGTATTTCTCCTTCATCCGTGGGCAGCGCCAGGAGTCAGCGGTTAGCTGACTTTGAAGAGGGGTTGTCGCAGGAACCAGCATTACCAGAAATCTCTGAGGAAGAGCTACTGGATGTAGTTTCCAAATTTGTCCAACCAGGGCATTCAGGGCAACCGCTACAGGCCAAACTAGTGGCGAGCATAAATTACCTCACAACTCACCAGCTGCAGAAACAGGTGTTGACGGAGGCTATGAACAAATACAAAGCCCCAAGTAATTGTGTATCACTGAATGTCCCAACGGTCAACACGTCCATCTGGGGGAACATTAGTCCCGGGATCAGGGCCCAGGAGCTAAAAATTCAAAAAATCCTCAAACTGTTTACATCAGGCATCACGGCATTTGGCAGAACCCTAGACGGGACTGAGATGACGGAGGAGCAACAGGATGATCTGGTTCTATTGTGTAACACACAATATGAGATCAACTGTTTCCGAAAAAGCTCCATCCGCCCCACACTCAACCCTAAATTTGCTGGGGTTGTGTAAAGCCTCTGCTACTCCGCCACCGAGACAGTTGTTCGGGGAAGACCTGCCTAAACAGGTTAAAGACCTGGATGAGGAGGCAAACGCAGTGGGCTTAATGAAACCACCGTCACCGAGCAGGGCACAGGCGTATCGGAGGCACCATCCATATGTAAATACCAGGCCTCAGGGACAACCTGACAGGGCACCGAGAGCATATCCACCGGCCGCACCCTACCAGCAGAAGCCTTTTTTAGGGCAGGGCCAACAGCTCCAACATGGAAGATGCGCCAACCCCCCACCCCAGCTACACAACGTCCCACGAAAGCCCAGAACATCAAGCCCCGCCGGTAACCATGGAGGTAAGGGGGTCTGGTTCTCTTGAGAGTGCTGCATGCATAACCTCACAAGTAGGAGGGAGATTGTGTGCATTCTGGGATGCATGGGGGACTATAACTTCGGATACCTTATTTTACAAAGTGTTCGGGGTTATGAGATTGAATTCATCAATGGGCATCTTCTCCCAACTCAACATGTACCTGACCGGAAATTTGCACTTTCTCAAAAATTGAAAGAGGAAGGACATGTAGAAATATTAAGGCTATATGCCAAGGGGGTAATAGAAAAAACGACACATGAACCTCTTGAGTTTGTGTCTAACATCTTTACCAAAACCAAAAAAGACGGTGGATGTCGAATTATCATTGATTTAACCCACTTGAATACCTTTGTACAATATACCCATTTCAAAATGGAGACATTTGAAATGGCTTAACAGCTGATTTCCCGAGGGTGCTTCATGGCCTGCATTGATCTAAAAGATGCATACTATTCAGTACCTATAAGGGAACATCACCAGAAATTCTTAAAATTTGTCTGGATGGGGCAACTGTGGCAATACAAAGCCCTACCCAATGGGCTTACCACAGCCCCTAGGTTATTTACCAACATTTTAAAACCAATATTGGCATCTCTTAGACAACAAAATCACATAGTCATGGCATATTTAGATGACATCTAAATTGTGGGGAAAACTCTTGAAATAGCTGAACTAGCAGTAACAGCTACCAAAACATTATTCGAGAAACTAGGGTTTGTTATCCATCCAGCCAAATCTAAGTTCAACTCATCTGTGGTTATGGACTATCTGGGATTCACGATTAACACCAATCATATGATTGTCACTATCCCAGCCAGCAAAGCAATAGATATAATAGAGGCATGTAACAGCCTTGCTTGCGTCAGGAAACCGACTATTAGACATGCTGCTAAGGTAATTGGAAAGCTTGTAGCTACATTTCCAGCTGCGCAATTTGGCCCATTGCACTTGCAATGGGCCAAATCAAAACTTGCAAAGAGCAAAAATCTCAGCATTAAAAGCCAATGCTGGACATTTTGACAGGCCTATGCAGCTGCAGATCAAGGCAGAAATTGAGCTACAATGGTGGGTTAGCAATATTAGTGATTGTTTTAATCCCATCATTATATCCAACCCATCAGTCGTGTTACAAACCGACGCAAGCGCCCAAGGCTGGGGAGCTACCGACACCACTTCTAGTTGTGGCGGCATATGGGATTCGCACAAGTCTACACTTCTTCAGTCACAAGGTATAAAATATTTGGAAATGCTGGGAGCATTTCACGGGCTGCGGGCTTACTGCACTAATTTACATCATACGCATGTCCTTTTTCAAATAGATAATACCACTGTGGTGGCATATTTAAACCATATGGGTGGTCTCAAGTCAATATCTTGTGATGAATTGGCAAATACAATTTGGCTCTGGTGCATTGAAAGAAATATTTGGATATCAGCTACGTACCTTCCGGATAAGCTCAGTACAGTGGCGGGCACCAGGTCACGAGAATTCAATGACAACATCGAGTGGATGTTGAACCCTCAAATATTTGCTAAAATTATAGCTAAATTTGGAACACCAGATATCGACCTTTTTGCGTCCAGGTTGAACCATCAGATACTAACATATGTATCTTGGGAACCAGATCCTGGGGCAGTGGCGATGGATGCATTCTCGCTACATTGGGGGAAATGGTTTTTCTATGCATTTCCCCCATTCTGCCTCATCAGTCGGGTATTGCAGAAAATTCAACTGGATTCTGCAACAGGCATTCTGATAATACCTGACTGGCCTACACAACCATGGTACCCGGTGGTCCTCAATATGCTAAATGTTCCATGGGCACAAATTACCAAATGCCCAAAATTGGTCTCCAACCCCATCACTGGGGAGTATCATCCATGCCATGGTCAGCATGGACGTGGTCCAGGGCATTAAATCACAGAGCTTTAAAATCTTCACGAAGTCACTCACGTGACTCCGAAGTAAAATAGTAAGATTAAACGAGAACTTACCAGTTTGTAGTTTGAGCTTTATTTTATGAGGAGTTGCGATGAGGGATTTTGTGCCCTCCGTTCCCAACCCTCTATCATAAGGACAACTGGTATATAGAGTCTCTTCAATCTTACTATCTTTAGTCATTGTTGTTATCTGTGATTCCACACCGCTGCTTGAAGAATGTCATGCATGCGTGCTGGCGGGGTCTTCACGAAATCCCTCATCGCAACTCCTCATAAAATAAAGATCAAACTACAAACTGGTAAGTTCTCGTTTAAACTTACTATTTTGGGTTATCAATCTACAATGGGAGTTTTTTAATTGTGGATACAGGACTATAGACCAAAGGTTGTCAGCTGCATGAATAGATGTCAATGTGGAATCCAATTGAGTTTAAATGGCATTGTAAATTATGATAAGTAAACATGGCCCAAGAGACCTAAGAAAAATCCCAACTTGGAGCATCATCGGTCTATTCCCTCGAGAGATGCTACCAGTCCACTGAGCTCCTCCAGCACTTTGTGCTTTGCTCAAGATTGCAGCATCTGCAGTTTCATGTGTCCCCATTTTAATGGCCCATTGTATATGTGTTGCTCAGCTGAAGAGAGGTTAAGCACATACAGTGGCTTGCAAAAGTATTCATACCCCTTAAACTTTTCCACATTTTGTCACGTTACAACCACAAAGATAAATGTATTTTATTGGGATTTTATGTGATAGACCAACACAAAGTGGTGCATAATTGTGAAGTGGAAGGAAAATGATACATGGTTTCCAAATGTTATTACAAATAAAAAACTGAAAAGTGTGGCGTGCAAAAGTATTCAGCCCCCCTGAGTCAATACTTTATAGAACCACCTTTCGCTGCAATTACAGCTGTAAGTCTTTTGCGGTATGTCTCTACCAGCTTTCCACATCTAGAGACTGAAATTTTTGCCCATTTTTCTTTGCAAAATAGTTCAAGCTCAGTCAGATTGGATGGAAAGCGTCTGTGAACAGCAATTTTCAAGTCTTGCCAGAGATTCTCAATTGGATTTAGGTCTGGACTTTGACTGGGCCATTCTAACACATGAATATGCTTTGATCTAAACCATTCCATTGTAGCTCTGGCTGTATGTTTAGGGTCGTTGTCCTGCTGGAAGGTGAACCTCCACCCCAGTCTCAAGTCTTTTGCAGACTCTAACAGGTTTTCTTCCAAGATTGCCCTGTATTTGGCTCCATCCATCTTCCCATCAACTCTGACCAGCTTCCTGTCCCTGCTGAAGAAAAGCATCCCCACAGCATGATGCTGCCACCACCATGTTTCACAGTGGGGATGGTGTGTTCAGGGTGATGTGCAGTGTTAGTTTTCCGCCACACATAGCGTTTTGCATTTATGCCAAAAACTTCAATTTTGGTCTCATCAGACCAGAGCACCTTCCTCCACATGTTTGCTGTGTCCCCCACATGGCTTGTGGCAAACTGCAAATGGGACTTCTTATGGCCTTGTTTCAACAATGGCTTTCTTCTTGCCACTCTTCCATAAAGGCCCGATTTGTGGAGTGCACGATTAATAGTTGTCCTGTGGACAGAATCTCCCACCTGAGCTGTGGATCTCTGCAGCTCCTCCAGAGTTACCATGGGCCTCTTGGCTGCTTCTCTGATCAATGCTCTCCTTGCCCGGCCTGTCAGTTTAGGTGGACGGCCATGTCTTGGTAGGTTTGCAGTTGTGCCATACTCTTTCCATTTTCGGATGATGGATTGAACAGTGCTCCGTGAGATGTTCAAAGCTTGGGATATTTTTTTATAACCTAACCCTGCTTTAAACTTATCCACAACTTTATCCCTGACCTGTCTGGTGTGTTCTTTGGGCTTGATGATGCCCAAGGAACATTGTTTGTTCACTAATGTTCTCTAACGAACCTCTGAGGCCTTCACAGAACAGCTGTATTTATACTGAGATTAGATTACACACAAGTGAACTCTATTTACTAATTAGGTGACTTCTGAAGGCAATTGGTTGCACTGGATTCTATTTAAGGGTATCAGAGTAAAGGGGGCTGAATACTTTTGCACGCCACACTTGTCAGTATTTTATTTGTAAAAAGATTTGAAAACCATGTATCATTTTCCTTCCACTTCACAATTATGTGCCACTTTGTGTTGGTCTATCACATAAAATCCTAATAAAATACATTTATGTTTGTGGTTGTAATGTGACAAAATGTGGAAAAGTTCAAGGGGTATGAATACTTTTGCAAGCCACTGTACATGTACAGTATTAGTCAGGCGATGTGTTGGAAGGAACTGCAGATACTGGTTTATAAGGAAGATAGACACAAAATGATGGAGTAACTCAATGGGTCAGGCTGCATCTTCGGAGAAAAAGGATGGGTGATGTTTCGATCGGAGTGTGGAGAAGGAATCCTTGCTCTTTGTGTCTATCTGTCGTAACTGTCACTGTATGTCATGTTGTTACGTGGGCGGAGCACCAAGGCAAATTCCTTGTATGTCCATAAACTTACTTACTTACTTACCTGGACAATTACTTTAAAAGGAGCCAAGAATCTGCCTTTTCATAATGAGAGAAATGTTTTGTTTTTGTGGCATCGAAGGCATAATCAAAGAGGAACGTTTGCACATAAAATAGCATCAAACCTTTTGTTAGGGCGAGCCTTGGGCAGGCCTGAATTAATTCCCACTTATATTATGGCTTTTCTTTCTTAATTCCAGTAGTTTAATTATCTCCCGTCACCTTGCCCCTTCTCTTCCACCTGTTAAGCATTTTTGACACAGGGCGTAGCAAAGTAGGAAGTTGACCTCAACTATCATTCTTGCTGTAGAGTCATAGAGTCTTACTGTGTGGAAACAGGCCCTTCAGCCCACTTGCCCACACCATGTCACATGTCAATAGGCCCCATCTACACTAGTCCCACCTGTCTGCGTTTGGCCCATATCCCTCTAAACCTGCCCTATCCATATCCCCATCCAACAGTTTCTTAAATGTTGCGATAGTCCCTGCCCCAGCTACCTCCTCCGGCAGCTCATTCCATACTCCCACCACCTTTTGTGTGAAAAAGTTACTCCTCAGGTTCATTTTAAATCTTTCCCCCCTCACCTTAAACCTATGTCATCTGGTTCTCCATTCCCCTACACTGGGCAAGAGACTCTGTGTGTCTACCCGATCTATTCCTCTCCTGATTTTATACATCTCTATGAGACCAGACTAAGTAAGTAAAGAAGATTATAGAAACATAGAAACATAGAAAATAGGGGCAGGAGTAGGCCATTCGGCCCTTCAAGCCTGCACCGCCATTCAATATGATAATGGTTGATCATCCAACTCAGTATCCCATACCTGCCTTCTCTCCATACCCCCTGATCCCTTCAGCCACAAGGGCCACATCTAACTCCCTCTTAAATATAGCCAATGAACTGGCCTCAACTACCTTCTGTGGCAGAGAATTCCACAGATTCACCACTCTCTGTGTGAAAAATGATTTTCTCATCTCAGTCCTAAAAGACTACCCCCTTATCCTTAAACTGTGACCCCTTGTTCTGGACTTCCCCAACATTGGGAACAATCTTCCTGCACCTAGCCTATCCAACCCCTTAAGAATGTTGTAAGTTTCTATAAGATCCCCCCTCAATTATGAAACAAATGTGTAGGAAGGAACTGCAGATGCTGGTTTAAGCCGAAGACAGACACAAAATGCAGGAGTAACTCAGCAGGGCAGGCAGTTTCTTTGGATAGAAGGAATGGGTGATGTTTCAGGTCGAGTCTACCCGAAAAGTCACCGATTCCTTCTATCCAGAGATGCTACCTGTTACTCCAGTTACCTTTGGAAACATCTATTTGGAAACAAATGTTGGCCTCTTTAGCTTTTCATACTGCTATCTCGCCCACCCAAGCTTTAATTATAAGACTTTGTCAGAAGTGATCTACAAACCTTGGCAGCAGCTTCTTTGCAAACATACAATGCCAGTGCTCTGCATGCTTCCAGTTAGTATAACAAACAGCTCAGCGTGCACTGTTTGTACAGGTGAGATCTCCTGCTGACTGACCACCCATAAATCAGACCTATTTAGAAGCAGTGAAAAGGTTTTTGGGTGTTGGGGCCAGGGGCGGAAGAAATGGGGGTGGGGGGGTGGGGAGGGTGGAAGGGATAGTAGGTGGGATGGGGGGGGGGGGGGGGGGGGGGGGGGGGGGGGGGGGATGTGGAGTTAATTTCAAGACCTGGAGGGGAAAATACATGGTGTGGTGTGTGTGACCTCCCTTGAATCCAAGGTCACGAGCCTGTGGAAAGGAAAATGTTAAGTTGCGGTGGGTTTTGTAGCAAGGTTGCAATTGAACCCATCAGTTCTAATCAGCCTCATCAATCTCCAAGCTCCAGTAAGAATGATGTATGGGTTTGCTATTCCTTTCTAAGCTAATTGAAAGTTCAATGCAACCGTTCTTTACTTTTTACATCGTGCAGTATTTCATTTTCTAAAGGTTCCACCGACATGTTCTTTAGTTTACAGTGGGTACTCGTGAAAGTTACAACTGTTGGCAAGATAGATACTGTCTGACAAGCTGTGGGGACCAAATGGCATTGTTTCTGTCTGATTAACATTCTAGTAACTATGCATACCATGTTACAAACTTCCAATGCTACTTTTAAGAGTCATAGAGCCATGCAGCATGGAAACAGGCCCTTTGGCCCAATTTGCCCACACTGACCAACATGTCCCAGCTGCACTAGTCCCACCTGCCTGTCTGCTGTGCCTGCCTTCTCACTGTATCCCTTGATTCCACTAGGCCCCAGAGCTCTATCTAACTCTCTCTTAAATCCATCCAGTGATTTGGCCTCCACTGCCCTCTGTGGCAGGGAATTCCACAAATTCACAACTCTCTGGGTGAGGTCCTTGGTTCTGGACTCACCCAACATTGGAAAGATTTTTCCTGTATCTAGCTTGTGCAGTTCTTTTATAATTGTATATGTTTCTATAAGATTCCCCCTCATCCTTCTAAACTCCAATGAATACAAGCCTAGTTTTTTCAATCTTTCCTCATATGACAGTCCCGCCTTCACAGAGATCAATCTTGTGAACCTACGCTGCACTGCCTCACAATTTCAATATAAAAAAATCTAATTTTAGAAAAAAAATAATGTCACCACTTTTATTAAATTACTAGATCAAGTAATTTTCCACAGTTTGGTCATATTGCCTCATATAAATGTCAGAAAGACATGGATGCAGATTTATAGGACTTTGGTTAGGTCACATTTGGGGCATTGCAAGCAATTCAGGTCACCACATGGGGTTAAGGAAAGAGCGTTCACGTCATGGCCCTGTTTCCACCAATCTTTTCACCACCACGCATGAGAAGCACAAGAAGTGCATGACAGACAGACAAGAAGTATGCAGATGCCAAGAAGTGTATTCAGCTCTGGCTGAACAACTTCTAATCTTGTGTGTGGACTCGATAAGAAGAAGAAGGTCACCACATGAAGGAAGGATGTGAGGGGGCTTTGGAAAGGGTGCAGAGGAGATTTACCAGAATAATGCCTGGATGAGGGGATATTAGCTACAGGGTGCGGTTGTACAGTCTTGGATCGTTTATCTCTAGAATGCCATAGGTTATGGGGAGACCTGACAGAACTATATACATTTATGAGAGGCAGAGATAGGGTAGACAATCAGACCCTTTTACCTTCATGCAGAGAAGGTACACAGACACCTTAAAGTCTTCAGTACTTTATTAAGCATACGTTATACATAGCCCTGGCTGTACGTGGTCTGTCACGAACACTAGAGAGGGAGCTAGGGGCGTGTGGGTTGCAATTATACTAACTGGTGGGGGGAGTGGTTAGCATGGACATCGTTACTATCAATTAAAGGTGTACACACATATCATCTACACTTCAATGGAAAAATCAAATGCAAGAGTATCTAAAATGTATCACCATGGAGGTGGTAGAGGCAGATATGATACTGGCACTTTAGAATCTTTTGGATAGGCACATGGATAGGCAGGGAATAGAGGGATGCGGGTAATGTGCAGGCAGATGAGAGTTGGTCCGCATCATGATCAGTACAGACATTGTGGGCCAAGGGGCCTGTTTCTCTGCTGTCCTGTTCTACGTTCGATGTTCTCTACAAATGTTCAACGCAGCAGAGGTTTCGTTTAGTTACTTAGAAACTGCAGATGCTGATTTAAACTGAAGATGGACACAAAGTGCTGGAGTAACTCAGCGGGACAGGCAGCATCGCTGGAGAGAAGGAATGGGTGACATTTCGGGTCAAGACCCTTCTTCAGATAGAGCGTGAAAACAGGCCCTTCGACCCAGCGAGCCCCTACCGTCCAGTGATCCCCATACACTAGCACTATCCTGCAGATGCTAGAGACAATATACAATTTTGCTGAAGCCAATTAACCTACAAACCTGTACGACTTTGGAGTGTGGAAGGAAACCGGAGCTCCCGGAGAAAACCCACACAGGTCGCGGGGAGAATCATAAGATCATAAGTTCATAAGGGATGGGTGTAGAATTAGGCCATTCGGCCCATAAAGTCTACTCTGCCATTCTATCATGGCTAATCTATCTCTGCCTCCTAACCCAATTCTCCTGCCTTCTACCCATAACCTCTGACACCTGTACTAATCAATAAGAATGTAAAAACTCAGTACTGACTGCACCCCGAGTCAGGATCGAACCTGGGTCTCTGGCGCTGTAAGGCAGCAACTCTACCACTGTTTCACCCCAATGAAATCTGGTATCTAAAACTAGGAGCCCTTTGAACTCAATGCACAGGAGACAAGTACAAACTGGCAGTGGATCTTCCTGCACATATGTAAAGTTGGCAATCAAAGGCACATTTCTGTGCTGCAGAGAAACTCTGAAAGAGAAAATGCTTTCTGAAGAAGGATCGCAAGCCCGAAACGTCACCTATTCCTTTTCTCCAGAGGTGCTGTCTGAGCCGTTGTGTTACTCCAGCTTTTTGTGTCTATCTTCAGTTTAAATCAGCATCTGCAATTCCTTCCGGCACAATGCTCTCTGTGAGCCTTGTGTAGTAAAACCGTATTTCCTTTCTTTAAACATACTACTCATATTTATGGAGAAAGTCTCTCTGCTCCTGCAACCCCCCCACCCCTTCTTTCGTCGTCCCCTGTCCCCCGTCCTCCGTCCCCCAACCTACCTCTCTAGGAATAGAGCAATAAATAAGGATGTAGCATGCATTTCAGTTGTTTTTAAAAAGTAAATGCCTTGTAGTCATGCCGTTCCATCCGGGCACATTGTTACACTACCGTGGAGAGGGGAGGCCAGCTAATTGACCCTGTCCAGCGACTTCATAGATATATATGAATCATGAGATGCTTAGTGCGCTGCTTCCAATAACAAATGCTTTATTTTGGAGAGAACGCAGCGGTGTAAAGCGATGCCAGGGATGTGTGCCAATCAGTTACATAATGAAATATATCCAACATCCATTGTAATTGTTGTTTAGCAGAGTGAATACTAGATGGTGCATTAAAATCACTCTCCGAAGGCTTATTATCCTTAATCTGCCCGGTTGCCATACACACACAAATAAATACAAGGTAACAAATTCCTAAACATTTATATAGCAAATGGAAGTAAATTTAGATTATCTGCAATCTTCTTATTTACCCACAACAATGGATATATTAAATTACAATGATATGAATAACATGGAAACAAGGCCTTTAAAAAATATCTTGGACTTAAATCTTTCAGAAGTCATTCAATTGTAGAAAAGTAGTTTAGTTTAGTTTAGTTTAGTTTACGTTACTGTCACGTGTACTAAGGTACAGTGAAAAGCTTTTGTTGCGTGCTAACCAGTCAGCGGAAAGACAATACATGATTACAATCGAGCCATCCACAGTGTTGATGATGGAAGGACTATCGTGATTAACATGTTGTACAAGCCAAAGCCAGTACAGTCCGATCAGAGATAGTCCGAGGGTCCCCGATGAGGTCGATAGTAGTTCATGACTGCTCTCTAGTTGTTGGTAGGATGGTTCAGTTGCCTGATAACAGCAGGGAAGAAATGGAACCTGAAAGTGTCCCTGAACCTATTCATGTAAGAAAATGTCCAATGACTGGAAAAAGTCACATCACATCATGAACACTGAATGCCAGGGTGGCATGGTGGCGCAGCAGTAGATCGCTGCCTTACAGCACCAGAGACACCGGTTCAATCCTGACCACGGGCGCTGTATGTATGGAGTTTGTATGTTGTCCCCGTGACCGCATGGGTTTTCTCCGGGTGCTATCTTTCCCACTCAACCCAATTCTTCTACCTTCTTCCCAGAACCCCTGACACCCATACTAATCAAGAATCTATCTATCTCTGCCTTTCACATATCCATTGACTTGGCCTCCACAGCCTTCTGTGGCAATGAATTCCACAAATTCACCACCCTCTGACAAAATAAATTCCTCAATATCCCCTTCTTAAGGAAACATCCTTAGAATTGAAGGATGTTTCTTTAGGAAGGAGATATCGAGGAATTTCTTCCCTCTGGTCCTGGACCCTCCCATGAGTGGAAACATCCTCTTCGCATCCATTCTATCCAGGCCTTTCACTATCGGTAAGTTTCAATGATGTTCCCGCTCATCCTTCTAAACTCCAGCGAGTACAGGCCCAGTGGCATCAAACGTGCATCAAGTGTTAACCCAATCGTTCCTGGGAACATTCTCGTAAACCTCCTCTGGAGTATCTCCAATGTAAGATGAGGTAATAGGTTAGGCGTTGTACCTCCTTATTCAGGAGAGTGTCATATGACGGGGCAGTGGTAGGGTTGTGGGTGAAAGAAAGGACAAGGGAGCAGTGAAGGGAGCAATCAGTGCTACATGCCACCAGCTAACTGCAGCTACCATGATGATTATTAATCTGTGCCTTCAGAGGTCCCTTTTGGGGTCCACATGGACTGCAGTAATTCAGAAAAAAACAGCTCAACAACAATTAAGGATGAGCAATAAAAATTGTCCTCATGAGAATAGCTAGTATAAATGTCCACTACAAGTGAGTAATGTGAATCAGATATTAGTGTCTATAAAATGGTCAATATTGAGCCAAAATATTGGGTGAATCATTGGTGCGACCACTACTTAGAACTTTGTGTTCTGTTCTGGTTACCATTAAACAAAGAAGGATAATGGTTTGCAGAAATACAGGAGAAAGAAGCCAACATGACCAAGGGCACTGGAATAAATGGATTATGAGGAGAATTTATGTCAAATGATGAATATTTCCTTGGGAAAAAGAATATTGAGAAGATATATTATTACTGCATTACCCGCTCTCTTTTACGATCCATAATGTAGATAATGTCTAGCTGATCAGAACAACAAATCACAGCGTGCATTTGAATTTAAGTCTGCAGAATCATTAAAGTGACCACTGGTAAATCTATGGACCAGGTTTCTCAGGGAATAGGTGGAAGAATATTCTGTTTATTCATTAAAATGGAAGTTGGATCAACTCTTTCAGCAAACAATATTCTCAAATAGACCACATGAAACCTATATTCAGTGGGGCCTAACTATATTTTGTTATGCGGCACGGTAGTGTTGCTGCCTTACAGCACTTACAGTGCCAGAGACCCGGGAGCGATCCTGGCCACAGGTGCTTTCGGTACAGAGTTTGTACGTTTTCCCCGTGACCTGCGTGGGTTTTTTTCCGAGAACTTCAGTTTCCTTCCAAACTTCAAAGACGTACAGGTTTGTAGATTAATTGGCTTGGTATAAATGTAAAAGATAGTTGCAAGTGTGGGATAGTTAGTGTGCGGGGATGGCTGGTCGGTGCAGACTAGTTGGGCCGAAGGGTCTGTTTCCGCGCTGTATCTCTAAACTAAACTAAACCAAATGTGAGTTATAAATGGAGTTGATGGGGTGGGGGAGGTGGGGTGAGACCCTCGGACTGTCTTTAATTGGGCTTTGCTGGACTCTATTTTGCACTAAACGTTATTCCCTTTATCCTGTATCTGTACACTGTGGATGGCTTAATTGTAACCATGTATAGTCGCTCCGCTGACTGAATAGCACGCAACTAAAAAACCTTTTACTGTACGTCGGTACACGTGACAATAAACTGAACTAAAGAAAACCAAAACTGAAAAGGAAATTCTAAGAGTTTGTGCCACATTTCAATAACTGCAATCGCTGTGTTAATTCACTTCAAACATTAACTAACTAAATTGGAGGTCATTTCTTTGTTGCTATGATTCCAATTTTCATTGACCAGGATGCCAGGAGGAACATTCTGACCAATGTAATAACCTGACATGAAAACCTATGCCTGACATTTTTTTTTCTCCTGGTACATCTGTCATACAGTATGGAGCCAAAACAATAAAATGAGTGCTGTTTTTTTGACTGACGTGGCAAATATCAGGACCACATGATGCAGGATGAGGTACATTAGCTTTTCATTCTTTTGCTTGGAAGATGCTTTCCATATTTCACTTGCCTTAATGGTGAAGACTTAACCCAAATATACAGGGGGCAGCGCAGTGGTGCAGTGGTATAATTACTGCCTCACAGCACCAGAAACCCGGGTTCGATCCTAACTACGGGTGCTGTCTGTATAGATTTCATATATCCTCCCTATGACTGCGTGGGTTTTCTCTGGTGTGCATGTTTGCAGGTTAATTGGCTTCTGTAAACTGGGATAGCTCAGAACTAGGGTACAGGTGATCGTTGGACAAGGGACAGCCACTGGATGTAGTGTACCTGGACTTTCAGAAAGCCTTTGATAAGTCCCACATAGGAGATTAGTGGGCAAAATTAGAGCACATGGAATTGTGGGCAGGGTACTGACATGGATAGAAAATTAGTTGCCAGATAGGAAACAAAGAGTAGGGATTAATGGGTCCCTTTCAGAATGGCAGGCAAGGACTGGTGGGGTGCCGCAAGGCTCAGTGCTGGCACCGCAGCTATTTACAATATATAGTACATTCATGATTTAGATGAAGGGATTAAAAGTAACATGAGCAAATTTGCAGATGACACAAAGCTGGGTGGTAGTGTGAACTGTGAGGAGGATGCTATGAGGATGCAGGGTGACTTGAACAGGTTGGGTGAGTGGGCAGATGCATGGCAGATGCAGTTTAATGTGGATAAATGTGAGGTTATCCACTTTTGTGGCAAGAACAGGAAAGGAGATTATTATCTGAATGGTGGAAAGTTTGGAAAAGGGGAAGCGCAATGTGATCTGGGTGCCCTTGTTCATCAGTCACTGAAGGTAAACATGCAGGTACAGCAGGCAGTGAAGAAAGCGAATGGCATGTTGGCCTTCATAACAAGAGGAGTTGAGCATAGGAGCAAAGAGGTCCTTCTGCAGTTGTGAGACTGTTAATCCTGGCCAGATTGTAGAGGCTGGGACTCTAAAATTGAGTAAAGGCTTCAGGGCTACAGGGCCATTTGGTCAATTTGAAAGTGCTCTCTGTAGAACTAGGACAAGCTGCAAAGTGGTGCCAGTTTGTCTAGAGCCTAGATCCGAGTTGCAAGAAGGGATGGGGAATATCTGCAGACCCTGGCAATTAGGTGCAAAATGCATAGAATGGTTTGGATGACTGCAAAGCAGACATACTCCTTGTAAATAATTGTAAATAATGTTGCAAAGCTTTACTTTGCTGAATGTTGATTGGACGAGGTATTGAGCCTTGTCTGGTTTTCTTGCATATCAGGGTAAATGTTGCAATGTTCACTTCCTCTGAGAAACACAGATTGAATACAATGTATTAGCCACTGTATTATTGGGTTGGGGAAATGTCTGTTATGTATGGGGTTAATCGATATCTGTAATTGGATTGTAAAGCAATCACCCCCATGTGGTTCAGCCCCTCGAGGTCCGGGGACCTATAAAAGTCCGCTGCCACGAGGTCCTGTGTCGATCTTCTGGGAGAACACATGGGACTGTGTCACCTTCTGGAGTGTCTCTGTTTGAGCGAGGCCTAGAGGGCTTGATCAGGCAGATACGAGGATGGAACCCGCGGTGGTTGGGTATAGTAGTTGGACTGCAATTGTATTTTGTCCAAATAAAGATGTTGCGCAAGTGCTTGACTCAGTGATTTTTGACAGAAACTAGACTGGGGGGAAACTGAGAATGAGAAATTTATAAGACCACACCTGAAGTATTGTGAGCAGTTTTGGTCTCCAAATTTGAGGAAGGACATTCTTGCTATTGAGGGAGTGCAGCGTAGGTTCACGAGGTTAATTCCCGGGATGGCGTGACTGTCATATGTTGAAAGAATGGAGCGACTGGGCTTGTATACACTGGAATTTAGATAGATGAGAGGAGATCTTATTGAAACATATAAGATTATTAAGGGATTGGACACGCTAGAGGCAAGAAATATGTTCCAGACATTGGGGGAGTTCAGAACCAGGGGCCACAGTTTAAGAATAAGGGATAGGCCATTTAGAATGGAGATGAGGAAAAACTTTTACACCCAGAGAGTTGTGAATCTGTGAAATTCTCTGCCTCAGAAGGCAGTGGAGGGTCAATTATCGGATGCTTTCAAGAGAGTTAGATAAAGCTCCCAAAGATAGCAGAGTCAAGGGGTATGGGGAGAATGCAGGAACCGGGTACTGATTGTGGATGATCTGCCATGATCACAGTGAATGGCAGTGCTGGCTCAAAGGGCCGAATGGCCTACTCCCGCACCTATTGTCTATTGTCTATTGTCTATTGTTGGTCGAACAGATTCAATGGGCTGAAGGGCCTGTTTGCACACTGTATCTCTAAACTAAACTAAACTAAACTTACTTTCAATTTAAATTGTTCTACTTGCTTTGTGTGGTAGTCATCATTCACTTTACAATCCAAATATAATTTTACACATTGTTGTTTTATGCAGAGGGTGGGACAGGTTAAGGAAAGATCCAAACAGCAACCAAGATTTGGTGACACGTGTCTCTTTGCAATAAACATTGATTTGGATTGAATTCATTGATTGAAAAGTATAGCATGGAAACCGGCCCTTTGGCCCACCAAATCCACACCGACCATCGATCACCTTTTCACACTAGTTGTATGTTATTCTACTTTCTCATCCACTTCCAACACACAAGGGGCAATTTACAGAGGCCAATTAACCTCCAAACCCGCATGGCTTTGGGACGTGGGAGCAAACCGGAGCAACCGGAGGAAACCCACGTAGTCACAGGGAGGAACTGCAAACTGCACACAGACAGCAACCGAGCTCAAAAGCGATCCTGGGTCTCTGATACTGCGAAGCAACGGCTCTCCATCTATACCACTGTGTTACCCCCTGTGCCATTATTCGATCCCTGCCTTGTCCATGGATCCAGACAAGGACTAATGTTGATTTATTTATGGTGCTAATCTCAGTGGAAGATTTCCACAATAATAAAGGATTAAAAAAAAAAAATCAAGAATTAGGCAGTGCTGAGTAGGTCCACAAACTCATCAGAAAGGCTGGCTCTGTCCTGGGGGCGGAGTTGGATTCATGGGAGATGGTCCTGGAGGGGAGGATGCTCCCCAAACTGCGGAGCATCCTGGACAATACAGCTCACCCCCTCCATGACACACTGGTCAACCCGAGGAGCACCTTCAGCAACAGACTGGTTCCAACAGATGCAGAACACCACAGGAGATCCTTTTTTCCCGTGGCTATCAAACTGTACAACTCATCCCCCTTCTGTTGTGGTGTAGACTGACTCCCCTCTTCCCCTCCACCCCCTCCTCAATCTTTGCACATCCCCAATCCTATCCACTCCACATTAATTTTTTTGTTTTTAATTTCATGTTTCATGTATGTTGTGTTTTATGAGAGGCCCAGGAGCTGTTGGTGAGGGAGGAACCGAAATCCGTAACGTTCTATAAATCCGTAACGTTCCATTCAATTAACTCAGCTTGAGGAAGCCGCTGATTGGTGGACTGAGTACGCAGCTGATTGGCAGTCAGATTCCAGCAGTTTGTAGTGTACTGTACTTTGTATTGTATTTTTGTATTGTATATTGTATTTTGTGTTGTATCTAGGGTAAGGGAAGTATGAGTGCCAGGGCAGCTTACTGTTCTGGATGTCAGATGTGGGAGGTCATGGAGTCAGGTAGCCCTCCAGACGTCCACATCTGCACCAGGTGCGTCGAGTTGGGGCTCCTAAAGGAGTATATTAGGTACCTGGAGCAGCAGCTCGATGACCTCCGTCTGGTCAGGGAGAGTGAGGAGGTCATAGAGAGGAGTTACAGGGAGGTAGTCTCACCAAAACCACAGGAGGCAGACATGTGGGTCACGGTTAGGAGAGGCAAGGGGCAGAGGTGGGGACTAGAGAGTACCCCAGTGGCTGTACACCTTGAAAATAAGTACTCCTGTTTGAGTGCTGTTGGGGGGGGGACAGCCTGCCAGGGGGTAGCAACAGCAACCTGGCCTGTGGTACAGAGACCGGCCCTGTTGCTCAGAAGGGTAAGGAAAAGAAGAGGGCATTAGTAATAGGGGACTCTATAGTTAGGGGATCAGATTGGCGATTCTGTGGATGCAGTTCGGAGACACGGATGGTAGTTTGCCTCCCTGGTGCCAGGGTCCGGGATGTGTCTGAACGTGTCCAAGATATCCTGAAAAGGGAGGGAGAGGAGCCTGAGGTTGTGGTACATATTGGTACTAATGACATAGGTAAAAAAAGAGAAGAGATCCTGAAAGGAGAATTTAGGGAGTTAGAAAGTGAGTTAAGGAAAAGGACCGCAAAGATAACAATCTCAGGATTACTTCCTGTGCCACGCTACAGTGAGAGTAGGAATGGACCAAGGTGGTGGATAAATGCCTGGCTGAAGGACTGGTGCAGAGGGCAGGGATTCAAGTTTCTGGATCAGTGGAACCTCTTTTGGGGAAGGAGTGACATGTATAAAAAGGACGGGTTGCACTTGAACCCGAGGGGGACCAGTATCCTGGCGGGGAAATTTGCAAAGGCTACTGGGGGGACTTTAAACTAGAAAGGTTCTTAAGAAGATAGAAGGTCTGAGATATGGTCTGATGTATCCTGCAATGCTAAGAGTAACCTATGATAACAAAGAGCATCACTTTGTCAAGCACACAGAGGCACTTGAATTCGCTCGGAACATCGAGAAGAAGGAGGAAGAGGTAGAAGAGGGAGATGCAGACGCGGATGAAGAGTAGTGAATTTGAACTATATTTAACATTTACCTGATGGTACCGAATATCCATAGAGAAGGAGGAAGAATAATGGACTCTTAAATACACTAAAAAACTAACATATAATAGGAATAATTTAGTATTAACTATCACTTAAAATTGTATGCTATCCCTCCCAAAACAGTGTTATGATATTATTAAACATTTTAATAAGTATTCATAATTTACAATCATTAAAATTTAGCACCCACCCCTATACAAATAGCCCTTAAGACAATTAAAAAATGTCCATTAAGGAAAATTTGGAGCTGGAACTATTAATATCTTTTTTTAACAACTGAAGTCGTTAGATTAATAGCCATACTAGTGTGGCTAACACTAACTGCACTTAAAATAGCTGTAGCTACCCTTTCCCCTCCACACATTACTAAACCTATTAACATTTATTATTCTTATTTTTATTTTTTTGTTTTATATAAAGTATTATATTACATTTTTAGTTATGAATGGTATTATGAATTTTGTTTGAAGAGATACGTACGTTAGATAAAGTTACAGGCATTAAAACTCATCGATCTGAAGCACGGGTATGAGGTTGGGATGGACGTACTGAGACATCTACTCCATTATAATCCACCTTAACAACAAAATGCAAGACATTAATATGAAAACTGGGGGTGATGGAATCACCTTCTGCAGTTGGAATGTAAAGGGAATTAATGAACCAATTAAAAGAGGTAAGGTTTTAGCTCACTTAAATAGACTTAAAACAGACATCATCTTTCTTCAAGAGACACACCTCATAAAGGATGCGCAATATAGACTAACAGAAAAATGGATTTCTAAAATGTATCATTCTTCATTTACACAAAAGTCTAGAGGGGTTGCAATTCTTATACGTAAAGGTATACCATTTAAACATACCTCAATAATAGAAGATATTGAGGGTAGATATATAATAATTACGGGTGAATTATATTCAAAGAAAGAAAATACATCATGATCAAACAGGCTTTATTCCAAAATTTACTCCACTTATAACCTGAGACGACTATTCAATATCATATATTCAAAAAAAATTAATGATATTGAAATAGCTGTCATTTCACTAGATGCGGAAAAAGCATTTGACCAGGTTGAATGGCCTTACTTATTTAAGATAATGCAGAAATTTCAACTGGGCAATCGATTTTGTAAATGGGTTAAAATTTTGTACTCCAACCCTACAGCAAGAATACTAACAAGTCAAATGTTTTCAGTTAAATTTAATCTTTCTAGGGGTTATAGACAAGGATGCCCGTTATCACCTTTATTATTTGCTCTCGCAATCGAGCCATTAGCCGAAAGGATTAGATCAGACCCAGAAATATATGGATACAATACTAATACCATAACGAATAAAATATCTTTATATGCAGACGATATTTTAATATATATCACAAAACCGGAGATCAGTATTCCTAACTTACTTAACATTATAAATAAGTTCGGAACATTTTCAGGATATAGAATTAATTGGAATAAAAGTGAAATTATGCCTATAACTGGAATAAAATTAAACATATTACAACAATTTCCATTTAAAATAGTTACGGATAAATTTAAATATCTAGGAATTAATGTATCCAAATCTTATAATTTATAATTCAAATTAAATTATCCTCAGTTATTGGATAAACTAAAAATGAATATTTTATACTGGAAAACACTACCAATATCAATGATTGGCAGAATAAATGCTATAACAATGGTCTTCTTACCACAATTATTATATTTATTTCAAGCTATCCCTTTATATCTCCCAAAAATTGTTTTTTCTAAAATCGATTCTATTATTAACAGTTTTATTTTTTATTTTTCTAATATAATCAATATTATTTAATCACCACTTCTTGATTATCGATTTATACTTTTACTTTACCTTAGCTTCCCAAAAAAAACCAAAAAACAGTAGCATATATAAATTATCCCGTGACATCTGTACAACTTTTGTGACAAGTCTAATTGTATTTGAAGTACTGTTGTACCTTAGATAATATGCAATGCTGCTAATAAAAATATATTTTTTTTTTAAATAAATAAACTAGAACAGTTGGGGGGACGGACTCGAATAGAGAAAGCCAGTAGACAGGGTTTGAGGCAGGAGGCAGAGAAGGGAAGCATTCAGACCCAACATGTAGGGGGGAAAGAAGAAAAAAAATAATAAACAGAGAATAAGAGGTGGTGGGTTTCCAGGGCAAAAATCAAAAGGGACCACTTGTCAACATAATTGTATAAGGAGTAAGAGTGTTGTAAAAACAAGCCTGAAGGCTTTGTGTCTCAATGCAAGGAACATTCGTAATAAGGTGGACGAGTTGAATGTGCAGATAGCTATTAATGACTATGCTATAGTTGGGATCACGGAGACATGGCTCCAGGGGGACCAAGGCTGGGAGCTGAACATCCAGGGATATTCAATATTCAGGAGGGATAGACTGGAAGGAAAAGGAGGTGGGGTAGCGTTGCTGGTGAGAGAGGAGATTAATGCTATAGAAAGGAAGGACATTAGCTTGGAGGATGTGGAATCGATATGGGTAGAGCTGCGAAACACTAAGGGGCAGAAAACGTTAGTGGGAGTTGTGTACAGGCCACCTAACAGTAGTAGTGGAGTTGGGGATGGCATCAAACAGGAAATTAGAAATGCGTGCAACGAGGGTAAAACAGTTATAATGGGTGACTTCAATCTACATATAGATTGGGTGAATCAAATGGGCAGGGGTGCTGAGGAAGAGGATTTCTTGGAATGTATGCGGGATAGTTTTCTAAACCAACATGTAGAGGAACCAACGAGAGAGCAGGCTATTCTAGACTGGGTATTGAGTAATGAGGAAGGGTTAGTTGGCAGTCTTGTTGTGCGTGGCCCTCTTAGGCAAGAGTGACCATAATATGGTTGAGTTCTTCATTAGGAAGGAAAGTGACATAATTAAGTCAGAAACAAGGGTTCTGAACTTAAACAAAGGTAACTTTGAAGGTATGAGACGTGAATTGGCCAAGATAGACTGGCAAGTGATTCTTAAAGTGTTGACTGTGGATGTGCAATGGAAGGTTTTTAAAGACTGTATGGACGAACTACAACAATTGTTCATCCCAGTTTGGCAAAATAATAAATCAGGGAAGGTAGTGCATCCATGGATAACAAGGGAAATCAGGGATTGTATAAAAACAAAAGATGAAGCATACAAATTAGCCAGAAAAAGCAGCCTGCCAGAGGACTGGGAGAGAGTCCAGCAGAGGAGGACAAAGGGTTTAATTAGGAACGGGAAAATAGATTATGAAAGAAAACTGGCAGGGACCATAAAAACTGACTGCAAAAGTGTTTACAGGTATGTGAAGAGAAAGAGATAAGTTAAAACAAATGTAGGTCCCTTGCAATCAGAAACAGGTGAATTGATCGTGGGGAACAAGGACATGGCAGACCAATTGAATAACTACTTTGGTTCTGTCTTCACTAAGGAAGACATAAATAATCTGCCAGAAATAGCAGGGGACCGGGGGTCAAATAAGGTGGAGGAACTGAGTGAAATCCAGGTTAGCCGGGAAGTGGTGTTGGGTAAATTGAATGGATTAAAGGCCGATAAATCCCCAGGACCAGATAGTCTGCATCCCACTCAAGGAGATAGCCATAGAAATAGTGGATGCATTAGTGATAATTTTTCAAAATTCCTTAGATTCTGGAGTAGTTCCTGAGGATTGGAGGGTAGCTAATGTAACCCCACTTTTTAAAAAAGGAGGGAGAGAGAAAACGGGGAATTACAGACCAGTTAGTCTAACATCGGTAGTGGGGAAACTGCTAGAGTCAATTATTAAAGATGGGATAGCAGCACATTTGGAAAGTGGTGAAAGCATTGGACAAAGTCAGCATGGATTTACGAAAGGTAAATCATGTCTGACGAATCTTATTTAATTTTCGAGGATGTAACTAGTAGAGTGGATAAGGGAGAACCAGTGGATGTGTTATATCTAGATTTTCAGAAGGCTTTCGACAAGGTCCCACATAACAGATTAATATACAAACTTAAAGCACACGGTATTGGGGGTTCAGTATTGATGTGGATAGAGACGTAGCTGGCAGCAGGAAGCAAAGAGTAGGAGTAATCGGGTCCTTTTCAGGATGGCAGGCAGTGACTAGTGGGGTACCGCAAGGCTCAGTGCTGGGACCCCAGCTATTTACAATATATATTAATGATTTGGATGAGGGAATTGAATGCAACATCTCCAAGTTTGCGGATGACACTAAGATGGCGGGTAGGGTTAGGTGTCATGAGGATGCTAGGAGGCTGCAAGGCGACTTGGATAGGCTGGGTGAGTGGGCAAATGCATGGCAGATGCAGTATAATGTGGATAAATGTGAGGTTATCCACTTTGGTGGCAAAAACAGGAGGGTAGACTATTACCTGAATGGTGGCAAATTAGGAAAAGGGGAGATGCAACGAGACCTGGGTGTCATGGTACACCAGTCATTGAAAGTAGGCATGCAGGTGCAGCAGGCAGTGAAGCAAATTATATGCTAGCATTCATAGCGAAAGGATTTGAGTATAGGAGCAGGGAGGTTCTACTGCAGTTGTACATGGTTTTGGTGAGACCATACCTGGAGTATTGCGTACAGTTTTGGTCTCCAAATCTGAGGAAAGGCATTCTTGCCATAGAGGGGGTACAGAGAAGGTTCACCAGACTGATTCCTGGGATGTCAGGACTTTCATATGAGGAAGGACTGGATAGACTTGGCTTGTACTCGCTAGAATTTAGAAGACTGAGGGGGGATCTTATAGAAACTTACAAAATTCTTAAGGAGTTAGATAGGCTAGATGCAGGAAGATTGTTCCTGATGCTGGGGAGGTCCAGAACAAGGGGTCACAGTCTAAGGATAAGGGGGAATTCCTTTAGGACCGAGATGAGGAAAACATTTTTCACACAGAGAGTGGTGAGTCTCTGGAATTCTCTGCCACAGAAGGTAGTTGAGGCCAGTTCATTGGCTATATTTAAGAGGGAGTTAGATATGGCCCTTGTGGCTAAAGGGATCGGGGGTATGGAGAGAAGGCAGGTACAGGATACTGAGTTGGATGATCAGCCATGATCATATTGAATGGCGGTGCAGGCTCGAAGGCCTAATGGCCTACTCCTGCACCTATTTTCTATGTTTCTATGACTGTTGGCAGATCAATTTCCTTCCTGGGATCAATAAAGTTCTATTGTATCATATCGTATCGTATCCTATATATTGGACATTCAGGCGATGTTGCATCCCATGCTTGATACTCTGCAGTTATTCTGGTGACGAGGGAGAAAGATTTAATAAGAATGTGAGGGGTAACTTTTTCACACAGAAGGTTGTGAAGTTGAACTACGAAATTGCTCCGAACCCTGGATGTTACATTTCTCAGGCTCCTGTACTTTCTCCCCATGGCAGTGGTGAAATGAGTGTGTGGCCAGGGTGGTGTGGGTCTCTGATGATGCTGGATGCCTTTTTGAGGCAGTGACCCTGTGGTGACTAGGGAGGTCAGTACCCATGATGGACTGGGCAGTGTTCACAACTTTTTCTACGTTCAAGTTGCCGAACCAGGCCGTGATGCATCCAGTCAATATGCTCTCTGCTGTACAATTGTAGAAGTTCAAAGGAGTAATAACTGACATACCAAATCTCCCCAATCTTCTCAGGAAGTAAAGGCATTGACAAGTTTTCTTTATAATTGCATCAATGTGCTGGGTCCAGGACAGATCTTCACAGATAATTCTTTCCCTACAATCTATTATCTCTCCTACCACCCACTTACACTGATTTACATTGAGCAATTAATTAACCACAGCAAATCTTTGAGATGTACGAACAAATTAGAGTAGCAAGGGAATACCCAGACGTTCACAAGGAGAACGTGCAAACTCCACATAGGTAGAACTAGACATCAGGATCACACTAGATCATTAGGATTTGTGTGGCTACACCATTTTATGCCCCCTATCTGTGATAATTAGTGAAGGTGTTAGAGATATCCATAAAATAGTTGAAATTATTTTACATGAACAGAATACTACCCAGTCCAGTCATTATTATAAGAAAGGAATTTAAAGCTACCAGATATATTTTCAAATCTCCGAAGACGTACAGGTTTGTAGGTTAATTGGTTTGGTAAAAGTATAAATTGTCCCCAGTGTGTGTTGGATAGTGTTCTTCTTATCGAGTCCACATCACAAGATTAGAAATTGTTCAGCCAGAGCTGAACACGCTTCTCGGCATCTGCGTGCAATGGCGTCTTGCGCTTCCTGTGCTTCTTGTGTGTAGTGGTGGAAAGATTGGCGGGGACAGGGCCGCGATGTAAACGCCTTTTCCTTGATCTCAGGATAGCGTTAATGTGTGCGGATTGCTGGTTGGCACGGACTCGATGGGCCAAAGGGCCTGTTTCCGTGCGCTATCTCCAAAACGAAACTAAACTCAAAACTAAACTAATCCCATTACCCCCCCCCCCAAAATGCAGTCACTGTTTTATGAAACACCAAAATACTGCAACAATTGAAAGGCAGAAATAAAAACATTACAAAGCTATAAATAGTCAGGTTAAAAAACAACTGAACAGAAGGAAAACGTGTTATTATTGAATGGCGGTGCAGGCTCGAAGGGCCGAGTAGCCTATTCCTGCACCTATTTTCTGTGTTTCTATGTTTCTATGACTGTTGGCTGATCAATTTCCCTCCTGGGATAAATAAAGTTCTATCGTATCATATTGTATCGTATCCTATCTGTTTCTATGTTTCTGTGTTTCTAGGATGATGCCATCCGGTTCGACATCCACAGGTGCCCGCCCTAAAAAGGGCGCATGCTCCGGGTTGGCACCAATCTGTGGCGCGGCTGCTGTCTCTGTTTGTTGTCGTTCGCCTGACTGAGGTCAGTTGACAGGGATTACCACGTGGAGGGCGACAACGTGAGCCACCCTAATTTTGAGAGAGGAGTTGTGTAGGATATTTGCTGCACATTCTTATAATGTAATCTCAAGCACTCAATAATCCTTCTCCAGCTCACAGCAATACAATTCCCAGCTACTTGCAAACTACTTCAACCACTTAAATGCAACTCAAAAAGAAAATCAATGGAAAGACTATTACATTGAGTCAAGAAAACTCACAGAGCTAAAACACAGAAGTCTTATTATTATTTGGGCATCAGATTACAGTTGCTGCAACTAGATCAAGGATCATGGTACCAGGTTCACAGCCATTTCACACAAAGATTTTCATTACAAAGCAGACTCACAATTCCAAGAAACAGCAACATCAAAACAGTGCAAATATTTATCTGCCTGAAAAATAAACTGATATTCTTGTGCTCAGGGAACCCATTTTAATTAGTATTTTGAAAGACGTTCAGCAGTTATTCGTCAGGAATTAAACCAATTGCTCTAATAGGTGCACAGTGGCACAGTGGTAGAGTTGCTGCCTCACAGCGCCAGAGACCCGGCTTTGATCCTGACTATGGGTGCTTGTCTGTACAGAGTTTGTACGTTCTACCTGTGATCTGCGTGGGTTTTCCCCGGGAGCCCAGGTTTCCTCCCACACTCTAAAGACATGCAGGTTTGTAGGTTCATTGGCTTCAGTATAATTGTAAATTGTCCCCGAGTGTGTGTAGGATAGTGCCTGTGTGCGGGGATCGTCGGTCGGCGCGCACTCGGTGGCTTTCCGCGCTGTATCTCTGAACTAAATTAAACTACAGTGACTGCTTTTAGAGCCGAGTACAACTTGCCAAACATACCAAAAGCTGAAGTACTTGTTTCAATATTGATAGGGTCAAATGCCAGTAAATAGGACTAGTGTAGATGTGGCATCATGGTCAGCATGGACAAATTGGGCCAAAGGCCCTGTTTCTGTGCTACGCAAACCTCTTACTCTTACCTTTGTGTATTACAAGGATAGTATGGTGCTACACAACTTTGGAATTAAACCAATTTACGGACAGGGTGATGGGTGTGGTGAGAAACGAAGCAGGTATATCAACATGTTTTGGCTTATTTTCATTTTTTATTATTTTTTGTTTTTGTCTTTTCATTTTTTTAAGTTCTTACTTGCTTACTTTGTGACTACACTCTTTGGTAGTTTAGAGGTTCTATTTTTACACATTCACTCTCTCTTTCACTTTCTCCCTTTCTTGCTCTGTCTCTCTTTTTCTATTTCATTTTTGTCAAAATTAAAAGTGGAAGATGTACAATAAATGTATTTTGTCACATGCTGCGGTTTATACTACTGTACACTGCTTCTAATAAAAATATATTTTTTTAAACTAAAAAAAAAACCTTTGTGTAATATAAAATGTTGAAATATTTTTTTTCTCTCACTGCATTGTTACAAATTTCAGCAAACCACAAATGATTTTCCAAACAGTTCATTTGGAATTTCCAGCTCAATCTCAAAAAGAGAAAAACATTTATTGTAATATCTGATTTTAAAAAGTATTCGATCCTGACCGGGTGCTGTTTGTATAGTGTAGTCTGTTCATTATGCCCCGTGACTGCGTGGGTTTTCTCCGGGTGCTCCATTTTCCTCCCACACTCCGAAGACGTGCAGTTTGTGGGTTAATTGGCTTCTGTAAATTGTCCCTACTATGTATGGTAGAGCTAGTGTACAGGTTCATGGTCGGCGTGGACTTGGTGGGCCGAAGGGCCTGTTTCTTGACTGTATCTCTAAACTAAAGTATGTAGAAACTGATAACTGGGTGGAGTTGGGGAAGAAATGGATACAGGGAGCAGGGAAGTGAGTTAAAGTTTTAATCTTTTCAGCAGTGAGCAATTTTATGAGATCATGTTCCATAATGTTGTTACATAGTGCAGGCACAGCTTCAGACTCAGAGTATGCACCACTCACCCTCTGTTACGACTGACCTCTTCCTAACACTTTCTTGCCTTGTGGGATCAGAATGGATCAAAGTGATGATATATTTGTGGATTCAAAGAATCACAAAATAAGTTAAAGGCACAAAGGTAAATAAAATATGCCTAACACAACATTAACGTAGAAACATAGAAACATAGAAAGAAGGTACGGAAACATGGAAAGTAGGCTATTCGGACCTTCGAGCCAACACCGCCATTCAATATGATCATGGCTGATCATCCAAAATCAGTACCCTGTTCCTGCTTTCTCCCCATATCCCTTGATTCTGTTAACCCTAAGAGCTGTATCTAACTCTCTTTTGAAAACAGTGAATACAATTAAAAGGCATCATTGACTTCAAAATGAACTATTTTACAGTTAGATATGATGTCAAATCTAGATAGAGGCAAAGCAAAATTCAGGGTCGCAGCTTGTGGTTGCTAATGCAGTTCAAAATAGGATGAGACCATTTTGGTTAATTGTGAAGTAAGGGAGAGTGGGATTATAGCTAGCTCAGGTTCCTAGTGCTAATAGCAAGATGCCGTTGTCTTAAATTCACAAGGAGCTTTAGTTTAGTTTACTTTCCTTATTTTATTTCATTGTCAGGTGCAGGGAGGTACAGTGAAAAGCTTTTGGTTGAGAGCTATCGAGTCATCGGAAACACTGTACATGATTGCAATTGAGCAGAGCCGTCCACAGGTCAAAGGAAATAACATTTAATGCAATATAAAGTCCAGTAAAGTCCAATTAAAGATAGTCCAAAGGTCTTCAATGAGGTGATGGTAGGTTAGACCGCTGACTGAATGAATGAACGAAAGACTTCTATGAACATACTGTATGCCCCTTGACATGAGTGAATTGAAACACTCTAGGTTTTACTTTGAAGGCTCAATGCGAAACAGGCCCTTCGGCCCACTGAGCCAGGGATCCCATTGACCAGGGATCCCCGCACATTAACACTATCCTAAACACACGAGGGACAATTTATATTTTTATACCAAGCCAATTATCCTACAAACCTGTACGTCTTTGGAGTGCGGGAGGAAACCGAAGATCTCGGAGAAACCCTACGCTGTTATGGGGAGAACGTACAAACTCCGTACAGCACCCATGGTCAGGATCGAACCCGGGTCTCTGGCGCAATAAGCACCGTAAGGCAGCAACATTACTGCTGCGCCACTGCGCTGCTCGTTTTCATATTCCTTAATGTTGAATCTCAATTGCAATGTGGCAGTCAGTACCAGATGCATGTACAGGTGGTGCCTAACAGAAGGATAGCCCCCCCCCCCTAATAATCATTATTGAACACAGCAAACCCCATCAAGGACCCACTTACATCAACATATGCATATAACATATGTATTTAACATGGCCCTCTAAAAAAGGTCAGATTTAAATTGCTATGCATGCCTGTGTTACATATTATTTTTTATTAACAACAACCTCTATGCCTCTAAGCAAAACCCTAGAGTCCTTAGAGACGAACATATGAAAAACTCAGAGCAGATGGTAAAAGGTGAATGAACAGACATGTACTTTATTAATTTATGCAAATATGTTTAAGTGGTCCTTAGAATTATCATGATGGCTTTTTAAGTTATAGCATGGAACCATGCCCTTCAGCCCACCAAGTCCACATTGACCGTCGATCACCCACGCACGCTAGTTCTATATTTATTGACCATCAGACCACCAAGTCCACATCGCCCATTGATCACGTGTTCACATTAATTCTACGTTATCCAACTTTCTCAACAACCTCTATATCTCTAAGCAAAATCCTCTGGTGGATGCCTGCAGGATTGGTTCCCAATTGTTGCACCTTTCCGAAACGAAGGCATATGTTCAATAGTTTAGTTTATAGATACAGCATGGAAACAGGTCCTTTGGCCCATTGAGTCACTGACCAACAAACACCCATACACTAAGGACAATATTAACCTACAAATCTGGACGTCTTTGGAGTGTGGGAGGAAACCGGAGCACCCGGGGAAAATCCATGCAGTCACAGGAAGAACGTACTATTCTGTAACAGACAGCACCTAAGTTTGGGTTTAAACGCGGGTCTCTGGCGCTGTAAAGCAGCCACTCTACCACCGTGTCACTGTCCTGCTGTTCATCTCTACAAAATTTCCACATTTCACACCAGGAAACAACAGGAAGTCAGGAGGATCTTGTGAACGGAAAGTCAATTGTGCCCGTCAGATGAGGTTTTGGAAAATTCGTCCCTCTCAAAATTCTGTCTAGGAGTCCAATTAATTTAAATCAATGAATTGTTTGTGGGGATATCAGCTGGTGTGTCAAATTAAATTAATGATGTGAAGTACAAAGGGCCTGCATGGAGCAAACTATCTGTAATGCCTGGTTTGGCTTGACTTCCCGTTATGCGCTAATTTGTCTTGAGAGATCAAGATAAGGCTTGGAGCTGTGGAGTGCTTGCCAAGAGGCAGGGAAAGAGATGTGTTCAATGCAAGGTTCTTAACCTGAGGAAGGCATTTTACGGTTGTGCATATAATTAATTGCTGCAATCACAATTTTGTTAAGGGCTCTCATTCTGAACTTCTGTATTCAGTGTGTGCATTTCTACAAAGGAGCTAATATATTCAAGTACCAAAGGTGAACATTTAATAAGTGGAAAAGTGTACTCATTTATTGCCTTGGGCTCCCCCTTTCTGCTCTCTCCTAAACCCAGTAAGTTTCAGTAAGTGACATTGCTTATCTCATCCAACTTGGCATCATACCATGATGCTTTATCGACTCGAATGGAACGTAATTGGCCTAATTCTATATCAGTAGAGTAGGGGCAGCACAGTGGTGCAGCTGGTAGAGCTGCTGCCTCACAGCGTTGGAGACCTGGGTTCGATCCTGACCTCGGGTGCTGTTTGTGTGCAGTAGGAATGTTTATCCTGTGACCATTTCCTCCGGGTGCTCCCGGTTTCCTCCCACAACCCAAAAACGTGCAGCTTTGCAGGTTAAAGGGCCTCTGTAAACCCCCCCTGGTGTGTAGGGAGTGGATTGGAATGTGGGATAACATAGAACTAGTGTGGATGGGTAATCTGTGGTCAGTGGTGGGCTCTACTTTGTTGCATATCTTTCATTCATCTCTTGTTTTCTTTTCCCATGACTTTCAGCCTGAAGAAGGGTCTTGACCCGAAATGTCATCCATTCCTTCTCTCCAGAGATGCTGCCTATCTCGCCGAGTTACTCCAGCTTTTTGTGTCTATCTAACTGCAATTTGCCAGTTTGTGTCTATCTAACTGCAATTTACCAGTTTAAAAATAAGCGGTCGCCAATTTAATGTAGAGATGAACCAAAATTGTTCTCTCAGAGTGCCACCAAGTCGGTGGAAGCAGGATCTTTGAATATTTTTAAACTGTGGCAGAAGGATCTTTGATAAGCAATCAAACGGTTACAAGGAGGTAGGTAGGACTGGTGGAGGAGTTTTCATTAGAATCAGCCTTAATGTTATTAAAAGTTTAGTTTAGTTTATTGTCACATGTACAGAGGTAATGTCCAGTTAAGTCCCACCAAAGATAGTCCGTGGATCTCCAATGAGGCAGAAGGTAGTTCAGGACTGCTCTCTGGTTGTTGGTAGGATGGTTCAGTTGCCTGATAACAGCTGGGAAGAAACAGCCCTTGAATCTGGAGCTGTGCGTTTTCACACTTTTATACCTCGTGCCTGATGGGAGAAGAGGGAATGGCCAGGGTGCGACATGTCCTTGATGATGCTGATGGCCTTGCCGAGGCAGCGTGAAGTATAGATGGAGTCAATGGAAGGGCTTGTGTGATGGACTGGGTCCATAATTCTCTGCAATTTCTTGCAGACTTGGATGGAGTTGTTTCCAAACCACACTGTAATGCATCCCGATCGATGTCCACATTTAGTAAGTGATAGCCATCTTCAAAGATTATTATCTAAGTGCAGCATTAAATGTGGCTGCGTGATAGAAATGTTAAACGTTGTCTGAAGGAGTTTCATCAAGTAAAAAAAGTTTCCCAATTAGCCCTGCATACTTAATCTCCATCACCATCACTTACCACTAGTAACCCTGGCTCACAGATGTCCCACTACCATTCCATATGCCAAGCCGTCACTGCCATTCATTCAGGAACAGGTTCTTCCCCTCTGTTATCTGGCTTTCGAATGGTCCTTATATCAGCTGGAGTACTGTCCGATTCACCACCTCTCTACCATTGAGGACTGTGTCCCTGGAACTGATGCGCTACAATGCTCAGATGTGTATTCTGCACTCAATAACTTCCCCTTAGCTCTACTGATTGTACGTGAGCTTAATTGCATTTATGCATGGTATATCTAATCTGTTTGGGTAGCAAAGCTTTTCACTGTACCTCAGTACAAGTGACAATAATATGCCTAAAAACAAAAGCCTGGATTCGAATTGTCAAAATAGGCTCTTCAGGCCCATCCTACCACAACTAGAGAGCAGCGCTGAACTACTATCAACCTGATTGGAGACCCTCGGACTATCTTTGACAATAGACAATAGACAATAGACTATAGACAATAGATGCAGGAGTAGGCCATTCGGCCCTTCGAGCCAGCACCGCCATTCAATGTGATCCTGGCTGATCATCCCCAATCAGTACCCCGTTCCTGCCTTCTCCCCAAATATCCCCTGACTCCGCTATTTTTAAGAGCGGACTTTACTGGACTTTTTCTTGCACAAAACGTAATTCACCTTATTCCCTTTATCATGTATCTGTACACTGTGAATGGCCCGATTGATCATGTATTTTCTTTCTACTGACGGGTTAGCACGCAACAAAAGCTTTTCATTGCACCTCGGTACATGTGACAATCAACTAAATGAAACTAAGCATTCATGGTGAGTTGCTTTGGTGGTGAAGTTATGTTAGCGGCTCCTTGTATTTCTGTGACCAGGTTTTAAACAATTGTATCTTATTCGAATGAGGTTCCAATCACTCCGCTACGTCACCCAACATAAAAACCATATTTCAAATGGAATTTGGCTCAGATTTTGTCAAATCAAAGAACTTTCATAAATTAAGAAGTACAATGGCAGTGCAGTGAAGGTTTGTAAATCAGGAGATGTTGGCACATCAATTAGGTGTTAAACTTTAAAACTTATAGAGGCAAAGAATCGCACAGCGTGGAAACATGTACTTTGGCCCAACTTGTCCACGCCGTCCAAAATTGCCTCACCTACTCTAGACCTATCTGCCTGTATTTGGCAATATCTACCTATTGGCACACTGGCACACGGGTGTCAGAGGTCATGGGAAGAAGGCGGGAGAATGGGGTTAGGTGGGACAGATACATCAGCCATGACTGAATGGCGGTGTAGACTTGAAGGGCCAAGTGGCCTAATTCTACTCCTATCACTTAGGATCTTATGCTTATGATCTAAATCTTTCCAATCCATATATCTACCCAAATGTTTTGTAAATGTTGTTATAGTACCTGTCTCAACTCCAGGTTTCCAAACTCCTCTTCCCATTCCCATATTGACCTTTCTGTTCTGGGCCTCTTCCACTGTCAGAGCGAGGCTACAAGCAAATTGGAGGAACAGCACCTCATATTTTGCTTGGGCAGCTTACACCCCAGCGGTATGAATATTGATTCTCTAATTTCAGGTAACCCCTGCATTTCCTCTCTCTCTCCTCCACCATCCTAGTCTTCTCACTAGTTCCACTTGTCGCATTCCTGTATCACTTCATCCTCACCTCTACCACAGCCACCAATGGCCGATTATGGGTTCCAACTTTTCTTGGTCACCTGTTGCCTGCCCTGATTTGTTCTGGCCTTTTCCTACCTTCATTTCCCTCCCCCCCCCCACACCACACCTCTACTTTCAGTCTGAAGAAAGGTTTCGACCTGAAATGTCACCCATCTTTTTTCTCCAGAGATGCTGCCTGACCCGCTGCGTTACTCCAGCAGTTTGCGACTACCACCTCTGGCAGCTCTTTACATGTACCTGTGGCCCTCTGTGTGAAATGGTGATAATATCCTTGATAATATCATTATTATTCCTTGCTAACCTTGCGTTCACATCTATATGTTCACACCACAAGACTTGGCATTAATGGGATATGAAATTACTCAAAAAAATACAATGCAAAGCAAACCAGGCCGTGTTGCTGGCTCGACTTCACTGAAACAGCTTTAGGAGGCACATGTCCACATTTACCAGGCAATAGCCATTTCAAAAGATAACTATCTAATATGAGGTGCAGCATTAAATCTGTCCTGGGTTGATAACATTTTTCCAGTCCACTGCAAATGCAATAAATTGTCCGATCAAGAACAGTGCAAAGCGGATTTCTTTCAAGTCATCTGACTGCTATTCAAGATTGATTGCATAGATCTGACGTCGAGCTTGCTAACTCCACTTCGGTGAACCTTCAATGTTCTGCAAAGACCTGAACAGAGCAGTCACCTTTAGTAGCCGCTTTTCATAATCATAAGTTGGTTCCCATGAAGCATCCTCTGCAAAGTGCTCACCTGCCGACTGCCATTTGCACTCGGCCTTTCTCTACTGTCGAGAACAATATTTCACCTGCTCGTGATGGCCGGGCTCCAAGGAACTCCGTGTAGTTTGGTTCTCAAACCAAAGAAGCATAAAGAGAATAACTCAAATTCCCACTGACAGGTTCAATTATGAATATGCCAGGTGCTTTATTAATAACAATGCAAATGGAAATCAGTCTACTTTTCACATCGGCCTTCCCATTAGATGTTTCTTACATTAAAAGAAATGGGAATTCTAGTTTTGAGCAAATGGGCAATCCTTCACTGAGAACTGCGCTGTACCATATGTTTTCGTGCTATATTTGCTGCTGAGCCCATAATTATAGTTTAGTTTAGTTCAGAGATACAGAGCGGAAACAGGCCCTTCGGCCCACCGAGTCCGCGCCGACCAGCGATCCCTGCACACTGGCTAGCACGTAACAAAAGCTTTTCACTGTACCTCGGCACACGTGACAACAGACTAAAGTGAACGTACACTATCCTATGCACACTAGGGACAAGTTACAATGATACCAAGCTGATTCACCTACAAACCTGTACGTCTTTGGAGTGCGGGAAGAAACCAGAGCTCCCGGAGAAAACCCACGCGTGTCACGGGGAAGATGTACAGGCAAGCACCTGTAGTCAGGATCGAACCCGGGTCTCTGGCGCTGTGAGGCAGGAACTCTACCGCTGCTCCTCCGTGCCAGTTATTTTAATGTAGAATTACAGAATGTAACATTGGGTTACAAAAAAAAGACACATACTGGAGTGACTCAGCAGGTCAGACAGCATCTCTGGAGGACATAGATAGGTTTTGTTTTTGGTCTGGACCCTTCTGGTGCCTATAAGAATCCTGTACCCTTTCCTCTTATATTTGACCTCTCAACTAATCTATGTTTTGCAGTAACCTTTGACAACCTCACTTACTATTGACAACTCTTGCCGATTCTTGCATCATCTGCAAACTTACTAATCAGCTCAATTACATTTCATCCAAACTATTTATATGTAAAACAAATCATTATCATTTTTGTCGATACTGCCTTCAATGAAGATGTTACTGCGTTACCTATTCATATGCATATGCAAATGCCTATCCAGAGGACCACAACTTGTCTCTGGTGATTTGCAATAGATAACAAATACAGTAATGCAACAGATTTCTATCACTGGTGTTCTGCAGAGATCAAAACTGGGACTTCTGTCATCTGTCTCAATATATGCGGTTAACATTCATTCATTTTCTAACCCACAATGATTCCATATCAGCCGATGTAATTATCTGTGGAGTGTGGAGATAGCACTGCTAATATGGTCTATGGTTGCTCAATTCTAGCAGACATAAGGGCATCAAATAATTTATTATTCTGTTGGTATCTGGGCTCCGTTGGTTGTCTGGCTAAAATTGTAGTTCTTTCGTTTATTTTGAGTTCCATAATATTCTTTCATTTGTAACATACTTACAGGGTTTCCAGAAGCTCCCCGTAGTGGCTGCTTTCATGCCGAATTCAATTTCACTCGTATCAGGACTGCCCTGCAACGTCGTCAGAACATCGTGCCTTCATGGTCAGATCAAGATCCCTGCACTTACAAACAACTGGGGCTTGAAAATGGTGCCATACTGGCGACTCTGCATACTGTCTCAGTGTACTACTACTGCTATACACTTGTACTGTATCCGAGATGCTTATCTAAGATGTACTGTATCTGAGTGCTTATGTATACTGATACTTGTACTCCACGAGCCTTTCTTGGCGTCCTCTGAGCGAGGGCTATATGTATGTAGTGATGTTTGTATTTAATCTATGAACCACTGTTGTTTGTTATACTATTCTTATACCAAAGTAAAGCACTTTGGCCAATGAGAGTTGTTTTTTAAATGTGCTATATAAATAAAAGTGACTTGACTTGACTTGACTTGTACTGAACTGAACTGTACACAAAAATGAATTTCACTGCACCTCGGTACATGTGTCAAATAAACTACCACACCACACCATGCCATCAGGTAATTCATTAGTATAATTCAGCACAACAATCACAACTTCCTAGCTTTTTGATTCGGTCTCTTTTAACCATATAACAATTACAGCACGGAAACAGGCCCTCTCGGCCCTTCCAGTCCGTGCCGAAAATCTTTTAATCTACTTGATGTAATCATTGTCTACAATTTTAAACGCAATGCATTTCTTTTAACTCCAAAAAATTCCTACCATCGCTTTATAATCTATTGTTGAATCTTTATAGTCCAATAAATTAGAGCAGATTCACTTGTAGATGCAAGATTTATACTAGGCATTAGTCCAATAGCAAGGGAGGTATTAAATCCTACTTCAGCTGTGAGTTATAGTGAACCGATTTAGCAGATAGAAAGAGGGAATATGACAGCTCTGCTTAAGTTAATCAGGTCCTCTCCTTAATTGGTGTTTAATCATTATGTGCAGGAAGAGCTATATTTAATTCAATTTGCAAAATTATAAATACACGCTCATTACCACAGACAATAACTAAAACAACAACCTTGCTACTACATGTGAGAATTGGCCAGGAATACTGCACCGGCAAAACAGATTGTCTCTGAAGAAGGATCTCGACCAGAAACGTCACCCATCCCTTCTCTCCAGAGATGCTGCCTATCCTGCTGAGTTACTCCAGCATTTTGTGTATATCTTCAGTTTAAACCAGCATCTGCAATTCCTTCCTACACAAACAGATTGTGGATTCCATCATCTCAACCCCCGTTCATTTACGCTTTTTTTTGGACAAATGTTAATATTTTATTAGTGTGCATTTAATAAATCAATGTTAAGGTTTGTGCTACATTCTGATGCTTCTTCTCTGTACTCTCTGTTCTTTCCCAAATTGAGCTTAATGATGCATGTCCTGTGCTCTGGGGCAAAATTTGCATCTTATACCAACATCCTATTCTGATCATTGTTTGTAAAATCAACAATCTTTTGCACTTATTTAGTTTAGTTCAGTTTAGTTTATTACCACGTGTACCAAGGTACAGTGAAAAGCTTTTTTTGCGTGCTATCCAGTTCGTAGAAAGACAATACATTATTACAATTGATTCCATTTACAGTGTATACATACAAGATAAGGCAATAACATTTAGTGCAAGGTAAAGCCAGCAAAGCCCGATCAAGGATAGTCCGAGGGTCACCAAAGAGGTAGATAGTAGTTCAGCAATGCTCTCTGGCCATGGTAGGCTGATTCAGTTGCCTGATAACAGACTGGGATGAAACTGTCCCTGACTCTGGAAGTGGCCGTTTTCACCCTTCTACACCTTTTGCCTGATGGGAGAGGGGAGAAGAGACAATGGCCAGGGTGCGACTCGTCCATGATTATGCTGCTGGCCTTGCCGAGGCAGTGTGAGGCATAAATGCAGTCAGTAGAAGGGACGTTGGTTTGTGTGATGGTCTGGGCTGCGTCCACAATTCACTGCAATTTCTTACGGTCTTGGATGAAGCTGTTCCCAAACCAAGCTGTAATGCATCCTGATAAAATGCTTGATAAAAGTTAGTGAATCCTGATAGGCAAAGTCCGATCAAAGTTGTTGAAAGTTGTCGGGGACATGCTGAATTTCCTAACTTTTCTAAGGAAGTAGAGGCGTTGGTGTGCTTGCTTGGTCGTTGCTTCGACATGGGTGATCCATGAGAAGTTGTTCGTGATATTGACTCCTAGGAATTTGAAGTTTTCAACCATCTGTACTTCAGCACTGTCAATGCAAACTGGGGTATGTGTAGGCCTTCGCTTCCCTAGGTCGAGCACTATATACGCCAAATAATTCCTTCAATGCAGGTGAAAATGTTACTGTATTACTTATTCAGCAAGTGCTTATCCAGGACCATAACTTGTCTCTGAGTTGCATTTGGCAACAAATAATGCAACCAATTTCCACGTGCCACGAAACGAATGTATTAACAAATAGTAGAAACAAGTACTTGGACGGGTTGGTAAAGTGGGCAAAGAAATGGCAAATGGAGTACAGCATAGCAAAGTGTTTGGCAATGCACTATGGTAGTTGGAATAAAGGCACAGACTATTTTCTTAAATGCAGAGAGGTTTCAGAAATCGGAGATGCAAAAGGACTTGGGCGTGCTGATGCAGGATTCACTTCTATAACATAAAGCCCAAAAAGAGGTGACATTGTATAATCACTTTTCTGCATGGAATCCATGCGAGAAAGGAAGTGACAGTGGCACAATTAGTAGAGTCAGTACCTCATAGCACAGGAACAGGCTCTTTGAACATAAAACATAGATGATCTGTAGATGAGCATGGATGAACATAGATGAACATATATGTTCTAGGCCCTTTGGCCCACAATGTTTGTACCGAGTAATTAATTCTGAGTTAAATTGATCTCACCTGCCTGTACATGATCCATCTCCCTCTATTCCCAGCACTTCCATGTGCCTATCTAAATATTTAAAGTTTAATGGGTACACAAAAGGCTGGAGAAACTCAGCGGGTGCAGCAGCATCTAAGGAGCGAAGGAGATAGGCGACGGTTCGGGTCGAGACCCTTGTTAGGGATTCAAAGTTGTCTGGTTGCAGGGAATAAATCCCACTGAAAGAAACTAAATGATATAATTGACAACCTTTCAAAGTACATATGATCTTACAGATGTGTTCAAATTCATGAAAGGAATAGTTTGGGTAGACGCACAGAGTCTCTTCCCCAGAGTAGGGGAATCGAGAACTAGAGGACATAGGTTTCAGGAGAGGGAGGAAAGATTTAATAGGAACTTGAGAGGTAACCTTTTCCACACAAAGGACGGTGGGTGTAAGGAATGAGCTGCCCGAGGATGTAGTTGAGGAAGGTACTATTGCAATGTTTAATAAGCATTTAGACAGGTACATGGTTAGGATAGGTTTCAGAGGGATATGGACCAAACGCAGACAGGTGGGACTAGTGTAGATGGGGCATGTTGGCCGGTGTGGGCCTGAAGGGGCTGTTTCTACGCTGCATGCATCGATCTACAACTCTATATACTTGACAACCTTTTAAAGTACATTTTAATGGTGGAATTTTGACATAAAATTATTTAAATTGAATTTACAGTGAATCTGTTACTAAAACCTGGACACCTGGAGTCAGAAATAAAAAAAACACACTCGGATGTAATTTGCCAGAATGATGAAACTTCGTGTCCCTCTTACTTTTAGGAATATATTTGCTCTCTGGGCTTTCCGATCTGTAAATCATTCAGTGCCACAGATTAGCGGCATGTCCACATTTGGTAGTAATTTCCTCAGCCCAAGCTCTGAGCAGCCCTGCACCATAATCATTTTTAGTGGTCTATTAATAGTTGAAGTTCCCAGGTCAGGCTAGGCTTCAGTTACAGAACTGTAATTGTCCTTCCTTTTTGTTAGTGAAGCATGAGCAGACCCTCCTAGTACAGCCTGTGTTTGTAATTGAGCCTGAGAACAGCTGTAATATCTCATTTACATGAACGAAAGCAGAAAGAAGTATTGGACAATTTGTAGAAAAGCCCGAGGGTTGTAATTTTTCCAGCCCCCCCACCCGATCCAGAAGTTCCAAATACGTCCTTTTTATAAAACAAAGTTTCTTGAAATCTCTGCTGTTTTATGATTGATGTTGAAGGTTCAGGGCACTGGAGCCCAGATTTGAAAGCGGCCCAAAAGAATGAGTTGCAGGTCACTGTGATCGCAGTTTACTTATTGGCTGGCATGAGTGCAACGCAAGGCACCTGTAGCTCAACATTATACTGGCAGCCTCATTCAAACCAGGGGGTGCCTGATATGTGTGTGTGCATTGAAATGTCAGACGGGGGCCACTCTACCCATTTGGAGGTTAAGACGTATTGCATGAGCAACAGAACTGTATAGCTTCAGTCTGCAGCTGCATCTTACCCCCACGCCCCACCAACCCCCACCAAACTCGTCGGGAGGGGGTTGGTGTGTGGGGATAAGATGCAGCTGCGGACTGAAGCTATGCAGTTCTGTTGCTCATGCAATACGTCTTAATCTCCAAATGGGTAGAGTGGCCCCTGTCTGACATTTCAATGCACACACACACGTCAGGCACCCCCTGGTTTGAATGAGGCTGCCATTATAATGTTGAGCTACAGGTGCCTTGCGTTGCACTCGTGCCAACCAATAAGACGGCAGGAGAATGGGGTTCTTCTTCTTTCATGTCCATCTTCCATGTTTCAAATGTTGACATCGCTGTCATCGTTCGAACTGAAAAGGACGCGAGCTTCCGTCGACAATCAATGGGAGCCATCACTTGGTGCAATAGATGACGGTGGTGGCAGAATTAGCTCGGGATGCTTCCAGTTTCCAGCCCCGCGATGTGGACGCTTCTGCTACGGGGCCAGAATGGGGTTAAGAGGGAGAGATAGATCAGCCATGATTGAATGGCGGAGTTAGACTTGATGGGCCGAATGGCCTAATTCTGTTCCTGTCACTTATGACTTATGACCTCATGACACTGCTGCTATGTACTGGCTCCTATCACTTAAGTTCTTATGATCTTATAATGTGGGAAATTATACACCTCAGAATGTAAATCGCAACAGCTTGTTAAAATCGCCATCTTTGTTAATAGTATTCAGCTGAACACAAGTGTGCATCTACTCACTTACTGAAGATTGACACAAAAAGCAGGAGTAACTCAGCGCGACAGGCAGCATCCCTGGAGAGAAGGAATGGGTGACCTTTCGGGTCGAGACCCTTCTTCATTTACTGAACGTGTCCCAAAACGCTAATTGCAAAACAACGTGAGTCTCCATCTGCACTCTACAACCTATACAATGTCTGGATTGGGGCATCTTGGTCAGCAGGGCAAGCTGGGCCGAAAGGCCTGTTTCAGTGCTCTTTGACGCTGCGGCTCCCTGACCCTAAGGATGACAGAGCGGATATTGTCAATGGATATTTTTAGGGTGGAGATTGATAGGTTCTTGATTAGTAAGGGTGTCAAAGGTTATGAAGAGAAGGCAGGAGAATGGGGTTGTGAGGGGAAAATAGATCAGCCATGATCAAATGGCAGAGCAGACTTGATAGGCCAAATGGCTTTATTCTGCTCCTAGAACTTATGAGCCTATGAGGGACATGATGGGACAGGAATCTGTGGGATTGCGGGCAGCACATGACCTTGGATGCTGTCTGTGCGCAGTTTGCATGTTCATCCTGAGACTGCATAGGTTTCCTCTGGATGCTCCGGTTTCCTCCCACACCCTTAAGACGAGCAGGTTTGTAGGCTCATTGACCTCTGTAAAATTGCCCTGGTTGTGTCGGGAGTGGGTGAGAATGTGGGATAACATAGAACAAATGTGAATGGGTGATCATGGCTGTTTCCATGCTGTAGAGTTATAGAGTAATACAGCATGAAAGCAGGCCCTTCGCCCAACTTGCCCACACCGAGCAAAATGTCCTATCCACACAAGTCCCACTTGCCTGCGTTTGACCCATATTATTCTAAACCTGTCCTGTCCATGTAACTGTCTAATTTCTTCCTAAATGTTGCAATAGTCCCTGCCTCAACTACTTCCTACAGAAGCTCGTTCCATACACCCACCACCCTTTGCATGAAAAGGTTACTCAAGTTCCTATAAAATCTTTCCCCCTTCACCTTAAACCTATGTCCTCTGGGTTCCCGATTCCCCTACTCTGGGCAAGAGACACTTTGCATCTACCCGATCTATTCCTCCCATGATTTTGTACACCTCTGTAAAATCACCCCTCATCCTCCTGCGCTCCAGGGAATAGAGTCCCAACCTATTCAACCCTTCCCTATAGCTGAGACTCTCGAGGGCTGACAACATGCTTGTAAATATTCCCTGAATCATTTCCAATTTAACATCTTTCCTGTAACATAATGCCCAGAACAATAAATTACTTTGGGATTTCACTTACACGGCAATCCCTGCTCTGCAACTGACTCACTGAATAGCCTTGCTAAGTGGGCCAGTTTTGATGACATGACACTGCATGGGTTTCTTGGTAGAAGAATTCTTTATGAGCTGCAACTATGATGTAGGGTTGTGGCTCAGCTAAAACATCTTTGCCGTTAAGTGAAAAATGTCGATTCAAATCCAGCTCCAAACCTCCACTAGGCTAGTTCTAGTCGTCACGGTGCAGGAAAGATGTGGAGGCCTTGGAGATGGTGCAGAGGAGGTTTACAACATTGTCGATCTCTCGTTTCCCTTATCCATAACCAGTCTGAAGAAGGGTCTCGACCTGAAAGGTCACCCATTCCTTCTCTCCAGAAATGCTGCCTGTCCCGCTGCGTTACTCCAGCTTTCCGTGTCTATCTTTACCAAAATGATGCCTGGATTATAGGGTGTTAGCTACAAGGAGAGTTTAGTTTATTTTATTGACATGTTTACCGAAGTACAGTGAAAAGTTTTTGTTGCGTGCTAACCAGTCAGCGGAAAGGCAATACATGATTACAATCGAACATTCACAGTGCATAGATACATGATAAGGGAATAGCGTTTATTGCAAGACAAAGGGAGTAACATCCGATCAAAGATAGTCTGAGGCTCTCCAATGAGGTAGATAGTCGTTCAGGACTGCTCTCTAGCTGTTGGTAGGATGGTTCAGTTGCCTGATAACAGCTGGGAAGAAACCGTCCCAGAATCTGGAGGTGTGAGAGGTTGACCAGTCTCTGATTGATAATTGGGATTGAACATCTTCCAGGTTTGCAGGTAGAAATTAAGAAGGACACAAGGAACTGCAGATGCTGGAATGTTGAACAAAACACAGAGTGCTGGAGTAAGTCAGCCAGTCGGGCAGCATCCTCGGAGGACATGGACGGGCAATGTCTCAGGCCGTGACCCTTATTCGGACTGGAGAAGGGTCACGACCTGAAACATCGCCTCTCCATGCCCTTCAGAGATGTTGCCCGAGCTGCTGAGTTATCAGTTAGAATTAATCAGTTTAGTTTATTGCCAAGTGTACCGAGGTACAGTGAAAAGCTTTTGTTGCAGGCGAAGCAGTCAATCAAGCCATTTACAGTGTATAGATACGTGATAAGGGAATAACGTTTAATGCAAGGTTAAGCCAGCAAAGTCCGATCAAAGATAGTCCGAGGGTCACCAATATTCGAGAGTTACTCTAGCACTTTGTGATTTAGATATCAGAAGGAAGTTATCAGGAAACTTTTTTTATCTCTTTCCTCAACGGAGATGTGATTTGTTTCTTATCGTAACTCCGTCTGCACTGCGGCCTAACGTCGTGGAGCTGGCGGCCTCTTGCTGGGGATCAACCTTGGGAGCTCCGACTGTGGTGAGCCTGCGGACCTTCCATCCCTGTAAGATGGTGGTCCCTTTGCCAGGGATCGATCTCAGAAGCCCCAACATCGTGGAGCTCGCGATTCCTTTGGCTTCGGAAGCTCCAAGCTCCCGATCACAGGAGCTTCAATCGCCCCGACGCGGGATGGTTCGACTCCCCCGACCGTGGGAGAAAAAGGAGGAAAGAAGATAAGACTTTATTGCCTTCCATCACAGTGGGGAATTGGGAGGAACCGCTGTGGTGGATGTTTATGTCAATTTTTTATGTAGTAGAGTGTTTTGTTGCTTTTTTGGCATGATTGTATGGCAAACCAAATTCCTCGTATGATTTACATACTTGTTTTGTTTTCATACGGCTATTAAATTAATTACAACTACAATTAATTATGAGCTGAAGGGAAGGTGACAACAAATGAATAAATTATTGTATTGTCACAGTGAGATTCCTTGCTTTGCACACCCAATGTATGCAAAGAGTGGCCACATAAAGGGCGGCAACAAAGTTACAAAGTTACGAGGCATATAATCAGTAAAATTAATCAGGAGGACAGTGAAACTCGTTGGAGAACTAGGGTGGGAGAGGGACGGAGGGTTTATTTGTTCCTTGAGTATGGAGTTTGGGTGACCTCTACACTGTAGCACTGAGCTGCAAACTGCTGTGGTGGAGATCAGGTGCATCCTGGAATAATCCTCAGGCTAGGAAGCTGATGGTGGCTGTGACCTTGACCTCCCACAGGAAAAAGTGTTCCCTGCGCACACACACGCACACACGCACACACATTGGTGTTGTGTTCGAGGCTGCAGGAGATTGCCAGTCTCATTGCAGACTATGAATGCAAATTGTGTTGGCTCTTTCAGGACTGATTCAGGGAAATAAAGCTGGGAAAAGCTGTCAGATTTCAGAGCAGCGAGGTTGGAAATTGCATTGGAAATGAAGTGATGTTGCCGTACTTTGCAGATTGTTGTGTTGGGGGGAAATAAAAAAGATGCAAATTGAAATCTCGGTGTGATGTTGGAATATAAATGTCCCTGCCGGTTTATAAAAAGTCCGGAAATAAGCACAACATTGTTATTCTGCATGGAGCTAACTTTTCATTTTGTGTGGGATGATTTTTCATTTGGAGTTGCATGACAGAATTTCCATGGTATGATTAAACTTCTATTTCTTGGCTATCGCCGCCTTCAACTATTTCATTCGCTTTGTCAACAGCCTTTCCCGAGGATGAATTACTGTTCTCGAAGACTGTCGGTATCCAGTTGTGTGCGATTTAAACTGCTTCTCTTTGTTTAGTTCAGACATACAGCGCAGAAACAGGCCCTTCGGCCCTCCGAGTCCGCATCGACCACCCATTCCCGCACACTAACACTATCCAACACACACTAGGGACAATTTACAATTGTACCAAGCCAATTAACCTACAAACCTGTACGTCTTTGGAGTGCGGGAGGAAACCGGAGCACCAGGAGAAAACCCACGCAGGCCACAGGGAGAACGTACAAACTCTGTACAGACAAGTACCCTTAGTCAGGATCGAACCTAAGTCTCTGGTGCTGTAAGGCAGAAACTCTGCCGCTGTGCGGCCTGTTTTTCTTTCTGTTTGTGTCTTCTTTCTGTGACTGATGGCTGTTACTACCGTCATTTCTCAGTTAAGAAATGACCTGCCTGATGAAAAAATCCCTTTTGTCAGTTCCCAAACATCATAATTACCTTAACGCCTGAACCCGCCATTGAGGCTGGCTGCTGGTAGTAATTGTCCTGCGGAGTTCGAATGTTGCAGTATCTTTTTCTTTTGTAAAATAATGCTGGTGTTGCAAAGTTGGAAAAGGTGCGGAGGAGATTTTTGACTGCAGCCATCTTCTCCTCGGTGGGGAAGTTGGCTTGCAGTGCATTCCTGTCATGCAAACTGAGCTATGAACAGTTTAGAGAGATACACTGAGTCTGTGCCGACTAGCAATCAATCTGTACGCTCGCACTAACTTACACACTAGAGACAATTTACATTTTTACAGAAGCCAATTAACCCACAAACCTGTACGTCTTTGGAGTGTGGGAGGAAACTGGAGCACCCGGAGAAAACCCATGCGGTCACAGGGAGAACGTACAAATTCCGTAACAAACAGCACCCAAAGTCAAGATCAAACCTGGGTCTCTGGTGCTGTAAGGCAGCAAATCAGTGAGCCACTGAGCCACCCCAGGTCTCAGGAACAGCACCCTACTCATTCTAGTATGCTGTTCTATCTAACTAACCCCTGACACCTGAGCCCAAAAATCTAGCCTGAGTTTCTGTCGCAGTACATAGGGCGAGCTTCCCCGTCACAAGCATAGTTCTTCAGATGAAACAATAAGCTGACACCCTGTCCCATCAATATAATTGTGCCAAATAGATAGCCAGTATCATCAAAGAACTACATCACCATGGTCATGCACTCATTTCACTCCTGCCATCAGGAAGAAGGTACAGGAGCCTGATAACCGTAATCCCTGGGATCAAGAATAGCCTTTTCCCAATGGCTATCAGGCTCTTGAACACCACGCATTTTACAGAGAAATGTGAGGTGTTGCATTTAAGTCTAACATGGGCAGGACCTACTCTGTGAATGGTCAGGCTCTGGGTAGTGTTGTAGAGCAGAGGTGCAGGTGCATGGTTCCTTGAAGGTGGGGTCGCAGGTAGATAAGGTGGTCAAAAATGCTTTTGGCACATTGGCCTTCATCAGTCAGAATATTGAGTATAGAAGTTGGGAGGTCATGTTGCAGTTGTGTTGCAGTTGTGTTGGTGAGACCACATTTAGGGTATTGTGTTCTGTTCTGGGCACCATGTTATAGGAAAGATGGAAAAGGTACAGAGATGATTTACGAAGATGTTGCCTGGACTAAAGGGTCTGAGCTGTAGGGAGAGGTTGACTAGGTTGGGTCTCTATTCCTTGGAGCGCAGGTGGATGAGGGGTAATCTTATAGAAGTGTATAAAATCATGCGAGGAATAGATTGGGTAAATGCACAGAGTCTCTTGCCCAGAGTAGGTGAATTGATGACTAGACATGGGCTTAAGGTGAGGAGGAAAGGATTCTGAGGGATAACTTTTACAAACAAAAGTTGGTGGGTGTATGGAACAAGCTGCCAGAGGAGGTAATTGAGGCTGGGACTATCCTAATGTTTAAGAAACTGTTAGACAGTTACATGGATAGGACAGGGTTGGAGTGATATGGGCCAAATGTGGGCAGGTGGGACTAATGCAGATGGGACAGTCGGTATGGGCGAGGGGACAGTTTCCACAGTGTATCACTCTATGACTCGCTCACTCTGTGACAACGGACTGGGCTTTCTTTTTGCACTAGTATTGGCGATATTAATTTATCGAATTCTGGTTTAATGTATATTATCTGTGTGTAGTGTTTACAGTTCCGTTATGCTGTTGCAAGTAAGAATTTAATTATTCCATTGTCCGTACCTATGACAATTAAACACTCTTAGAGTCGTGGAATCATACAGTGAGGAAACGGGCCCTTCGGCCCAACTTACTCATGCTGTTGCCCCTTCTACGGTCCCACCTGCCTCCCCATTCCCATACCCCTCTGATCTCTTCTTATCCATGTACCTGTCCAAATGTATTTTAAATGTTGTTACAGTACCTGCTTCAATTACCGCCTTTGACAGCTTAGATGGACACAAAACTGGACTAATTCAGCGGGTCTGGCAGCATCTCTGGAGAAAAGGAATAGGTGACTTCAGGTCGAGACCCTTCTTCTGACGGAGCATTGAATATAGGAGTAGGGAAGTAATGTTAAAATTGTACAAGGCATTGGTAAGACCAATTCTGGAGTATGGTGTACAATTTTGGTCGCCTATTTTATAGGAAGGATGTCAACAAAATAGAGAGTACAGAGGAGATTTACTAGAATGTTGCCAGGGTTCCAGCAACTATGTTACAGAGAAAGGTTGAACAAGTTAGGTCTTTATTCTTTGGAGCGCAGAAGGTTAAGGGGGACTTGATTGAGGTCTTTAAAATGATGAAAGGGATAGACAGAGTTGACGTGGATACGTTTTTCCCATTGAGGGTAGGGAAGATTCAAACAAGAGGGCATGACATGAGAATTAAGGGACAGAGGTTTCGGTAACGTGAGGGAACTTCTTTACTCAGAGGGTGGTGGCTGTGTGGAATCAGCTTCCAGCAGAAGTGGTGGAGGCAGGATCGATTTTAACATTTAAGAGTAAAGTGGATAGGTATATGGACGTGAAGGGAATGGAGGGGTATGGTCTGAGTGCAGTAGATGGGACTAGGGAAAACAAATGGTCGGCACGGATGGAAGGGCCGAGAGGGCCTGTTTCCGTGCTGTAATTGTTATATGGTTATATGGTTATATGGTTATCAAGAGTTAAATAGGACAAATTAATGAAAATTATGCAAAAAGCAATGATGATCAAGGAAAGGTGGAGCCCACAATGGTCCATTGTTGGCTGCGGGGAAGCTATACAGCTTGTTCAGTCTCCTCTGACTCTTGATTCTTTACATTACTCCTTTGGAAAACAACAGGCAAATTATTTCCATATCTTGCGCGTATTTATCATTAAAATAAGCTGCTAAACACTTTAACTCCGCCTCCCATTCCCACACTGACCTTTCTGTCCTGGGCCTCCTCAACTATCAGAGTGAGGCCCAACGCAAATTGGAGGAACAGCAACTCATATTTCGCTTGGGCAGCTCACACCCCAGTGGTATGAACATTGACTTTAGCTAACTTCAAGTGGCCCTTGCTTTCCTGTTCCCTTCCCCAGCCTAGTTCTCCTACCAACCTCACTGTTCTATTAATTAATGTTACTGGTTCTATGCCTTGTTGTCACCTTCCCCTCAGCCAACAATGAACCATTCTACATTTCCTTGATCCTTATCTGCTGTGATCTGTTCTTTTCACACCTTGCACGTTCTTCCATAACTTTCCACTGTCTTGAAAGGCTGAAGAAGGGCCTCGACCCGAAATGTCACCCCTTCCTTCTCTCCAGAGATGTTACCTGTCCTGCTGAATGATTCCAGCATTTTGTATTTAGCTTCATTAAAATAGATCCTCTCCCTGCTGCCGTGTTGCTTTTGTAGGATCGGGCTTGGCGAAAATTGTCTTGTGTGTTTCTCGCAGTACTAGCATGACAACACTTTGTAAAGCGCTTCAGTGGTTGTGAAATGCGTTGGGATGGTCTGAGAAGGCGAACAGCACTAAGTAAATGCAAGAGTTCCTGATGCTGATGAAATATTGTTGAACTGCCTTGCGGTGATCTATCAGTATTGTTCTCTGTTCTGGCGTAAGATGTTTTATATACAGATGGTTAAGTTTGAAGCTCTGATTTCACTAATCTGCAGCTTGCTCACTGGAGACTGTGTTGAGGAAATGTATTGCAATTTCCGACAAAGAATGCTGCCTGTGATTTCTGTAGATTTCTAAAGAAAGGCATTTAAAACAATAGCAGATGTGCCTTCAGAACAGGCTCTGACTCTCTAGATGTTGATGTAAATAGTCCACTGATTAATTCAGGATATTTCCTAATTTTTCTCGTTTCCCATGAATTACTTAATACACTTTTTTTTTTTTTTATCACTCTCAAGGTCAAAAATGTGTTAGGTAAACAAAATAATGCAAACATTTTGTGTTAAATTTCTTGGTCTGGGTATTAACAGAGCTTTGGCAATTTTTTTTTTTAAGCAAGTTGACGTTTGCAATGAAACAAAGAACTATTTCACTGAAGGAGTTTGAGTTTAGTTTATTGTCTCGTATACTCAGGTACAGTGAAAAGCTTTTGTTGTCGGCTAACCGGTCAGCGGAAAGACAATACATTATTATAATCGAGCCGTTTACAGCGTAGAGATACATGATAATGTGAATAATGTTTAGTGCAAGATAAAGCCAGTAGAGTCCGATCAAAGATAGTCCGAGGGTCTCCAATGTGGGAGATAGTAGTTCAGGACAGCTCTCTAGTTGTTGGTAGGATGGTTCAGTTGCTTGATAACAGCTGGGAAGAAACTGTCGCTGAATCTGGAGGTGTGCGTTTTCACACTTCTATACCTCTACCCTGATGGGAGAGGGTACAAGAGTGAGTGGCCAGGTTGAGACTTATCCTTGAAGGATAGGTTGCCTGATAACAGCAGCTTGTATATCAGTAGTTAAGCAGCATCACAGACTTTATCAACATCTCACTTGGTTTGATAGAGTAATTGAGTTAAACAGCACGGAAACAGGCCCTTCATCCCAACTTGTCCATGCATATAAAACTGCCTCCATCTGACTCAACACATTTGGCCACATTTGGCCCATATCGTCTTGAGCTTCCCTATCCATGTACCTGCTCAAGTGTCTTTTGAATGCTGTTATGGTACCTCAGTAATGGGAGGGTGAAGATGTCCTCAAAATCTTCAGCCAGCTGGTCCGCACAGGTTTTGAAAATGTGAGCAGGAATACCATCAGATCCAGACGCATTGTGAGGGTTCTCCCTCATGACGAATATTCTGACAATGAACACAAAATGGTGGAGGAACTCAGCGGGACAGAAGAGCATTCCCTCTCTCTACATCCCTCCTCCACCCAAGTTGCACCAGCTCATTCTCACCTAGCAAACAGCTAACAATGGCCTTTCCTTTATCCAACATTCCTTTTTTGCATATCTGCCATTCATTTGTTCTATACCTCTCTACATCTCTGTCTATATCTCTCATTTCCCTTTCCACTGACCCCCAGTCTGAAGAAGGGTCTCCACCGGAAACTTCACCCATTCCTTCTCTCCAGAGCTGCTGCCTGTCCCATTTTGTGCATATCTCCAGTTTAAACCAGCACAAGAATATTCCTTCCTACACAAGAATATACTGATGCGAGTATTCATTTTAGTGAAGTGAGAGGTAGCCGGGGTGGGGCAGTGATGTGCGGAGAGTGCAGGTAGGTGGGAATGTGCACCTAAACTTAGAATCAAGTTGTCTTCAAGAAGCTGAAGAAACCTACTCCTGCTCCTAATTCATATCTTTGCACGGGTGCATGTATATGAGATCTCCCGATATGGCTATTATCTTAAACGCCTCGATGCCTTTTCATTAGCCACCCAATCACATTTTGACTTGTATTTATTGGAAGCTACTAGGAGGTGGTGTCTAAAGAATACATTTAGACAGGTACATGATAGGACAGGCTTCGAGGGATATGGGTCAAATGCACGCAGGTGGGACTAGTGCGGATGGGACATGTTGGGCGGTGTGCGTGTTGGTCCGCTGTACGACTCTATGACTCCTTAAGGTGGCAAACATAATCAATCTATTCATGGAACAGGGAAAACACAAACAGGAAAATAGGCCAGTTATTTTGATATTAGTAGAACGGAAAACACTCCAGTATTATGATAAACAATAATAGAATTGGACAGGGTCAAGTGTAGGAAGGAACTGCAAATGCTGGTTTAAACCGAGGATGGACGCGACACTTCTGCCTTTAGAAGGGTCTCGATCTGACATGTCACCCATTCCTTCTCTCCAGAGATGCTGCCTGTCCCGCTGAGTTACTCCAGCTTTTTGTGTCTATCGTTGGGACAGGGTCAACATGGATTTACAACGGAGAGATCATGTTTCACGAGGAAGTGAGGAATTTGAAGGCTAGTACTGGAAAATGACACCAAGGTGAAAAATCAGCCAGGATCTTACTTAATGGCTGAGCAGGCATGAAGGACCAAAGGTCAATTGCTGCTTCTACTTCTGTATCACCTGTAGCATCAAACTTGCTCCGTCATGGATTTTGCAAGCTAACCTATCAATGTGGTGATGCAAAAATGACAATGTATAGTGCGCTGCAGAGTACTGGCCCTTCTGCACTAACAACATATTAGTGTTAGAGTACTGCACTAACAACATATTAGAGTACTGGCCCTTCTGCACTAACAACATATATATATATATGACCGGTTCATTATCCCTCCGCTCAATTCCAGATTTCATTCCACTTCCAAGTATTATTTTCATGCATTTAAATTTCTATTGCCTGCATTCTGTGCCTGACATTCACTACGGGGCGAATGATGCTGTCAGAAAAATGACCGGCAAGGTGGCTTCTCCCGCACTGAGTTGACCAAGTGATGCTGGTACACGTATCAGCGTCTCTTCTTTTGACATTTATGTAAGGATAAAATGGAGGGCGTTTTCCCTCTAGCAGTTTGCCGTATGCAGTTGACCCGGGGGTACTTGATGTTGACACCCACTGCAACTAAATGAAAGTTTCTACTGTCTGGCAGCTGTGAGTGTCTCAAATTAAATGATTGAGTGAGTCTGAACTGAGAATGAGTCCACACAAAAATAAAATCCATAGCTTTGCGGCAAATTGACAATCTAACTTAAGAAGCCAGGAGAAGGCCATGGGACAAGTTGAATAATGCACACGGTCGCATGCTATCAGAGCAGAGTAGAAGTGTGTTCACTTTATATTTCCCACATGCCATACCTGCCTTCTGTAGCGGTTGATCGCAACACTCAAGATGTTGATTGGGCTTGATTCCTTTCTCAAGATTGGGATTGGGATTGCTGAAAGCCTAGCAGTTTGCCCAATTGACCACACAAATGGTTTCAACATCACTGAGCCTAGATTGTCTAACTTTGTTTAGAGAGACAGCATGGAAACAGGCCCTCCGGCCCGCCGAGCCTGTGCCGACCAGTGATCCCCGCACATTAACACTACACACACTAGGGAACATTTACAATCATATCAAGCCAATTAAACTGCAAACCTGTGCGTCTTTGGAGTGCGGGCAGAAACTGGAGAAAACCCACGCAGGTCGCGGGGAGAACGTACAAACTCCGTACAGGCAAGCACCTGCAGTCAGGATCAAACCCGGGTCTCTGGCGCTGCACGGCAGCAACTCTACCGCTGCACCACACCACCGTGCTGCCCATTGCCTCTCATAATGAATATCTCATTAACAGTGCTACCTCACCACCTCTACCTTATCAACCATCCTTCCTAGAAGTAAATATCTCTGAACATTAAACTGCCAGGTTTGATCCTCCTGAAGCATGTCTCCATAATGGCTGCCAAATCACATTCATTTGCTGCAATTTGTTGCTTAGTTTATCTACATTATCATGAAAACTTCAAATAAGCAGGGAGGGACTCAAATAGAGAAAGCAAGTAGTCCGTTTGTGAGGCAGGAGGCAGAGAAGAGAAGCAGTCAGACGCAACACGTAGGGGGGAAGGAAGAAAAAAATAAATAATAGAGAATAAGAAGTGGAGGGTTTCTTAAATGTGTGAGCAGAGAGACAGAGGGGTGTAAAATGAGGATAGGAGCAATAGGTAGCAAGGTGAAAAGTGGCAGGCAGACAAATCCAGGGCAAAAATCAAAAAGGGCCACCTTTCAACATAATTGTAAAAGGGGCAAGAGCATTGTAAAAACAAGCCTGAAGGCTTTGTGTCTCAATGCAAGGAGCATTCGTAATAAGGTGGATGAGTTGAATGTGCAGATAGCTATTAATAATTATGATATAGTTGGGATCACGGAGACATGGCTCCAGGGTGACCAAGGCTGGGAGCTGAACATCCAGGGATATTCAATATTCAGGAGGGATAGACAGAGAGGAAAAGGATGTGGGGTAGCGTTGCTGGTTAGAGAGGAGATTAATGCAATAGAAAGGAAGGACATTAGCTTGGAGGATGTGGAATCTGTATGGATGGAGCTGTGAAACACTAAGGGACAGAAAACGCTAGTGGGTGTTGTGTACAGGCCACCTAACAGTAGTAGTGGAGTTGGGGATGGCATCAAACAGGATATTAGAAATGCGTGCAACGAAGGTAAAACCGTTATAATGGGTGACTTCAATCTACATATAGATTGGGTGAATCAAATTGGCAGGGGTGCTGAGGAAGAGGATTTCTTGGAATGTATGCGGGATAGTTTTCTAAACCAACATGTAGAAGAACCAACGAGTGAGAAGGCTATTCTAGACTGGGTATTGAGTAATGAGGAAGGGTTAATTAGCAGCCTTGTTGTATGTGGCCCCTTGGGCAAGAGTGACCATAAAATGGTTGAGTTCTTCATTAGGATGGAGAGTGACATTGTTAATTCAGGAACATGGGTCCTAAACTTAAAGAAAGGTAACTTTGAGGGTATGAGAATTGGCCAAGATGGACTGGCAATTGATTCTTGAAGGGTTGACGGTGGATATGCAATGGAAGGCATTGAAAGACTGCATGGATGAACTACAACAATTGTTCATCCCAGTATGGCAAAAGAATAAATCAGGGAAGGTAGCGCATCCGTGGATAACAAGGGAAATCAGGGATAGTATCAAAGCAAAAGATGAAGCATACAATTAGCCAGAAAAAGCAGCCTACCAGGGAAATTCAGAGACCAACAGAGGAGGACAAAGGGCTTAATTAGGAAAGGGAATATGGATTATGAAAGAAAACTGGCAGGAAACATAAAAACTGACTGCAAAAGTTTTTATCGATATGTGAAGCGAAAAAGATTAGTTAAAACAAATGTAGGCCCCTTGCAGTCAGAAACGGGTGAATTGATCATGGGGAACATATAACCATATAACCATATAACCATATAACAATTACAGCACGGAAACAGGCCCTCTCGGCCCTTCCAGTCCGTGCCGACCATTTGTTTTCCCCTAGTCCCATCTACCTGCACTCAGACCATACCCCTCCATTCCCTTCACGTCCATATACCTATCCACTTTACTCTTAAATGTTAAAATCGATCCTGCCTCCACCACTTCTGCTGGAAGCTGATTCCACACAGCCACCACCCTCTGAGTAAAGAAGTTCCCCCTCACGTTACCCCTAAACCTCTGTCCCTTAATTCTCATGTCATGCCCTCTTGTTTGAATCTTCCCTACCCTCAATGGGAAAAAACATATCCACGTCAACTCTGTCTATCCCTTTCATCATTTTAAAGACCTCAATCAAGTCCCCCCTTAACCTTCTGCGCTCCAAAGAATAAAGACCTAACTTGTTCAACCTTTCTCTGTAACATAGTTGCTGGAACCCTGTCAACATTCTAGTAAATCTCCTCTGTACTCTCTCTATTTTGTTGACATCCTTCCTATAACTAGGCGACCAAAATTGTACACCATACTCCAGAATTGGTCTTACCAATGCCTTGTACAATTTTAACATTACTTCCCTACTCCTATATTCAATGCTCTGATTTATAAAGGCCAGCACACCAAAGGCTTTTCTTTACCACCCTATCTACATGCGATTCCACCTTCAGGGAACTATGCACAGTTATTCCTAGATCCCTCTGTTCCACAGCATTCCTCAATTCCCTACCATTTACCATGTACGTCCTATTTTGATTTGTCCTGCCAAGATGTAGCACTTCACACTTATCAGCATTAAACTCCATCTGCCATCTTTCAGCCTACTTTTCCAACTGGCCCAAATCTCTCTGTAGACTTTGAAAATCTACTTCATTATCCACAACACCACCTATCTTAGTATCATCTGCATACTTACTTATCCAGTTTTCCACCCCATCATCCAGATCATTGATGTACATGACAAACAACAGTGGACCCAACACAGATCCCTGAGGCACCCCACTGGTCACCGGCTTCCAACCTGACAAACAGCCATCCACCATTACTCTCTGACATCTCCCATTCAGCCACTGTTGAATCCATCTTGCTACTCCGCCATTAACACCCAAAGATTGAACCTTCTTAACCAACCTTCCATGGGGAACCTTGTCAAAGGCCTTACTGAAATCCATATAGACAACAAGGACATGGCAGACCAATTGAATAACTACTTTGGTTATGTCTTCATTAAGGAAGACATAAATAATTTTCCAGGAATAGCAGGGGATCGCGGGTCAAATGAGATGGAGGAACTGAGTGAAATCCAGGTTAGCCGGAAAGTGGTGTTAGGTAAATTGAATGGATTAAAGGCCGATAAATCCCCAGGGCCAGATAGGCTGCATCCCAGGGTACTTAAGGAAGTAGCCCCAGAAATAGCAGATGCCTTAGTGATAATTTTTCAAAACTCTTTAGATTCTGGAGTAGTTCCTGAGGATTGGAGGGTAGCTAATGTAACCCCACTTTTTGAAAAGGGAGGGAGAGAGAAAACTGGGAATTACAGACCAGTTAGTCTAACATTGGTAGTTGGATTGGTAGTGGGGAAACTGCTACAGTCAGTTATTAAAGATGGGATAGCAGCGCATTTGGAAAGTGGTGAAATCATTGGACAAAGTCAGCATGGATTTACGAAAGGTAAATCATGTCTAACGAATCTTATTGAATTTTTTGAGGATGTAACTAGTATAGTGGATAAGGGAGAAGCAGTGGATGTGTTATATCTGGACTTTCAGAAGGCTTTTGACAAAGTCCCACACAAGAGATTAGTATACAAACTTAAAGCACACGGTATTGGCGGTTAAGTATTGATGTGGATAGAGAACTGGCTGGCAGACAGGAAGCAAAGAGTAGGAGTGAACGGGTCCTTTTCAGGATGGCAGGCAGTGACTAGTGGGGTGCCGCAAGGCTCAATGCTGGGATGCCAGCTATTTACAATATATATTAATGATTTGGACGAGGGAATTAAATGCAACATTTCCAAGTTTGCGGATGACACGAAGCTGGGGGGCAGTGTTAGCTGTGAGGAGGATGCTAGGATGCTGCAAGATGACTTGGATAGACTGGGTGAGTGGGCAAATGCATGGCAGATGCAGTATAATGTGGATAAATGTGAGGTTATCCACTTTGGTGGCAAAAACAGGAGGGTAGACTATTATTTGAATGTTGACCGATTAGGAAAAGGGGAGATGCAACGAGACCTGGGTGTCATGGTACACCAGTCATTGAAAGTAGGCTTGCAGGTGCAGCAGGCTGTGAAGAAAGCGAATGGTATGTTGGCATTCATAGCAAAAGGATTTGAGTACAAGAGCAGGGAGGTTCTACTGCAGTTGTACAGGGTCTTGGTGAGGCCACACCTGGAGTATTGCGTACAGTTTTGGTCTCCTAATCTGAGGAAAGACATTCTTGCCATAGAGGGGGTGCAGAGAAGGTTCACCAGACTGATTCCTGGGATGGCAGGACTTCCATATGAAGAAAGACTGGATAGACTCGGCTTGTACTCGCTGGAATTTAGAAGATTGAGGGGGGATCTCATAGAGACTTCCAAAATTCTTAAGGGGTTGGACAGGCTAGATGCAGGAAGATTGTTCCCGATGTTGGGGAAGTCCAGGACAAGGGGTCACAGTTTAAGGATAAGGGGGAAGTCTTTTAGGACCGAGATGAGAAAATCGTTTTTCACACAGAGAGTGGTGAATCTGTGGAATTCTCTGCCACAGAAGGTAGTTGAGGTCAGTTCGTTGGCCATATTTAAGAGGGAGTTGGATGTGGACCTTGTGGCTGAAGGGATCAGGGGCTATGGAGAGAAGGCAGGTACAGGATACTGAGTTGGATGATCAGCCATGATCATATTGAATGGCGGTGCAGGCTCGAAGGGCCGAATGGCCTACTCCTGCAGCTAATTTCTATGTTTCTATGTTTCAGCCCACCGAGCCCAGGCCGACCATCGATCACCCATTCACACTAGTTCTCTGTTAATCCACTTTCTCATCCACTCCCTACACACTCGTGGCAATTTACAGAGGCCAATCAACCTAGAAATCCACACACCTTTAGGATGTGGGAGGAAACCAGAGCACCTGTTAATAATTTGTTTAGTTTGGAGATGGCATAGAACCAGACCCTTCGGCCCATCGAGTCTGCACTGACCAGCAATCACACATACACACGTTCCATCCTACGCACTGGGGATAATATGCAGAATCCAATTAACGTATAAACCTGCACGTCTTTGGAATGTGGGAAGAAACCGGATAATGATTTATAAAGTAAGATAGGTACAAACCCGTTTTGGATATTAGTTTAGTTTAGAGATAGAGCAAGAAAACAAGCTGAGCTCACAGTGACCATTGATCACTGTAACACACTAGTTACGGAGTTAATGAGTTAAAAAGTCATAGAGTGATACAGCGTGCAAACAGTCTCTTCGGCCCAACTTGCCCACACCGACCAACATGGCCCCATCTACACTCGTCCCTCCTGCCCGTGTTTGGCCCATATCCCTCTGATGCTGTCCTACCCATGTAACTCTTTAATTGTTTCTTAAATGTTGTAATTGTACCAGCGTCAGCTACTTCCTTTGGCAGCTTGTTCCATACACCCATCAAACTTTGCGTGGTTACCCCTCTACGTTATCCCACTTTCTCGTCCACTTCCAACGCACCAGGGGTGATTTTCAGAGGTCAATCAACCCACAAGCCTGCAATCCTTATGATATCGGAGGAAATCGGAGTACCTTGAGGAAACCCATGCGATCGCAGAGAAAACATGCAAACTTCACAGAGACAGCACCCCAGGGTATGGATGAAACCCAGGTCTCTGGTGTCGTGAGGCAGCAGCTCTACTAGCAACTCCACTATGCTGACCTTTTCTTCTTTAATATTAAGCATAGAGAGTCATAGTGCGATTATTATTATTATTTTGTGTCATCACACAACTGTTTGCCAATAGCGAGCAAATTTTAGCGCCACGTTGTCGGACTCTGGAAGGTCCTTTACAGTATATGTGTCGTGCAGCATGTTACAGTTCAAGATATATTCCATGGTCTGGAGGCCCCGTCCGCACTCGCACTCTGCGATACAATGTGGGAACAGGCCCTTCGGCCCAACTTTCCCACACCAGCCAACATGTGCTACACTAGTCCCACCTGCCCGCATTTGGTCCATATCCCTCCAAACCTGTCCTATTCATGTACCTGTCTAACTATTTCTTAAATGTTGGGATAGTCCCTGCCTCAACTACCTCCTCTGGCAGCTCGTTCCGTACACCCACCACCCTGTGTGTGAAAATGTTACCCCTCAGATTCCTATTCAATATTTTCCCCTTCACCTTAAACCTATGGCCTCAGGTCCTCAATTCCTTTACTCCCGGGCAAGAGACTCTGTGGGTCTACCCGATCTATTCCTCTCATGATTTTGTACACCCCTATAAAATCACCCCTCATCCTCCTGTGCTCCAAGGAATAGAGTCCCAGCCTACTCAACCTCTCCCTATAGCTCAGACCCTCTAGTCCTGGCAACATCCTCGTAAACCTTCTCTGTACCCTTTTCAGCTTGACAATAACTTTTGGAATTTTGGAAAAATGCCCCCACACCAATGGTAAAAATGTGGATTTCAAATATGTCGGAAATGTCACACCTCGAAGACATGAGATACGTCCTAGCAGGCAAATCAGACCAATTCTTAAAGATTTGGTCTCCATTTATAGAATTATTACAATAAGGTGCAACATAACTCTGGATAAAATCCTTTATGACAATAAAGAATCTGAATCTGAATCTGAATAACTCTGGAAATAAACTTTCAGGACCTGGCGAGGGGGTGTGTAAAGATATGAAGTAGGTACATCCCTTTTGATCTTATTTTCTTTTCTTATATTTTCCTTTTTTAATTTTTATTTGTCTTTCTTTTATTCTTCCTCGCGCTCTCCGTCTCTACCGGCTCTTTCTTTTCACTTGTTCACATACTCACTATCTTATCTAACTTTCTCTATTTCTCTTTTTCTTCCTTCTGTTACTTTCCTATTATTAAAGTTTAAAACAAGAAGTGGTACATGAAATGCATTATGTTATTCTTGGTTTATACTATTGTACATTACTTCTAATTAAAACATTTTAAAACAAAATAAATAAATAAATAAATAAAAAGACAGCACCTTTCCTATAGCATGGTGCCCAGTACAATACACTAAACGCGGTCTCACCATTTACACTCCTGCAAAGAGAGGTACATGAGTAATTTCCTCAGATTTTAATTAATATTGAATTAATGGTTTTCCTCGTGGAATGAAGTTTTCAAGTGCAGGATCTCAGGAGGATGAGAATAACAGTTTCATGTTTAACTTTCGCAGGTGCAGAATTCATTACCCCCGTAGGTTAACTATTGGGTCAGTTTTCTCTGTGAATGTTGCATAAACATACACCAGCCTACGTTCCACTCATAACAAGGTTCAGTTGGCAGGATCAAGTCTTGACGAAAGCTTTCTCTCATGCCACTCTAGAAGTTCAAAGTCCTTCCGGCAAACTGATTTTATCACCGAGCACCATTTCCGAGTTATTTCTGTGGATGCATCATTTCCAGGAAATCTATCTTTCGTTTAGTTTAGTTTAGATACAGTGCGGAAACAGGCCCTTCGGCCCACCAGGTCTGCGCTGACCAGCGATCCCCGTAGATTCACACTATCCTACAAACACTGGGGACAATTTTTACTTTCATACCAAGCCAATTAACCTACAAACCTGCACGTCATTGGTGTGTGGGAGGAAACCGGGGCACCCGGAGAAAGCCCACATGGTCACGGGAGAACGTACAAACTCTGTACAGACAGCACCTGTAGTCAGGATCGAACCTGGGACTCTGTCGTTCTAGGCAAGCAACTCTACCTCTGCGCCGCCATGCCACCTTAAAATACAAATATTGGTCTTTTCCCATTTAAATGCTAAACATCACGGTTTAGATAAATGTCCAATGTGGACGACTACTTCAAGTTTTCTTAATTCCTTCCAGAGAAGGGGACAGTAAAGTTGGTGTAAACAACCATTTTCATCATCATCTATTGTCATAGATTAACAGCAGGGAAGTGCTTAGCCATTTTCACATTTACAGAACTTGGCTGTGATCTTTTTTTGGCAAGTGGTATCAGGCAGGCTTGGGAAAAATAAAATTGACGATTTCTGACATGTATTATAAAGTGTTGAGCATTCCAATAATCTTGCCTTTCTTTAGAGATTAAATGTTGACACACAGGACAGATTTTGCCCAACTAATCTTCCCCAGAGAAGAGATGAATAACAAAGACATGTTTCTGCTCTTCTCATGCAACTTACTCTGCACACATCTTGACCACTTTCTGTCTACATTGTTAATTGATTTTAGAAAAAACACTACCCTATATCACTATGATATTTTGCCATCTTACTCATAGTCCTCCTGCAGCAGCCCCAAGGATTTTTAAGATTGCTGAAAAATTAAAAAATTATGAATGTTTAAAAAATTGTGAGATCAGCTGATTGGTCCTCTCGCCTGTCAATCACCATGATGAAGGTAACGCCCCTTCCGGGGGTGGGGCAGGAGTTTAAAGCCCTCGATGCCGGACGTCAGTGAATCACTCTGGAAGATCGTGAGGGAGGCCCACAACTGTGATTCTAAGCTGTGAGTCAACTGTCCGGAGACCCGGATGGTAGTTTGCCTCCCTGGTGCCAGGGTCCAGGATGTGTCTGAACGTGTCCAAGATATCCTGAAAATGGAGGGAGAGGAGCCTGAGGTCGTGGTACATATTGGTACCAATGACATAGGTAAAAAAAGAGAAGAGATCCTGAAAGGAGAATTTAGGGAGTTAGGAAGAGAGTTAAGGAAAAGAACCGCAAAGCTAACAATCTCAGGATTACTTCCTGTGCCACGCGACAGTGAGAGTAGGAATGTAGCAAGGTGGAGGATAAATGCCTGGCTGAAGGACTGGTGCAGAGGGCAGGGATTCAAGTTTCCGGATCAATGGAACCTCTTTTGGGGAAGGAGTGACCTGTATAAAAAGGATGGGTTGCACTTGAACCCGAGGGGGACCGGTATCCTGGCAGGGAAATTTGCAAAGGCTACCGGGGGGACTTATAACTAGAACGGTTGGGGGAGGGACTCAAATAGAGAAAGCCAGTAGACAGGGTCTGAGGCAGGAGGCAGAAAAGGGAAGCACTCAGACCCAACATGTAGGGGGGAAAGAAGAAAAAAATAATAAACAGAGAATAAGAGGTGGTGGCTTTCCAGGGCAAAAATCAAAAGAGACCACTTGTCAACATAATTGTATAAGGAGGAAAAGTGTTGTAAAAACAAGTCTGAGGCTTTGTGTCTCAATGCAAGGAGCATTCGTAATAAGGTGGACGAGTTGAATGTGCAGATAGCTATTGATGACTATGCTATAGTTGGGATCACGGAGACATGGCTCCAGGGGTACCAAGGCTGGGAGCTGAACATCCAGGGATATTCAATATTCAGGAGGGATAGACAGAAAGGAAAGGGAGGTGGGGTAGCGTTGCTGGTGAGAGAGGAGATTAATGCAATAGAAAGGAAGGACATTAGCTTGGAGGATGTGGAATCGATATGGGTAGAGCTGCGAAATTCTAAGGGGCAGAAAACGCTAGTGGGAGTTGTGTACAGGCCACCTAACAGTAGGAGTGGAGTTGGGAATGAGGAAGCTGAGGAAGACAATTTATTGGAATGTATGCGGGATAGTTTTCTAAACCAACATGTAGAGGAACCAACGAGAGAGCAGGCTATTCTAGACTGGGTATTGAGTAATGAGGAAGGGTTAGTTAGCAGTCTTGTTGTGCGTGGCCCCTTAGGCAAGAGTGACCATAATATGGTTGAGTTCTTCATTAGGATGGAGAGTGACTATGAAACAAGGGTTCTGAACTTAAACAAAGGTAACTTTGAAGGTATGAGAAGTGAATTGGTCAAGATAGACTGGCAAGTGATTCTTAAAGGGTTGACAGTGGATGTGCAATGGAAGGTATTTAAAGACTGCATGGATGAACTACAACAATTGTTCATCCCAGTTTGGCAAAATAATAAATCAGGGCAAGTAGTGCATCAGAGGAGGACAAAGGGCTTAATTAGGAAAGGGAAAATAGATTATGAAAGAAAACTGGCAGGGAACATAAAAACTGACTGCAAAAATATGTGAAGAGAAAGAGATTAGTTAAAACAAATGTAGGTCCCTTGCAGTCAGAAACAGGTGAATTGATCATGGGGAACAAGGACATGGCAGACCAATTGAATAACTACTTTGGTTCTGTCTTCACTAAGGAAGACATAAATAATCTGCCGGAAATAGCAGGGGACCGGGGGTCAAATAAGGTGGAGGAACTGAGTGAAATCCAGGTTAGCCGAGAAGTGGTGTTGGATAAATTGAATGGATAAAGGCCGATAAATCCCCAGGGCCAGAGAGTCTGCATCCCAGAGTACTCAAGGAAGTAGCCACAGAAATAGTGGATGCATTAGTGATAATTTTTCAAAACTCCTTGGATTCTGGAGTAGTTCCTGAGGATTGGAGGTAATGTAACCCCACTTTATAAAAAAGGAGGGAGAGAGAAAACAGGGAATTACAGACCAGTTAGTCTAACATCGGTAGTGGGGAAACTGCTAGTTATTAAAGATGGGATAGCAGTACATTTGGAAAGTGGTGAAATCATTAGACAAAGTCAGCATGGATTTACGAAAGGTAAAGCATGTCTGACGAATCTTATAGAATTTTTTGAAGATGTAACTAGCAGTGTGGATAAGTGAGAACCAGTGGATGTGTTATATCTAGACATTCAGAAGGCTTTTGACAAGGTCCCACATAAGAGATTAGTATACAAACTTAAAGCACACCGGATATTGGGGGTTCAGTTTTGATGTGGATAGAGAACTGGCTGGCAGACAGGAAGCAAAGGGTAGGAGTAAACGGGTCCTTTTCAGAATGGCAGGCAGTGACTAGTGGGGTACCGCAGGCTCAATGCTGGGACCCAGCTATTTACAATATATATTAATGATTTGGATGAGGGAATTGAATGCAACATCTCCAAGTTTGCGGATGACACTAAGCTGGGGGGTAGTTTTAGGTGTGAGGAGGATGCTAGGAGGCTGCAAGGTGACTTGGATAGGCTGGGTGAGTGGGTAAATGCATGGCAGATGCAGTATAATGTGGATACATGTGAGTTTATCCACTTTGGTGGCAAAAACAGGAGGGTAGACTATTATCTTATTGGTGGCAAATTTGGAAAAGGGGAGATGCAGCGAGACCTGGGTGTCATGGTACACCACTCATTGAAAGTAGGCATGCAGGTGCAGCAGGCAGTGAAAAAAGCAAATGGTATGTTAGCTTTCATAGCAAAAGGATTTGAGTATAGGAGCAGGGAGGTTCTAATGCAGTTGTACAGGGTTTTGGTGAGACCACACCTGGAGTATTGCGTACAGTTTTGGTCTCCAAATCTGAGAAAAGACATTCTTGCCATAGAGGGAGTACAGAGAAGGTTCACCAGACTGATTCCTGGGATGTCAGGGCTTTCATAAGAGAAAAGACTGGATAGACTTGGCTTGTACTCGCTAGAATTTAGAAGACTGAGGGGGGATCTTATAGAAACTTACAAAATTCTTAAGGGGCTGGATGGGCTAGATGCAGGAAGATTGTTCCCGATGTTGGGGAGGTCCAGAACAAGGGTTACATTCTAAGGATAAGGGGGAATTCCTTTAGGATCGAGATGAGGAAAACATTTTTCACACAGAGAGTGGTGAGTCTCTGGAATTCTCTGCCACAGAAGGTAATTGAGGCCAGTTCATTGGCTATATTTAAGAGGGAGTTAGATGTGGCCCTTGTGGCTAAAGGGATCGGGGGTATGGAGAGAAGGCAGGTACAGGATACTGAGTTGGATGATCAGCCATGATCATATTGAATGGCGGTGCAGGCTCGATGGGCCGAATGGCTTACTCCTGCACCTATTTTCTATGTTTCTATGTTTCTATGTAACTGACCTAACTGACTAAAATTATAAAAGGACTGGACAAGCTAGATGCAGGAAAAATGTTCCCAACGTTGGGCGAGTCCAGAACCAGGGGCCACAGTCTTAGAATAAAGGGGAGGTCATTTAAGACTGAGGTGAGAAGAAACTTTTTCACCCAGAGAGTTGTGAATTTATGGAATTCCCTGCCACAGAGGGCAGTGGAGGCCAAGTCACTGGATGGATTTAAGCGAGAGTTAGATAGAGAACTAGGGGCTAGTGGAGTCAAGGATATGGGGAGAAGGCAGGCACGGGTTATTGATATGGGATGATCAGCCATGATCACAATGAATGGCGGTGCTGGCTCGGTGCCGAATGAACTCCTCCTGCAACTATTTTCTATGTTTCTATGACCTGTTGGTCTGCTATGTACTTGCAATAAATGATTTGTTGGCCCTAAATGAAAATGCAATGCATTACTTGGCCTGCCCTGTGCTTGAAACTGCAATGGAAATGGAAATGAAATGAAAATGCAATTAATTGTTTGGCCTGCCCAATGCTTGAAATTGCAATGGAAATTGAAATAAAATGAAAATGCAATGAGTTGTTTGGCCTACCCTGTGCTTGAAACTGCAATGGAAATGGAAATAAAATGAAATGCAATTAGTTGTTTGGCCTGCCCTGTGCTTTTGCTGTTGCTTTGCCTTTGCTTTGCTTGACCTGAAATGAAAGCAAATGGATTGTATTGTTGGCTGCCTGGCCCAGCCTGCCCCGTGCTTTTGGAAAGTCCTGCTCAGTGGAGAGGCCGTGCTCAGACACGCAAATAGATTCAATAGAGTTTTACTGTCGTATATATGTAGTGTGTGTGTGAGTGTGTGTGTGTGAGTGTGTAGTGAGTTGAGTCAGTGGGGTGTGTGATGGAGTTTGTGATGGATTGTGTGTGTGAGATGGAGGGTGCGCGGCGCGTGTGTGTGTGTGTGTGTTGCGTTGCGTGTGTGTGTGTGAGAGAGAGCTGGAGGGTGTGTATGTGAGCCCACCAGCCATGAGTTAACTGCCAGACCACCAGCCATGAGTGAAATGCCAGCCCACCAGGCGTGAGTGAGTGAGTCTACTGCCAGCCCACCTTTGGCCTACCTGAAACCACTCATTTCGGTCCACAAGGCCCCTAGTATCCCAGAAACCAGTCCCTTTGGCCTATCAGGCCCTATTCTAGCCCAAGAGGAGTCCCTTCGGACCATCAGTAAGTATTCCGCCTGTAAGTATTAAACCTCACCCCGGTATTTTTCTCCCTCCCTTCATTGGCTCCCAGTAAGATCCACTCCAGGTTAGATTTTCCTCCATTGCTGTGACCTGTAGAACAAGATGAAAAATGACTAAAATTGATTATCCACCCTCTACCCCTTCTCTCTCACAGAGTCTCTCGCCTGTTTTGAGCAGAAATTCTGGCAGTTTCTGAGCTGCCAGCCCACCAGCCCTGAGTGACCGAACTGCCAGCCCACCAGTTCTGAGTGACTGAGCTGCCATGCCTGAGTGACTGAGTTGCCAGGCCTGAGTGACTGAACTGCCAGGCCTGAGTGACTGAGTTGCCAGCCCAAGAATCCATTTGGCCCACAATGTCCATACTAACCCACTGGAAACCAGTCCCTTCGGCCCACAATACCCATGCTAGCGGTCCAGAAAGCCACCGCCCCCATTGGAATTGGTGTAGAGGTGGAATATTGCATTGGGGGACCAGCCAACGGGTCCCACTTAGTCTAGTAATAGATAAATATATCACAGAGAGTGGTGAGTCTGTGGAATTCTCTGCCTCAGAGGGCGGTGGAGGCAGGTTCTCTGGATGCTTTCAAGAGAGAGCTAGATAGGGCTCTTAAAAATAGCGTGGTCAGGGGATATGGGAAGAAGGCAGGAACGGGGTACTGATTGGGGATGATCAGCCATGATCACATTGAATGGCGGTGCTGGCTCGAAGGGCCGAATGGCCTACTCCTGCACCTATTATCTATTGTCTATTGTCGTCTGGCAGCTCGTTCAATACACCCACCACCCTTAGATGCGAAAAAGTTACCCCTCAGATTCCTATTAAATCTTTTCCCCTTCACCTTAAACCTATGTCCTCTGGTCCTCGATTAACCTACTCTGGTCAAGAGACGCTGTGCATCTACCTGATCTATTCCTCTCGTGGAATGGGAGATGCACATGCAGAGACAGTGAAAAACTTATCCTGCTGTTCAATTCAATCAGATGATACCATACATGAATACAATCAAGCTATACACAAGTACAACAGGTAGACCAACGAGAGCAATACCAGAGTGCAGAATAACATTTTGCAGCATTGTTGCATTGCAGTTCCTGAGGAAAAAGTCTAACGTCTGCAATGAGATAGGTTGGAAGATCAGATCTAATCCCTACTTTTGTGAGGACCTTTCAGATGTCTGATAACAAAGGGGATAAAGTCGGCCCTGAGTCTGGTGTTGTGCCATTTCAGGCTTTTATATCGTCTGCTTAGTTGTGTTTAGTTTAGTTTATCGGCACATGTACGCAGGTACAGTGAAAAGCCTTTGTTGCGTGCTAACCAGTCAGCGGAAAGACAATACAAGATTACAGTCGAGGCATTTGCAATGTACAGATACATGATATGGGGATAAGGAAAGGAGAAGAGGGATGGCAGGACTCCGATATCCCGAGGTGCGCAAGTGTGAAATAATGATTGATACTATCTGTACATGTACATAGGGGACCAGGTACAGTTGAAAATGCGCTTTGTTTGCAACCAGCCCAGGCAGTCACAAGTCGCCACGTGGTTGGCGCCCGACAAGAAGTTTACACAAAAGTTACAGGTAGTTCCGTTTATTGCCTGCTGCAGCATGTGGCAGCGGGCCCCTCCTCCCGCCAGGTCCCCCTTCATGCGGCCCCTCCACGCCGGGTCCCCCTTCGTTCTCGGCAGTCCCCCTACGCCACGTCCCCCCATTGCTTTCACTGATCCACCTCGCTCTCCCGTTGACGCCGGTGGCCCCGGGGCCGATTCGAGGTCCGTGGTGGGCAAGCCGGGCCTACCGGGCGGGTCCTCCATTATCGCACCATGGCGGTACGCCGGGCCTGCTTGTCGGGAGTGTCCCGGTGTACCAGTGTCGTTGGTGGGGAGTCTGGTTCGTGTGATGGACTGGGCTGCAGATATAACCCGCTGCGGTGGCGCAGCGGTAGAGTTGCTGCCTTACAGCGCTTGCAGCACCAGAGACCCGGGTTCAATCCCGACTATGGGTGCTGTCTGTACGGAGTTTGTACGTTCTTCCCATGACCGCGTGGGTTTTCTCCTCCCGCATTCCAAAGACGTACAGGTTTGTAGGTTAATTGACTTGGTGTATGTGTCAATAGTCCCTTGTGTGTGTAGGATAGTGTTAACGTGCGGGGATCACTGGTCGGTGTGGACTCGGTGGGCCGAAAGGTCTGTTTCCGCGCTGTATCTCTAAATTAAACTAAACCCTGCAATTTCAACGTAGCTGGGTACATAACTTGTTAGGAGCAGAAATTAGGCCTTGGGCCTCTCAAGTCTCTCCCTACTTCTATATGTTAGTTTCTATTTCTCCCTCCTCACCTGAGCGTCCCAAAACAAACACCACGGCCCTATACTCTATCTTCCAACCCTCCCCCTCTCACGTCACTCACTTAAATTTTATCATACCTATTTCTAATTACTTACACCCTTTCCATCTTTTTAAAACCCCTTTCACACCTTAAAAACCACCCCCACCCCATATTAATCATAAATACTTAACTATCAATTACATAAATACCCACAATCCACATATATACTTCATATACCTTCCCTATACCTATCTCTTTTCACTATTACTTCAACTTCACATATTTCATCCTT